>JBAMJV010000378.1:0-87500 GCA_037951105.1 Echinarachnius parma
GAGGTTGACTATGCTTCCAACGTTGAGTAAAATATTGGGTAAATATACGTAATTACCCAAAAGTTGTGCACATTAATGTCCCAACAACGTTGGTTAAAATATTGCCCAGTAGTTGTTGAGGTTGACTATGCTTCCAACGTTGGGTAAAATATTGGGTAAATATACGTACTTACCCAACAGTTGGGCACATTAATGTGCCCAACAACGTTGGTTAAAATATTGCCCAGTAGTTGTTGAGGTTGACTATACTTCCAACGTTGGGTAAAATATTGGGTAAATATTTACCCTTTTTTTTCACAGTGTATGTGATCCTGTGTTTTTGTTTTTTTCTCCAAACTTTGATTGAAAATGACGACCTCTTGCACACTGTTGTTCAGAAGAATGTTTGTAGAGACATTTAAAGGGACCTAGTAACATTGTCCAAATCCTCAAAATCCAATTTGAATTCTAGCGATTCCCTCATACCTTGTTGTATTGGTATTAACAATAAAATCATGGGACAGGTTTCGGTTTTTCAGATTTCCCTTTCGTTACAAAGATATGTACGATTGAAGTGTTCAGATAATAACATATCCGTTGGATTTTTGAAACCGTGTACAAAGTGAGTGCAGTGAGTTAGTGAATATCACTTTGCATTTTTGCTCATTACTCGGCCATGCAACGTCCATTTGACTTGAAATTTTCACACAATACCCTGTGGACATATCAGTTTTTTTAGGTACATTAAGAAATTGCTGGTTAGATGATCATGATGATCTGATGGATCTTGATGGGGTGCAGAAAGACAAACGGTTAGAGAGATAGCTCGGTGCGAAACCATGGATAGCATTAAAGACGAGTAGGAGAATTTTAATCGGATCCGAAATTTAATTGGAAGCGAATGAAGATATTTTAGGATTGGTGTAGTGTGTTCTTGTTTTTTAGTTTTAGAGACAAATCTCGCTGCTGAATTTTAAATTCTCTGGAGTTGTATAAGTTGTTTTTCAGGAAGTCCAACAAAAAGTCTATTGCAATTGTCGAGTAGAGACGAGACAAAAGTATGGACAAGAACTTCAGTGAAATCTTAAAACTATTGTAGCATGTAAATTAGGCACTGGACCTGACATCTGGAACTCTTTATCAGTTGATGTAAAGCTATCGTCTTCGTTATTTTCCTTTAAAAGGGATAGTTAAGTTTTGATCAAACTGAATTTTAGTAACCAAAACCTGCACCATTACAGTACAAACTAATAGGTATAACCAAAGACACTACCCCTTGTAGTGTCTTTGGTATAACTCCACCATGCTCAAAAGTGTACCTTTGAATCTAATCTAAAAAAGTATAAACAAGTATTATGTGTAAGTTAACAATATAACTGTGTTGTAAGCGAAGTTTCTAAAACTACGCTACATGATGAATGTGTAATACTGTAGAACCAAATTAATTTGTATATTTTGTACTATTGTATTAAAGGATATGATTAATGTATTTATCAACAACTCGCAAACCGGGGGAGGGGCCGGGTTGGTGGCTTATGCTTCATCTTTCTGTTTATGTTTGGGTGACGAGTCGAAATTGTATTATTTATATTTACACTACCTGCATTACTATAAAGGGTTGTCCATTTTATTCAAGGTTTTGTTTTGTGGGCTTCCCATATTTCCTATTTAATGATTTGTACTGCGTTATATATAATTAAATTACTCCATCATATCTACGTAATTATGCCATATTTGTATTAATTGTGCATTTAAATATTTTGTAATTTGATGCTGTTGTTTTATATATTGGAAATAAAATTGAAATCGAGATTGAAAAAATTGAAATATTTCGACAACGTCATTCATGGTTCTTATGTTATTCTTGGCCGGGTCCAGGTCATACAAGTTATGTATCAAGTCAACATTCTATTTTTGTTGTGTTAATACTGATAATAGTATATTAAACACGATAGGTGCGCAGGCATATCTTACAAATTTTCTTAAAATCTTAAATGTTTTGAAAAGATAATTTAAGCGGTAATGTTGGCTCATGTAAACGTATATTTTTTGTTCTAGCAGTCAACCCATTTTCATGTTTTGTTGGTGTTGCAACGTAGTTTGTGGTTATTGTGTTATTAGAGCACAGACTCACAATATTGTATTGTTATTATAGTTATTTTAATCAAATATGCTCACAAGTAGTAATTTATCTTATGCTCTGATTATTCTATTTATGAATTGAAACATCACAAGGGCTTTAACAGCTTCTCATAAATGAGGGGGTAGGGATTGAGGTTGATTGAGATGTTTACAGTTTAAATTGTTTTTATTGAACTATTCATTCATCAGAAATTAATTAATTACGCATTCCTTTCTGTATCATTCATTCATTAGTTTTGTTGTATTATTGTATTCATGCTCTCACTCCTCCACTCTCTCATTCATTCATTCATTCATTCACTTATTCATTCATTCATTAATTCATTCAGTAATTACTTAATTAATTCATTAATTAATTCATTCATTCATTCATTCATTCATTCATTCATTCATTCATTCATTCATTCATTCATTCATTCATTCATTCATTCATTCATTCATTCATTCATTCATTCATTCATCCATTCATTCATTCATTCATTCATTCATTCATTCATTCATTTATTCAATCATTCAGTCATTCATTCGACGGATCATATAGCTGAAACCGGTACAAGTTATCAATCATATTAGGCGCTGTAGAATTCGAAAGGATTATTATCATTTGATTCCAACGTAATATACCGTATACTAACCTTTGTTTGCAATTTTCGTGAAGCCGGAACGGTGATTCAGATAAACCAATCAACCGTTGTATTCTAGTATTGTCCCAAACTCAGTCCATCGGGCAGCAAATCATTTCGTATTTATGAAAGTCGTGCGACAATTTTTTGTTTGTGATATCATAATACTGAATACCCATAATACTATATATACCTCACTCGTAACTTCGGTATTAGGGTCAGTACAAGACCATGCAGTGTTATGAACATAAAGCGCATGCTTCATAAACGGACAGACATTCTACGTTACATTCTCTGAAGTTTCTTTGGTTATATAAATTGATTCACTAAATAATACCGGTTTATGGTAAGTTAAAACATAATTGATATTAGTATACGAATATATAATTGTATAATGTGTGCGTGTGTATTGTTTATCGCATGCACATGTGATCTAATAAAGCCCTCGGCACAGACAGCCGACTCGACCCTATCCGACTGGTTTTGAGTCAGGCTAGAGTCGGTTTCGCTCATGATTCAGTCATAGCCGATTCAACATGTTGAATAGGCCACGAATGATCTCCGACTGGCTCTTGACCGGCAAAATATTATGAGTTCTGAGGCAACATATACTGAGCTGAACCGACTGAATACCAGTCGGATCGATAAAAAGAATATTCTATCATGTATGCACTGTTCGATATTATATCCGTATGCCGGCATAATTGCAGGGAACTTATGCGTGCTCTACAAACTTTAGAGATCACAGCCGATGCTCAGATACGCATGTTTGGTAAAATGTGCAGTTTTTAGATTGTATATGCCTTTTGAGTATTGTGTGAACATTTTACTATAAATGGATGTTATAATATGGCCGAGTAATTATGAGCAAAAATGCAAAGTGATATTCCCTAACTCATTGCACTGACTTTATACAAAGTTATGACTATCCTGTGGATAGTTACAAATCCGAACACTTCGATCGTAAATATTTTTTACGGAAGATAAATTTGAAAAACAAAACATGTTCCATGTCACACAACACGGTATGAGAGAACCATTATATTTCCAATTAAGTTTTGTGGATTTCGACAGTGTTACTATCCCTTTAATATGCTAGTACAACTCCGAAGTTAGTAATAGCATGTTTACTTTTTATTCAAATTTCATATCAATTTAGTTTATATTTCACACAATAATGTGCTTGTATGCTAATCAGCCCATATGAAAATATTGTGTAAAATAATGTAAAATTAAAACAAAAATAATGGTTAGGACCTCTAACTAGCAGTCTGTGCCTGAATAATTATACGGCCCAAAGGTTCTAACTGTAGTGGGGATGGCGTGGCAAGATCGGATGGACGCTTGACTTCAAATCTAGAGGTCGTGGGTTCAAATCCGGTTGATGTCCCATCATTTATGTCCTTCAGCAAGACATGTAATCCGTATTGCTGCTCTCTATACCCGGGAGTATGAATGGGTACCTGGTTGGGTGTTAATTAGCCTAGCTAGGTGCTATCATATGGCTGCTATTGGCTAGTATGCTCCCCGGGGAGTTGATAATGGTGCGCAATGTAACGGCTTCTCACAGGGTAATTATACGTGCATCTGAAATGTGATAATTATGCGCTATATAAAAACTGCGTGTTATCATTATTATTATTATCATTAATGAATAAGGATGCATTTTCCATGATTGCCGTGTATTTTTTTAAAGAATATTTAAAGTCGTTTTATGCAGGTCATATTTTAAGATCTATCATAATGTAACATATAAAAGCAGTTAAGTGAGCTCATTCTATCTGACACGATTTATGTTCCTTGTTTATGTCATGATTATCGTCTTTAGACATGTTTCATTGAACATTGCTGTAATGTTGGTTGCATTTTGTGTAAATAAAGGCAGATCTTAATTGCAATATCACACATCTGCACCATTTGCATAGTATGCTATACTGTTATAACTTTATCATTCGATTTTATTCGAACTAATAAGTGATTTCTAATATTTTTACTATTATTAGAATGATTATGTAACGAACATATTTATTCCATTAAGTATCACTATCAGTTTATTACTTTACTTTTTGAACCACGATATTTAAACCCAACAGACTCAAACCAATAATAATGTTGCCAGTGGTATAATGAAGAAACAACCCTCTTTGGGCGGTTAGCAAGGGGGCGTAGCGACCTAGCCGGGGGTAGGAATTAATTGAAAATTTGGGTTAATTAAAACATTGTGTTTTAGAGCATGGAATCACTTGGAAATTGACAATAGGTAATCATAGTTATCCCATTAATATTTGTTTGGCCATTATAACATAGTTAGCAGGGATTAAATGCCATTATTATACAAATGATGCACTGGCATGAGTGGATCGGTATAGCCTTTAGTCAAGGCTCTATATGGCTTGGAGATTCTCTATGCGATCGCAAACTAGCTAGCTGTGAGAGAGCTATATGGTGCACGGGGTCAGCTTCGCGCTCGATGTGTTTGCTTCGCTCAAGATGCTCGCTCCCCTCGCGTAATTGTGCATATAGCGTGAGAGTCTTGACGAAAGACTAGGATCGGTAAGAATTGGATGCAAGAGTTTAACTTTGGAATAGTTTTGGACCATTTCCAAAGTTAAACGAGTGCATCCAATTCTTACCGATCCACGAAATATGCCTGTGCAGCATTTGTTTTATAAAATGGGCGCGAACAAATGTGAAAATCAGACTTTTTCCCAGAAATGGCTAAATTTTTATTTTTTAAATGATATAACATGATGACCGCGGGGCAGAAATAGTGTAAAAAGTAAAAAAAAAAAAAAAAAATATGATTGTAATGCGCTATATAAATCGAACCTACATTGTTATTAGTGCATCATAGTTCGGCATCCAATGACCGTAGTGTTGTTATGTTCTCTAACAACCATTTTCTGCTGATTTGTCATCTAGAGGGTTAATAGAATGATACCCCCGTGGTCACGATCGAGTAACTTTTGTTATAAGTGTTAGCCCTAGGCTTCCTGACTATAACGCGTTGGCCATGCATGGAGTTATGGTTGGGGAAGCATGTCAAAATACCAGCAAATTCTTCTTCACGAGAATTGCAGTGTCACATTCCAGTTTTTTGCGTCACTCGATTATATATTTACTTTCTGAGCAAAACAAAATATAGATATATATTGTACTTTCCTAACCAAGCGCGGGAGATTATTTACCCTGAACAAATATAACACAATTAGAAGAGATAGAGATCCGGGTTGAAGTAATTTTGGGGGAATAGAAAATGATCCATCACAGGTATTACACTGCATGAATGCGCTTTGGGCTAAACTTGGGTGTATATAGCCCGCCCCTAAATGCACTTTGTAATATCGGATTTTCTTTGTACTTTATACGAGAAAAGTCCCTCAAATTAGCCAAGAATCGATTGTGAAATGAGAATTGTTATTCATTTAAAACTGAGCAACGTTTGGTCACTTTATCTGATCGTTTTGGAGTTATTTAGGCTATTCCACGATATAGAAAACAAAACATTAAGGCCAATTTTTAAAAAATGATTATTTACATTTTCCTCCAGATGTAATGTAGGCCTATACCCAGCATATTCAAATAATTATGAACTGATGAAATCAATATTGATACATTCATGCAATATAATTCTGACATTTTTTGGTGATAATACCCGTGTTTTCAGATCCTTCAGCTGATAAATGGCATTTTATCAAGATCAAATTTACACATTTTTTAGGTTGAAGAAAGATTGCGCTATATAATAAATCCCGGTAATAATGTATCTTGATCATACTCACCAAAAGTAACGAGCTCTTTTCTTTCAAATAACATTATATAACTATCATGTGTGGGGTAGTAGACATTAATGGTTAATAAAATAATACATTTATTTATTGAATATTATATTGCTTACATAAATGTTGTAGAACTAATTTAGACATAATTATATACATTAAAATGAGGTAATAATAAGGAGAATATGAAGGGCAGCGAACATGAATTATAACAAAGCTGTTATAAATTAATTTACTGAACGATCATTATATACTTATTTTATAAAGTTTATTTAAAGGTTTTCATGACTGATATCGGTAATTTATCCTCTATCAGAGCTGACAAGACTTTTGTTGTTGCTTATTATGCTTAATATAACGGGCAAACAATGGTGATGAAGTAATACGACAGTCGAACTGGTACTACATGGCTCAAAGAAACAGGCAGACATAATGACGTTGGTTTCATTTGGTATATCCCTTCCTTTGTCTATAGTGTAACTAGAAGGCCGACAAAGTCAGCATACCCACGCCTCCCATTAGCCCTGTTCTACCCCTTCGTCGGCCTCAACCCTGTTTTGCTTACCGATGCATCCTAAAAACATAGTGATCAACCGTTGAACAGAACGAGTGTATGAACTGTATGTTTATCTTAAGCGTATAAGTTTAAATTGCATGTAAATTGTCCACTTGAGAGGATCATCACCATTGTTCTGGTCATTGGGCCAGGATGTGTGCATTAATGCCATTAATTATTATTTTGCGACTGCAACTGGCGAACTGCAGTTGATGCACAGACGTACGTTGTATCGCATACAGCAGGCTAACCAGCGCGTTTTAGGCACGATTTGGTGAAAATGCCTAGGCCAGGGTGTAGGCCGCTTGCTTGCGGCGCGGCAGCCCCATGGCGAGGCAGTGTACAAAATTATTGACAATGAGACTGCACACTGTTTTACTTTTGTATAATCAATCCATTTTCCCCTATTTTCCTGATTCTAACCAGTCTAGATGTATTCAATATGTAAAAATGAACATCTGTTCATCTTCACATTAGTGTCGGGTCAATAATAATTATTAAATAAATAAATGTATTTTTCGGAAACTTACCAATTTCTTGGCGCTTCAAAGTTCAGATCAGCGTGTTGCAATTCAATTCCGTTCCGTATTAATTAACTCGGAATCGAAAGTACCGTACCATAACATATGGTACCGTGCGCGCGATCGCGATGCACACCTGGACTAAACTTGTTAGTTGCTGCTCGATTGGATTCAGCGAGGTTACCGTACCGCGCCTATAACGTGCAGATATTATTTAGGCACACACGTGCATTAAATACATACTCAAACTTCAAGGTTCCACAGAATTTGCAGGGGTCAACCAATCATCACCAAAATCTAATCGATTCTTCCATGTCACTATCCAAACATTCCCTGAAAATTTGGTGCAAATCCGTTCACCCGTTCTCTAGTTATCTTGTACACAAACAAACAAAAAAAAAAAAAAAAAAAAAAAAAAACAGACAAACAAACAAACATACGGAACCCTTTACATAACCCCCTGCCGATTTCATCGGCGTGGGTAATAAGGAAGCAAACACGATGGACAGTGGTAACCATGAAAACCTAACGTACGTCAGGATCGTTAAGGCCCTCCTTGTGAGACTGGTGTACGCCATCAACGGCATCGTTCTCACAGTCTACGTCAACAAAATCATCAAAGAACAATGGATCTTCCTCCTCAATGCGCTGTTCATACCACTCCTTATCGAGTTCTTCGTGACGCTCAGGTTTAGGAGGAGGGGAGAATGGACCTGGTGAGCATTATGGTACTGTCCTCACCACGGAAGTGGTCCTCACCCAGTTGGTCTACTCCGATTTCGTCCACTTGCAAAGCCAGTATTCAGATGTTTAGGATTAGGGACATGAGTTGGGATTGGGGGTGGGGTGGGATCGGGATTAGGTGTAGTTTAGCTTATTTATTTATTTGTACAGTTATCATTATTTTATATTTTGTATTATTGTGTATTAATATTATTTATATATATTATTATTGTTATTATTTTTTTGGTATTAATTTATTGTTATTATTATTATTATTATTATTATTATATCATTGTTTTGTTTGTTTGTTTGTTTGTTGTTGTTGTTGTTGTTGTTTTGTTTTTTTTTGGGGGGGGGGGGGAGGGGTGGGGTGCGGGTGTCCACCTCTGTTCCTATAGTGTACAGTAACAAGGTAAACATGGTAACTGCCTGGGTCTATACGGTGTTATATAAATGCGCGTTGAGACAGTAACGTTTCTAAAGGGGGTCCAACATGTCCAAGGGGGAGCATACGGGCCTATGTTTCATTTATTTGAATAACATTACGACAACTAAGTAATCTTGAGGGCGAAAGCAAAATTCAAGTTAATTCAAACATATAGAGAAACTGACCAGAAATATATAATATGATTGAAAAGGCGCAAAGAAAAGTTGGAATCCAATTTCTTTGCTCTTTTTCAATCATATTATATATTTCTGGTCAGTTTCTCTATTATGTTTGAATTAATTATATAAACAAGCTGGATCACTTCGGTGATTCCTCGCATATATCCCCAAGTTGATTTATATCCTTCGGGTATATGTCAGGTTTATAATAGCTTCTGACCACACGAGCAATGAAAATTAAGGGGTTTCAGGGACGAACGCCGTACTAGGGTTTTCTATAGCTCGGTCGGTAAGAGCACCGGTCTAGCAATCCGGAGGTCTCGGGTTTGAATCCCGTTGGAATCCCATTTCCTTTGCTCTTTTTTCAATCAAAATTTCAAGTTAACTGGACGTTATATGGCCGAGTAATGAGCAAAAATGCAAAGTGATATTCACTTTACTCATTGCACTCACTTTGTACACAGTTTTGACGATCCATTGGAGAATGTATCATCAGAACACTTCAATCGTAACATTCTTTTTAACGAAAGGGAAATTTGAAAAACCGAAACCTGTCCCATGCTTTTATTTTTAATACGAATAAAACAAGTTATGAGTGAACCGCTAGAATTCCAATTGGATTTTGAGTATTTAGACAATGTTACTAGATTCATCGTAGCTTTCTTACGTTACAATGAATCGAGGATATATTCATTTGAATTAGTCTTTGATTCATTGATTTCATTTCGTGTCCGAATGTATTAGATACTTCTACTGAGTCTGATGTTATCCTCCCTTTTCAAATTCCCTTCATATTTCATCTATGAGATCCACAAAATAAAGTACAAGATGTACGATTAGAACATTCAAAAAAATTCAAATGTGCAAAAGGTTCGGTCGAGCATCTTGCATTTCATTTCGTGGATCTCATAAATGAAACAATTATTAGCACATGTGACTAAAATTTTGAACAAAATATGTTTTGATGAATTCTTCCTTAAAGGGATAGTTGAATTTCGGTACAGAGAGTGCAGTTTTGGTCAAACTGAATATCAGTAACCAAAACCTGAACCATAACATTTCAAACTAATAGTTTTAACAATTAACTCCACCATGCTCGAAAGGTATTACAAATTACAAACGACTAATATAATTATATAAAGCCTGCTATCATTCAAAAGGAGCCGTGAAACACAAAAAAGCGCTTTCTAAAAGCGTATTTGGTATTAACCATTTGTTATAAAAAAAATTGTGCATGTCACTTTTTTTTAAAATAATGATTAAATAGAGAGATCATCAACAACTATTTAAAAACCTATTTTTTCAGCGGCTAGTTCAACATTTTGAATTATTGTGGGGCCCCACAATAATTACAAATTGTTATATGGATATTTCAGTTCTTTCTTAACCGATTTTGATCAACTAAAGTTTATTCTGTCATTAAAATTGTATGCTCTTGCAAATTTTACACTCAGTTTTTCATTACCTCACAAAAAACAATTTTGCTATAGCGCCCTCTATACCAAAACTCAATTATCCATTTAACTACTTTTGTTGAAGGTTCATCCCGAGCGTGATGTGCTACCTCCTGTGGGTCGTGCCCAGCATCATCGTCCTCGAGGTTTACGCATTTAACTTCCGTGTCCACCTCACCGGAAGTGAGCAGAGAACGTCGTGCACTACCCAGTTCCATGACGATCACGGCTTAGTCATGGGCGTCACCACCAACGCTACGGACGGCGTGATCAACCCAGTAAGTTTAATATATTTTTTTTTTCTCAGAAGACGCTTCGGAATGTAAGCACCCGTCTTCTTGAGGTAGAGAGTAAAGCTGTGAAAATAAGTTCGGTCGATGATAAATATGTAAATTTATAAGTGAAATTATATGAAGAAAATCGGATAGAGCGACTGGAATAGGGTAAAACAATAATTACAATCTTAGACATAACGATAACTAAGAGCCATCGTCTTAACTCAATCTGCCTAATCATAAAGACACATTAGTTACCCAATTGAAGCTATCTTCGAGCTTACCATAGCTACCACATTCTGTAAGCCTTATGTTTGTTTTTGCTAATGTTGATCCTAACCATCAATTTCCCAGGTTTCGCATGATCTCGGTCGATACTACTCCTACCTGTTCCAACAGATCATGATGGTCGTGCTGATATTCGGCCGCTGGTTGGCACCCAAGGGTAAACTGAACCGCGACCAACTGTCCGCCCTCCTGCTTGCCCTCACCGCCATGGCCACGGACATGCTGGAGTTCCTATCTGACAGTCTTAGGCATCGAGACTGTAGCGTGCGACCAGGTCTATGTGGGCTTCATAATTCTTGTCTGGTGCTGGAGCCTTCTGCAGTTCCCACTGGGCCTGACCGCCATGAGTTCCAAGGCAATGATCGTTGACACCGGCACGATGGACGAGCAGGCTGCAACCAAACACGATCCAGCTGCTAATAGAAGGAGGGCTAGGTCCATCCATCCTTGCAGGACGTGTTGCCACTTCAGCAGTTGTTGTGGTGGCGAGATTTGGGCTCTGTTGGTCGTAATGCTGATGCAGGATGTTCCATACCTGGCTCTCCGTCTCTACATCATAGTCTCGACCGGGTACGTGGGGCAGACGCTAATTTTCTTCACCGCGAAGAACGTTATCGTTGTCATGCTGCAGATCTACCGCATGTTTGTCAAAGTAGGCGAACAAGTGCCGCGTGTATACAAGAAGACGCACAAGAAGAAATTGACGACGACTACGGCGGTAGACGGTCAAGTACAAGGTGGAACCGGGAACGACGGGTTTGCCGGAGACGAACAAATCGACATGGAGGTAGATAATCACGCCGTCGATATCATACACGAGAGCGACCATGACCATGATGATGATGAGGAACTGAATTCAGATCAGGATAAGAGAAATGAAGATGGTCATGATGACGATGCCAGTGTTGAACTTTCATCTGGTGATCCCCATGAAGCGAATGTCAACGGCGAGATCGTTGAGAACGTATACAATTACGTGGTCTCCTAAGAAATGCATGAGGCTCCTATATCGCATTTTATCGGCATTTATCATATAGTTAGATATGTATGCTATATATACTCGGACCAATTAAACGGGACAAAGTCAGTAATCCTCAATTATGGTACATGTATTTGCATATTCCTCCCAAGTCAATCCAGTGCTGGACTCCAGAGTCTAGTCCGGGGAACACGACTTTTACATTTCCTTGAGTATGGCTCTTATATAACTAATTAGCCTGCGACGAAAGTGGTCATGTCGCCCATATGGTGATATTAAAGGGGTAGTTCAGTTTTGGTGTAGAGGGCGCTGCACGAAATAATTTGTTTGGGTAAGATAATGAAAAACTGAGTGTAAAATTTGAAAGAGCATACAATTTTAATGGCAGATTAAACTTTATTTGATCAAAGTCGGTTCAGAAACGGCTGAAATATCAATAAATATATCCGATCGGAATACATCTGGGCCCCATATTTATTTGATTATTTATACAATAAAAAAAAAATTTCTTATACTTCATAAATTTTCAAAAGAGGTTTTTAAATAGTTGTTGATGGTCTCTCTATTTAATCATTATTTCAACAAAACATCACATGCCTAATTTTGTATGACAAATTATTAGAGAGCGGCCTCTTGTGTTTAAATGGCTCTTTTTGAATGATAACAGGCTTTTTACTTAGTCGTTTGTAATTGTCTATACCTTTCGAGCATGGTGGAGTTATAACTATTAGTTTGTAATGTTATTGTGCATGTTTTGGTTACCAAAGCTCAGCCTTACCAAAACTGTATTACCCCATCATCTTGGCTTACTGGATGAACGAGCTATTTTGTTAAAAGCTCCCTCGTGAATTCATTATGAATTGCGATAACCTTGTTTTGTATAACTGGTATGAACATAGAATAATGTAAATAACATGTTTAAAAACAACGGAGCATTGTTCAGTAAGTCTACAACGTACTAATATATTATGAACTTGAAGCAGTACAATATAGGTATTAATATAGGTATGCAGTATTTATTTTAACCTATCTTTTGTGTCTTTTTTACAATTTAGTTTCTGAACTATGAATAAAGCACTTTGCACGTTCATGTACAAAGAGTCACATGTCATTTTCTTTACTGATTCTTGTAATTAAAATTTTTAATTCATGCATAAATAAATGGAAAAACAAATAATGGAAAGCCATTTAATGAGTTTTAAATATTAATTTAAATGAAATATATTGTATGTTAAAGGGTTAGTTCAGTTTTGGTATAGAGGGCGCTGCACGAAATAATGTTGTGTGAGATGATTAAAAACTGAGTGTCAAATTTGAAAAAGCATACAACTTTAATGGCAGAATAAACTTTATTTGATCAAAATGGAAATGATGCAGACCAATTCCGGAATGGACCAGTATGACTTTTAATTCGACTCTGTTTCGCTTGAAACGAAACGACATGGAACTTCAACATAATGTTGATAGATATTGACCGTTTCGCCGCATGGGACTAGTGGGACTAGGCCATAAGATCCATTCGGGGTCTAATAGATTATGTCAAGTCATTAATAAATTTTGTTCCGAGCTTTCCTCGCTCAGCTATATCAACATGATTGTTTCCCGCGATCTCGTTAAATGATAACGAGTTATTTCGTTACTTATTTTGGATTAGACAATGGATATCAACCTAGCTAAGGATGGTCGAAAGTGCGTGCAATCTATATCATTAAGATAAAGTCCTAGGCCCCGTTGCAGAAAGATATACAATCGATTGTAAGTTACAATGAATTACGTGGGCTTCATAATTGCCGTCTGGTGCTGCAGTCTTCTGCAGTTTCCCCTGGGCATGACCGCCATCAGTTCCATGGCATTCGCTGGCATCGACATGGTAGACGGGCATAAGCGTACCCAGGGAGGGGGGGGGGGGGGGGGGGATTTGGGGGGTTTTAACCCCCCCCCTTTCACCAAAAAATGGCTGTGTTTTTTTTTTGGGGGGGGAGGGGGTTGAACCCCCCCCCCCCTTTTCAAATTTTCGCCGGTCTCGAGACTACTTTAAGCGGTCTCGCGGTCTAAAACCTAGTCTCGACCAACTAAAACCTGGTCTCGACCGACTAAACCCTGGTCTCGGCCCCTCCGGTCTCGGGCTCAACATTTTTGAAAGACCTTGGTCTCGGCTTCTAATTTTTGTTTACGGACACTCCCCCCCCCCCCCCCCCCCACCCCACTGAGAGTGGTTTTCAACTTTGAAGGTACTTGGTCTCGGTCTCGAACATTTTGAAGGTACTTGCTATCGGCTTGGAATTTTTAACAAACCCCCCCCCCCCCCTTAAAAAAATCCTGGGTACGCCACTGTAGACGGGCAGGTTACGGCAGAAAGCGCGACTACGACAATCAAGAGGAGGAGCAAATCCATCAAGACTTGCAAGACTTGTTCCCTGATAGCAGACACTGGTAAAAATTACGTCAAATTTACGTCATTTTACGTCGGGTACGTCGTCTTAACGACGTCTTAAATTAACGTCAAAAAGTGAAGATTTTGCACCCACGTTTACCGTGATATCGACGTCATATTTTGACGTGATAATGACGTATTTTCCCCCGAAAAGGCGTCTTTACAACGTCTTTAAGACGTCAATTTGTACCATAAATTACGCCATTTAGACGACATAAAGATGTCTTATTGGTCAATATAAGACGTGCTTTTTACGTCTGGATTTGACGTCATTTCCACCTTGTGTACGTCGTCTTTAAGACGCCGTAAATTCACGTCAAAAAGTGAAGATTTTACACCCGCGTTTACCGTGATATAGACGTCATATTTTGACGTGATAATGACGTATTTTTATCCGAAAAGGCGTCTTTATGACGTCTTTAAGTCGTCAATTTGTTCCATTAATTACGTTATTAAGACGACATAAAGACGTCTTATTGGTCAATATAAGACATGATTTTTACGTATTGATTTGACGTGATTTTCACGTCGTGTACGTCGTCTTAAAGACGTCATAAATTCACGTCAAAAAGTGAAGATTTTGCACCCGCGTTTACCGTCATATAGACGTCATATTTTGAAGTGATAATGACGTATCTTTTTCCGAAAAGGCATCTTTACGACGTCTTGAAGACGTCAATTTGTACCATAAATTACGCCATTTAGACAACATAAAGACGTCTTATTGGTCAATAGAAGACGCGATTTTTATGTCTGGATTTGACGTCATTTCCACCTTGTGTACGTCGTCTTTAAGACGTCGTAAATTCACGTCAAAAAGTGAAGATTTTGCACCCGCGTTTACCGTCATATAGACGTCATATTTTGACGTGATAATGACGTATCTTTTTCCGAAAAGGCGTCTTGAAGACGTCTTGAAGACGTCAATTTGTAACATAAATTACGCCATTTAGACGACATAAAGACGTCTTATTGACGTCATAAAAAGGTCGTCCATACGCCAAAAAAAATTGTTTAAATGTCTTTGAAAGACGTCATAATCACGTTGTAATAACGTCGTCTATACGACAAAAAATAATTGGAAAAAATGTTTTTTAAAAGACGTCACAATGACGTAATGAGGTCGTTCATACGACAAAAAATGATGGCAAAAACTAGTCTTGTAAAGACGTCATAATGACGTCTTAATATTGTCGTGCGTACGACACAAACCTTAATGGCAAAAATGGTCCTTTCAAAGACATTATAAAGACGTCATTATAGAGCCTTTTATACTACAAAATAAATACTTAAAAATTATCTTTTAATGACGTGATAATGACGTCGTTTTTACATTCTTAATATGACGAAAAAGCATTGGAAAAATGGTCTTTGAAAGACGTCACAATGACGTTGTAAAAAGGTCGTCCATACGACATTAAATGATGGCAAAAACTAGTCTTGAAAACACATCATAATGACGTCATATTAACGTCGTCGTACGACACTAACCATAATGGCAAAAATAGTCTTTAAAAGACATCATGAAGACGTCAATTTTAAGACTTTTTTATGACAAAATAAATAGTGAAAAAATGGTCTTTGAAAGACGTCAACATGACGTAGTAAAAAGTTCGTCCATACGACAAAAAATGATGGCAAAAAAACTAGTCTTGAAAAGACTTCAAAATGACGTCGTAAAGTGGTCGTCCATACGACAAAAAATGATGGCAAACAATAGTCTTGAAAAGACGTCAAAATGACGTCTTAATAATGTTGTCCGTAGGACACAAACCTTAATTGCAAAAATGGACTCTCAAAGACATCATAAAGACGTCGTTATAACGTATTTTATACTACAAAATAAATACTTAAAAATAATATTTTAATGACGTGATAATGACGTCGTTTTTACATCCTTAATATGACGAAAAAGCATTGGAAAAAATGGTCTTTGAAAGACGTCACAATGACGTTGTAAAAAGGTCGTCCATACGACAATAAATGATGGCAAAAACTAGTCTTGAAATCACATCATAATGACGTCGTATTAACGTCGTCGTACGACACAAACCATAATGGCAAAAATAGTCTTTAAAAGACATCATCAAGACGTCAATTTTTAGACGTTTTTATGACAAAATAAATAGTGAAAAAAATGGTCTTTGAAAGACGTCAAAATGACGTAGTAAAAAGGTCGTCCATACGACAAAAAATGATGGCAAAAAAATAGTCTTGAAAAGACTTCAAAATGACGTCGTAAAGTGGTCGTCCATACGACAAAAAATGATGGCAAAATAGTCTTTCAAAGACATCATAAAGACGTCGTTGTTACGTCTTCTATACGACAAAAATAAATACTGAAAAAGTGATCTTTAAATGACGTAATATTAACGTCCTTCCATACGACAAAAAACAATTGGAATATGGTCTTTGAAAGACGTCACATTAACGTCGTAAAAAGGGCGTCCATACGACAAAAAATGATGGCAAAAAATTGGTCTTGAAAAGACGTCAAACTTACGTCTTTATAGCGTTATTGATACGACATAAACCCGTATGGCAAAAGTGGTCTTTAAACGACATTATAAAGACGTCGTTATCATGTCTTCTATACGACAATAATACATTCTTAAAAATGGTCTTTGAACGACGTTATAATGACATCGTTTTTACGTCTTTCCTACGACAAAAATAAATAGTGGGAAAATGGTCGTTTAAAGATGTTATAATGACGTCAATTTTACGTCTTTTATACGACATAAGTCATCATGTCAAAAATGGTCTTTAAAATACGTCATAATGACGTCGTATTCTGATCGTTTGTACGACATATGACGTGTTTACCAGTTTACGACCAAATTAAGACGTCATAAAGACGTCAGTCTGCTATCAGGGAATTGCTACTTCTGCTGCTGTGTCGATGAGATGTGGGCTCTGCTGTTTACGATGATGATGCAGGATGTGCCATATCTGCATGGCCCTTCGTCTCTATATCATATTCTCGAGTGGCTACGTGGGACAGGCGCTGTTTTTCTTCGCCACAAAGAATGTCATCTTTGTCATGTTGCAGATCTATCGCATCGTGGTCATAACTTGGCGATCAAACGCCTTGTGGACGCAGCCATGACAGGGGGACAGAGAATAGGAAAGTGACAACGACGCCTGCGGCAGAAGACGGTCAAGAACCTGGTGGAATCAGCAACGACGCTTTAACCGAATAAATCGACATGCAGGTCTACATACGATCACGTCGCCAGTGTAAACAAACACGTCGTGAACTAACATGACCACGATGATGATGGGGATCTGGATTCAGCTTTGATGATTCTGTTCCTGAACATGGCCCAGTGATATCACCATGAAGCAAGTGTCAACGGTGTGATACTTGAGAACGTATAACTTTACTTGACCATCTTAGGGACAAATTAGAGACTCCTACATATTTCTTCGGTATTTACGCAAGTTTTCTAAAGTTGTAGTCTTGGCTAAATATTGGTTAATGACCATGATATGCAGAGACTGAGTGAGAGGGATCATTTTGTTCAAACAAAAAACGAGAGAATTCGGTGAAAAGGTCAACAATTATTTGAACATCTTGGCAGAAACCTGTTTTTCTCGAAACTTGAAAAAGAAGATTTAGCGCCTTTTGGAATTAAGCTCTTCATTTACAGCAGCATTAACTGTCATTATTGTAGTCTGAATAATAATACTAATAATAATATACTCGATTTATGTAGCGCATGATATTATTACCCCGGTCGTAGGATACAATGCAAACCAGCACATAGTGTGTGCACCACTCCCTGGGGAGCATTCCTTCCAAGCGGCTCATGGGCATTGAGGAGATCGATCACATAAAGGCTTTCACCTTCTACCGGGTCCCCATTTATACACCTGGATGTCATTATGATTTGAATTGATTCATTGTTTTACTGTTTAGATCATTGAATTAGCAGTGAAAAAACATACAACAGGCGTATGAATATGTAAAATTAGAAAGATACATTAGAAATCAGGAAGTGTGGTGTTGTCGTGTAGATATACCTTAGTTCTTCAATAAAGTGCCTATATACATTTAAATTGAAAACGTACCATTGCATTTAATTTTGTTCTACGCACGTGCGTCTGTGGTGGAAGTCACTTTAAATAGTCGTTGTGACGGTTATGATGATTTGAATACCATTAATTCGCACAACTTGATGCCGTTGCCTCCTTCTAGTAAAGTAGAAATTAAAGTAATCGGAAATGTATGATGGTGATGATGAGGTGGTGGTGGTGCATGGTGGTGATGATGATGATGATGATGATTATTAGTATTATTATGATGGTGTTGATGATGATGGCGTTGATAATAATGAGGATGACGATGAAGATTATGATAATGATGACTATGATTATATTGATGATGATGATGATTATATTGATGATGATGATAATGATGATGAGGATGATCCACGACGGTTGCATGATTTTTCAAACATTCAAAGGCGCATGTTCCTGCAATAGTTATGGGCTGAACATTTGATGGGAAATATGGCTATTGAGTCATGATTAAAGTTGTCAAGTTTATCTGAAGTTTTTTTTAAAAGAAGGTTCAAAATGGTACATGTCGTAGATGGGTGTAGGGTATAATACCCGGCCGTTTGATATCTTTATATAATAGAGAGATCATAAAAAAAAAACATTTCAAAGCCACCTCGTTTATAATTTCCAAAATGTGTATAGGATTTATAATTCATTTTTTTAAAATTTCTGAGTAATTGTTGAGGACAAAAAAATATTCCAATTGGATATATTTATGGATATTTCAGCTGTTTCTGAACCGATTTTGATCAAACAAAGTTTATTCTATCTTTAAAATAGTGTACTTTTTCAATTGTTACACCTAGTTTTTCATTACCTTACAAATGAAGCATTACATCCTCATATTGAAGCGCCCTCTAAACCCAAACTGTACAGCACGGAGGAAGGGGGGGGGGGGGTGGTCAATTTATCACACTTATTGCCACCCCACCCTCCTTAGCTACACCCAGTGGCGTAGCGTGGTCGGACTGATTGGGGGCACGCAAAATTATTGGGGGCACACCTTATGTATTTCTTTGTTTTTTCAAAAAATGTCCCCTTATGTTTTCTACTGTTTTTCCAAATTATTGGGGGGGGGGCACGTGCCCCCACCCCCCCCCCCCCCCCCCCCCCCCCCCCCGTCGCTACGCCTGCCTACACCACTCAACGACGACAACGGCGTTATCATACATTTTATGCCGAAGGCCCTCGTTCGTTTATTTTTTACTTCGTCGATTCCTATATAATCTACACCGTCATATCTCTATATCCCAGAATTCGGAGCACAATAAACACAATCGCATTAAAAAAAATTCTTTAAGATATTGACAGTCAACGTCGAGGACAGACGTCCTCTTAGTAACTACTACATATACCGTATGTATGTACAGTTACCGACTGTAATGAAGGGCATGTCAATTGACATTATAACGTATTGCATATTATTGTCTATAAGCATCTGGAAACCCTTTACTGTGTTTTATGTTTGTACTTGTTCAAAAACCATACTTAATCACAATCTAAGTGATTTAATCAGATTTGCTATGTGACAAAATAGATTTTCTTTTAACTCGGTACTAGGGTAAAAACATAATCAATGATACATATATCACAATAGAAAGAAAATGAGCTTAAGAGCTTGCAAGACTTCCATTAAAGCGATGTTTTCTTTTGCTTGCATCATTATAATTCCCTAACACTGTGTACTTTAATATTTCACCAATTACCCAGGGAGCAAAGGGGGTTATACAGACATGGAATGTTATAAAAGGTTGGGGCCCATAATTGTCTTCTAGGACCTTGTAGAAGCACAACCTAGGTGCACAACCTCGCGAACTAGCTACTGGAAGTCCACAAAACACATATGAAGGATTTTACCCCTACTGTACGTTAAAAGCGCCTTAAATCCTAAGGGTTCATGAATGTTCTACTCTGCTCTTTTCACGATTACACCCATACGCATGCTGCTATCATCGCATTTCTTCGGATATGTTTTCCATAGATAGTTGTGCATTTTTAAAAACCAAATTGTGCCTTTTTAGATCTATGGTTTTTATGTCACGTGTCTTTATATGTCACGTGCCAGACATAGAAAATGAAATTTCACATGCTCTTATCGACAAAATTGTATGAAATGTTTCAGATTATAGAATGACACATTTTATATCTGTGAAATCATATACTGAATGTTGAATGGTATTTGATATGATTTAAAAAAAATACACTGGCAAAACAAATGATAACACAATACAAAAGAATTTGAAACAAGGATCACACATAACAATAATAATTGTAATGACAATGAGATGGCTGCTATATAGCGAATATTTTGTCTATTTGACGCTCACGGCGCATCATCATGTTTATTCCCAGAGTCCCAGTCATTGGATACATAGTGTAACAAATCTAGCACACAAAGTACACATTTCCACTCCCTGGGGAGTCTTCCAGCCTGGCAACTTGTATGCGAATACAGTGCTAAAGAATCACTTTCCATCCAACTCGGGACCTCATGATTGAAAGGCAATGTCCTTCCGATTTGTATTACAAGCAAAACCATATAATATATTTCAGGCCTTTGTTAGTATTTTCAGGTCTAGAAAGATATATAAAATAACCATAAAATCAATGTTTACAATGATTATAAACCATATTTGCTTTCTTTTTTATTGTGTATAATATTTCAAACAAATCAATTTTGCTATTATAAATTTGATTCAATCTTTATATCCTTAGCGTGAGTAGGTGAACAGGTTTGTCTCTTTCTGTTATAAGTGTGTGAACAGTCGAATCATAAATATCGTGTGATTTATCTTCCCTTTATCAATACATGTATAATCTCAATTGTTGTTAGAAGGTACATAAAAGTGTAGTCAGGTAACAATAAATAACAATGTATGCTGTAAATGTCAATACTGATTGTTGAGGTTGTCATAAATAAAACAAAATAAATAAAAAAATGTTATGCCTGTATCATAAAACATATATAGATGTATATCTACGACGGCGTAAAGCAAATATCAAAGTTATAAAAGACACGCTAATGGAAAAATCATTATTTTATTTTATAGGACCGGCCCAGTTTTGGAGCCACTCTTCGATCTCGTTACATTCCATATTTGATTTGTATAATGAACAGCGAACTTTGACGTTGATAAGGGTTGATAAGCATCAATATAGGTACTAGAAATAAAAGCATACTGTCGCGGGATTTGTGATTATGTGTTTTCTCGAAAGTATGATAATCAAAGCCATTCAACAAATCAATATAATTCATTTCTTAAAGAAAGATGGTTAATATTAATTGGAGATATTTCATCGGTAGAAATAATGTGTTTGTTTCCGATATATTGATGTGTGCATTTTGAATTTAGTGAGCTTGATGAGTGGGGCGTTGTTCGTATAATATTTGTTTAAAAGGGGTGTAAAAAGACAACTTCATAGATAAATAATAAAGAAGAAAGGGAGATCGCTATAATTGCAAATATTGAATATTTTTACCATCACCATTAGAAAACTTAATTGTGGATTTATAGGATTTATTTATTAAGCAACTTCTCTGATAAAATCTAGATCAGCCACCCCCATGCCCTATCACCTCTCACTAAACAGCTTCAGTCTCTAAACGTAACAAACAAGGGAGGATTCTAGATCAAGGATAAACAAAACTTGTATCATCATCATGTAATTATAAATGACCACCTCAAAATAATTGTTTTGTCGATTAAATCGAGACGTGGTCAGTGGAACAAGCACTTTCAAGCTAGGGGTACAGCACCACGAGCGAAGGAAAAAACAAAACAAAAAATAATCAAGAACCAATATGTCATGGGATACGGAACCCCCCCCCCCCCCCCTTCCCCTTCCAGCTTGCACCTACAACTACACCAATGACCTCCGAAGTATCAACCCTAGTTCATTCTCAGGCTAACGCCCTGCCTTATTATCACGCCACTGTGGTCAAGACCTCACAGGCATGCCCTAAGCAGTAATAATATGAGAAACCAGAACTATCATAAAATGAAAGCCCAAGAAAAGGGTTGAAAATTCGGTGCATTTTCGATTTATTATCTGTATTTAACATCTTCACATCCACCATTCATGTCATGTTACCTATAATTTGCACATTAGCTTAATTACAGATGAGCTAAACAAGCCGATATATTGATTCGTCATTCAACTAAAAGTCAATTTTTATGGATTTACTTTTTTATTATTGTCCATTACACCTCAACTTCACACACTAGAGTGTATTATAAAATAACATTATATTTGTTTACAGTGGAACCTTGTTATAATCATGAGCTTGGGATCATACAAAATACCTGCATTATGTATTGAGGTCTTTAACATAGAAATAAGAGTGGAACCTTGTAAAAACAAGAAGTTTTGGCTCATTAAAATTACCTCGGTATTTTGTTATATGCAGGTATAAAAGAGGGTATTTTAAGAGCTTGTACCATTAAATGACCACCTTAGTATATCAAAGCTCATTTTGACGGGATTCCACTGTACATCATTCTCGAGATTCTTTTTGTCTAATTTATTCGCTTTCCTTCAAAATGCAGCCTCTGTAAGACATCGTGTATTACCCAGGGAGCAAAGGGGGTATACAGACATGGAATGTTATAAAAGGTTGGGGCCCATAATTGTCTTCTAGGACCTTGTAGAAGCACAACCTAGGTGCACAACTTCGCGAACTAGCTACTGGAAGTCCACAAAACACATATGAAGGATTTTACCCCTACTGTACGTTAGAGGCGCCTTAAATCCTAATGGTTCATGAATGTTCTACTCTGCTCTTTTCACGATTACACCCATACGCATGCTGCTATCATCGCATTTCTTCGGATATGTCTTTCATAGATAGTTGTGCATTTTTTAAATACCAAATTGTGCCTTTTTAGATGTATGGTTTTTATGTCACGTGTCTTTATATGCACGTGCCAGACATAGATGCTCTTAGTCTTATGGACAAAAACGTATGGAAATGTTTCAGATTATAGAATGACACATTTTATATCTGTAAATCCATATACTGAATGTTGAATGGCATTTGATATGATTAAAAAAAACAATACACTGGCAAAACAAATGATAACACAATACAAAAGAATTTGAAACAAGGAACACACATAACAATAATAATTGTAATGACAATGAGATGGCTGCTATATAGCGAATATTTTGTCTATTTGACGCTCACGGCGCATCATCATGTTTATTCCCAGAGTCCCAGTCATTGAATACATAGTGTAACAAATCTAGCACACAAAGTACACATTTCCACTCCCTGGGGAGTCTTCCAGCCTGGCAACTTGTATGCGAATACAGTGCTAAATAATCACTTTCCATCCAACTCGGGACCTCATGATTGGAAGGCACATGTCCTTCCAATTTGCATTACAAGCAAAACCATATAATATATTTCAGGCCTTTGTTAGTATTTTCAGGTCTAGAAAGATATATAAAATAACCATAAAATCAATAATGTTTACAATGATTATAAACAATATTTGCTTTCTTTTTTATTGTGTATAATATTTCAAACAAATCAATTTTGTTGTTATGAATTGTCGCATTTTACATTACGAACCTGCAAACAAATTGGTTGTGATTAGCACTCAATATTATAATACAGGGCTGGGAATATACGAGTGTGTATCGACATCGTTTAGAAATACAAAGTCAAATTTAAAAAAAAAGTATGAAAGCTGACAAATCTTTGGGATGAGTCTTTTACCACTGATTAGATGACATTCGTGTAAAGCTCAATAACTACCATTCATAATAAGAAGAAAATGAAGTACACTTCCTACATTGTACTCAAGGAAGGGGGTAAGTATTGGTATCAAGGCTAGCCTGATGAATATCCTAAAAGAGGGGACAAACAACAAAGTGATGCATTTAACAACCATCCTCTTGCGAAATATCACATAAAGACATCAGTTCTTTTTAGATGCCAATATATCTCTATGGTATTTTTACAAAATAATGTGAAATACACTAGCCTATAATTTTGGATATATTGATTTATACTTCTCAAGAATGTTTTGCTGAATGATATCTCTCTAAAACTAAACAGCATACATTTGTGTACAGTACATCATCCGCTAAATAGTAACAATGATGTGCTCGACAGTCATTTAGGTTTTGAACCAAAGATGTTTTGCAGTTTACTACTAACACGAAACGCTCTGGGGTTCCTCAGGGAGAACCGTGTTTGAATAAACCGCTTAATTATCTGCCCTTAATTCAACTTGACAAAGTGAGCAATTAATGGATGGGAATTTCCATGTCCGAATCCTAGTCTTTAATCCACAAATCTGAAGACTGGTTTCTTGATTATCTGTGGTGTTCGGGTATTAAGTGGCTCACAGAGTTTTCACCAATGTCAATGATGACATCATTACATGTGTCTGAATAATGAATGATCTTAACTCTGGTATACTGAAATGTGAAAGCCACCACCCTAATTTACACATCTTTATGAAATTAGTGTGACTTTTTTATCATTACGTTAAGTGATGGGTAATACACTTATTATGAAATACTGCTACACTGTTACAAAAATGGGCAATATCTTACCCAATATTTTGCGTTCCAACGTTGGGCCGACTTATTAACCCTACCAACTACTGGGCAATAGTTTAACTGTTGGGACATTAATGTGCCCAACTGTTAGGTTATTACGTATATTTACCCAATATTTCGCCCAACGTTGGGCTGATAGTCAACCCTACCAACTACTGGGCAATATTTTAACCAATATTGTTGGGACATTATTGTGCCCAACTGTTGGGTAATATTTTGAACTACGTTTTTGGGCCATTAATATGCCCAACTTTTTTAACAAATACCAACGTATATATTACGCAACAAAAAAATTACCAACGTAAATTTGCTCTTTTTTACAAAGTGTAGAATGATATTCGTTGTCATTGGCAAGTAAGGCAGTTTTTAATGAGTGATGGAAACACATGCAATCACTGACCTAATGTAACCATAGCTGTTTAATCCATCATCCTGACCAGTTCGAGGATTGAAATCTTTAAAAAGCTGCAATATACAAACTCTTAAAGATCCTTTCTCAATATTAAAGGAGATGCTTCTCCGTAGGAGCTGTGATCACTATCAATAACAAGAATGCAGTGTCAAGGATTCAAACAGTATAATTATGTTGTTCTAAATTGTAAGGGTTCTTTCATGTTATATATTATATACAGTATATGTAAAGGCCTATTACATATTTGCCTTTCATAGTCTATATATTTGTTATATTTGCTATATATATCTACATTCTGTGCATTTCATTATCAAGATGTGAAATAAATAACTGCGTTTATTTCTATCATAATGATTACTAAAAACATATACCAAAGATACACTATCAAGAATTCATATTTATATGTATTTTATTGTCTTTAATGCGTTATGTGTTATATTGTTTTATTACTTTTATACTTTTATATCGTTTGAAAAACTTAATAACACGAAAATAACACTTAATGCCATTTGAAGACTTCCAAATAAAAAGTGTGTAACTTTTTAAATAGTCTAAACATTTCAATTCGTTTTTTGTACATAACTGAAGATGCAATTTTATGTTTTTTTGTATAACACGTGACTTAAAAATGACACGTGACACATTAAACAAAGATATGATGCGGTCAAATTTGGTATCAAACGATGCACAAGACCCTACAGATCACGATTCTGAAGCAATATGATGGAATATTTGTGCATTTGAGTGTTATTGTGAAAATATCAGAGACAAACCTTCGTGAACCCTAAGGCTTTTAAGGCGCTATTTACGTACATTAGGGGTTAAATCATTCATACGCGTTTTGTGGACTTCCAGTAGCTAGATCGCGAGGTTGTGCACCTAGGTTGTGATCCTAGAAGGTCCTAGAAGACATTTCTGGTGCACAACCTTTTATAACATTCCATGTTTGATATCCCCAAAAAGGGGGTGTTTGCTCCCTGGGTAAATATGACGTATGCAGTATCCATAATCTTTATGGAATCTTTTACTGAATTTTGAAAATGCCTGCAAAATATGGACACTATTATCAGTGGCGTAGCGAGGGTCAACGGATTGGGGGGGCACAACTGCGAGGGAGCGAAGCGCCTGAGGGGGGGGGGGGGGGGAGGGTGTCCCCCCTCCCACGGTAGGGAGCTTTTGCAAATTTTCACTCGAAATAATGCAATCTGGTGCATACCTTGGAAGGAAATTTGATAATACTAAATTAAAGAAATTATGATTTTAATCATCTCCCTCATGATATAGTATACAAACACAATCGAACCTACACACACTGCAGACTCAAATACTCTCGCATCGTATATATCCGTGCTTGTCTACACTTATTTGGGGGAGGGTGTGGGAGGGGGTTTACCCCCTCCCACGTGGAGAAATTTTTGAAATTGGTGTTTAAAATATTACTTTAGATGTATGGTCATTATTGTCCTTATCATTATTATTGTTAATATGCATTTTGTAAGATTTGTAAAAGATTGAACTTCAAAAAAAGTGGGGATTGTTTGACACACTAAAACACACGCTGTTGACCCCATGTGTATCTCCTGGTGGAACTGTTGTTTCTGGCGTACATTGTCTGGTTAGGTGGATCTGTAAATGATGCGCTTGATGTAGAAGGATCAAAGGGGGCAAAAGTTTCTCTAAAGTGGGGGGCATTGCGAGGGAGCGAAGCGACCAAGCAGGTGAGTGTATGGGAGGGGGTGTCCCCCTCCCACTGTAGGGAGCTTTTGCAAATGTTTGGCTTTAAATTGTGCGATTTGGTGCATACCCGAGACAGAAATATTATATGATTCGTAGTTCAAGCTATAGAATAAAACATACATAATGTATGCATTTTAAAAAGTGAGAGGGACAATCACCTCCACTTTCAAATGTATGGGGGAGGGGCATGTCCCTCCCCCTCCTCCGTCCCCTGCCTGTTGTCGCCCATTTTTCAAGTACCGCGTGACTAGACCCATGACACGGGTCCCTTGGGTTAGGTTCAGTAGGCCTATGCTCAACTGATGCAGATGTCGACTCTGGAGAAGATGACTGGTGCTCTTACAATCATGATCATCAATAGTAGACCTAGATATGCATCATGAATTAATGGAACGGGTGCATTTGGCTTGAACAAATTAGTCAAGGAAGTGTGTCTTTGCCTAGACATTTTGGACTACGTAGTGCAGCTATGCGCCTTTATAGCATGCATGAAGGCGTCAAACGGTCAAAATTATCTATAAAAGCGGGAGGCAGCTGCAGGATCCTGCAGAGGCCCCTGGTGCCCCGTGCCCCCCGTAGCTACGCCACTGACTATTATGATGACCCGAGGTGCTTACCCGAAGTGCATGACAGCAAATTATATTATTGTGAGGTCCAGATGTTTAGAATCGTCCACAGTGGTTGCATGGTGGGTTAAACCAAAGACGCTTAATTCTAGTCTTTGGTTAAACATTAACGTTTTTTCTTTCTCCTTTTTGTAATGACATTCGCCAATTTCGTTGTTCTTAGGCTTTCCATCTCATAAAAAGCTAACAATGCGGTATCCTTCAAATAGCAAGCGGTTAGCTGTGAAATCATCCCAGAGCTTCTTTATTGCATGCCAATGAGATAGTTTATGTAAATAGATTGAGTAAATACGAAAACTATAAGTTTTTGCTGACATCGCGGAATGCTTTGATAAACAAACGTTGTTTATCAAAGCGTTGATTAGCAGAGTACATAAATAGAGCAAATGATGGAAGACAATACATGTAGCACAATGTTATTTACCAATGTTATTCTTCACTAAAAGCTCGGCAAAAAACAAGAAAACATCAGTAATTTACCGTGCCAGTATAAAAAAAGAAAAACTGAAGTTTTGAATTCGCTTGTCTTCCGTACTATTCGATCGGCGGATAAAACAAAATATATATCATATACATGAGGACATGCACATTCATAACGACATAACGTTAATTCATTAGAAGATAAAAGGCTTGTGTTTGTTTTCGTGTCGATACATCCTATAAATGTCCCTTATCTCAGACCTTGCAAGATACCGAGACAAGATATCGAAACAAGATTCCAAATTGTATAAAGCTGACAGCACATCATGCTACTCTCATGGCGTATAATAATATATCTGTTTTGAAACGTGAGGTTATAATCGTGAATAGGGTGGCGAGGGAGCGAAGCGACTCAGCTAGAATTTCGTTATTATGTAGGAGCAGCGGAGCATTTTTGGAACAATATATCCACATTAAGGTTATGGGGTACATAAGTGAGACATGATGTGATGATTAAATGCTAAATTTAGCGAAGTTTTGACAATTTGCTTTGTTTAAATGTGGGTACAAATAATTCGGGAAAAAAAAGAATTCACGAGCCAATGGTTTGAGCGTTATCAATATTAATGTTCGGAAGTATGTACTTGTAATGAATAGCAACGTTATTCTTTTCCCCCAAGTTCCAGATAACTTGACCACAACCCGTTACTAAGATAGAATGGAGGTATAGAACAAAATGGTTGTAGACAAAGCGCCAAATCCCCCCCCCCCTCCCCCCGGCCCCAACATAACAACAACAACAACAACAACAACAAAACAACAATTTTAATACAATAATAATAATAATACCATTAACAAAAATAATATATAATGAAAACAATCAAAAGGAAATAGTCGGTTTTTAATCATAATCGTATAACATTTTCTGTTATAAATATTCTGGTCAATTTTGTTTTCGTTTACTTGGTTGGCAAGCTATATTCATATCCAAAATGAGCAGTCAGTTTACTAGTCATGTATTTAAATACTGTTCAAGCATCACTTTATTAAAACAAAATGGATAACGAAGACAAAATAAACAAAATCCCAGGCCATTGTCAAATAATCACTGACAGTGCCTAGTAGAGAAAGATAACGAAAACAGGGTTCATCAACAACCTGGATTATATTTGAACTTTGCGATTGGGATGCACACATTCGGAAAGAAAGAGATTGGTATCGCGGAAGGTGCAAAAAGATAAACCAGTTGTCTCGGCAGGGAGCTGGAGATATCATAGAGCCTCCATGGTTTCAGGAGTGGCGTAGCCACGAATCCTCCAAGGATGGGGGGGGGGGGGGGGGGGGGGGGGCAACCTGCTAGCGCGTATACTTCGGATGGGATCCAGCGGGCGGAACCCCCGGAAACTTTTGGATTTTAACTAATATTCAAATTAGCTCAAAAATAAAAACTACCGGCTTACAAGCAAGCAACAAGCCCCTTCCCAAGTTACAATCGGGTAAAATACCTCAGCGCCTTACCCCCCCCCCCCCCCCCCCCCCCCCTCTTTGGCAAGATGTATTCGTCTGCCCGTGGTAATTTCTTAATTTATATAACTGTCTGTGATTGGTTGTTACCGGTTCAGGCGCCCATAACCGGATTCAGAGGATTGCTAAATATACGTTATATTACCTTGAAGTTCTTATTACGTAATACTCAGATCGAACCACAGGCTTAGGAAAGAGGTGGCTAGAGCTAATATTTGTGCAATATTGTCTTAGTTGGGACGAAATTATCTCACTTTAGATAGAATCATCTTTAAAGTGAGCCTTTAATTTCATACGTTTTTTCCCCGAAAGTTGTAATTGAGACTTTAATCATACACCAATTCAATCGTATGACCATTCTGAATGGTGTGCAAGTTTTGAGATTGAAAATAAAAACGGTTAACTTTGTGAAAAAAGAATGATGTCAGATTTAATCACCTACTACCCATTGATTTTGACTACAATCTGTTCCAGAACGCAATTAAACTCAATCGTAAATATGTCCATTATAAAGGACTAAAGAGGCATATGAAAAATCAGAACCCATTTCATCCTCTTCTTTAAAGTCACTTTGGTTGAATTCGATCAAGTTTATGGATCACTTTAAGATGAGGAGAGTTCGTATAGAGGTTAAGTTATATCATCAAACAAAATCTCCTCATCTTCGAACAGTGCCATGTATCTGGTGATGACCCAATCGTTGTAGTTCAATGTTTTCGTCTATATGACTATGCATTGACTAAAGATATTCCAATTCATTTTCTTCAACTTCAACTTTTGTCCATTTAATATTTACAAATTTCGTCCCAGGAGATCTGGAACTTGCAATTGCTATATTCAATTCGGGTCATTTGGCATTCTCATTGATCAATGTTCATTCAAAAGAAATAATGTCTCTTTGAATTCCGTCAATTCGTCCCGACTGCATGGTATACACACTATCTAAAGTTCGTCATTGATCATCCGATTTTAAAAATGTGTCGTTCAAATTCGTCAAGAGGTCAGGTTGGTCAATATAGGTGATACAGTTTATGTGCATTTTCCCATTAGAGCTTTAAAAAAAACAAAACAACAACGTTCAATTCAAGGTCTTAGTTGTTAAAATAATGAGAAAATAAATAATTCATTTGATAACACGATGCACAAGCGGTACTTGTCAGAGAAACTTATTGATTGATTGATACATGACCAAGATAAATGAATAATGTTTTACAAAATACAGACAAAATGTATGAATATCCCACACGAAAAAGCAAACATATACTATATGTTTGCTTTTTCGTGTGGAATATTCATACATTTTGTCTGTATTTTGAATGACATTGAGACATTGAGACCAAATATGAAAAGGATTGTTAGAAGAAGAAACAAAATCGTATCGAAATATAAAACGAAGAACTTGCTTTATAGCTTGATGAATTTTAATGATATTGACTTATACACAAGGACGAAATTTGATCATCACATTAACATGATTAAGTTGTGTACCTATACAGGGAGACAGAGGGGCATATAGGGGTCCCCCTTGGTGAAATCCATAAGGCGTGCCTCCCCCCCCCCCCCCCACAACAAAATATATATTGATCATTATAATTCGCCCCATGCACCCTCCCCAATCAGTCCGAATATATACGCTACACCACTGATCACATTATACACAGCAGGTGTTATCGGACGGAATTGAATTGTCTTTTACTAACAAATGAAAGAGGTACATTCACGAATTTGATTGCGAGAGAACGGAAATGAGTGCGCAAAGACGAAATTGAATCTAACATAATGAAAGGCGACAAATTGTCCGGACAAAACTGATGCTCACATCTTGTGGGGCTTGTGGAATTGATTAGCATCATTCTGCCTTCGCCGTAGACGTATATAAGCGACGGATTTAGGCAGAATACGGTATCGTATAACAAACAATGCTGAACCATGCAGTTGGATTTCGACGTATACGAGGATAAAATGTTTGTTTGTTTGCTTGTTGTCCTTGTTTTAGATCGTCGGATACTGCATCAATTAATGATCGTTTTTAGCTGACTCTGCGGAGTACTTGTTTAAACATATTACATATCCAAAATTGCGGTTGAAAGGGCGAAAATAAAATGAAGTGATAGCACATTTCAGCGACTAATCGTTAAAATGTCGTAATCATGTTTGTTGTATAGGCGTATATAGCTAGGCGGGTATAGGGAGGGATGGAAGTGGGGGATGCAGCCCATTATAATATAGTTATACGAGTTCTGATTTCAAGGCCAATATGGGTAATTATTCCTGCACATACAAACGTCTTTCCATACGTCATATTGGTGAACAACATTTTTAAAAGCATATAAATCCCATTATCGCACAAAGATATCTAAATCATGCGGGCCAATATCATCGAATTTTAAAATTTACACAATTAGGACCAGATAATTGTTTGTAAGCAAAATCATCTTCTCTTTCGACAAAAGCAGCTAATTTTGGGGCGGGTGGTTACCTATATTCCCTTTAAGTTGTTCCTCAAAAACTAAAAACTAAAAACAAACATGACGGATGACATTTTAAAAAGGCACACCCCCCCCCCCCCCCCCCCCCGTCCCTCTCCTAGGAACTAACAATGTGCTTGTACGCCCACATGTGTCTACAGATTTTGTCACTGATATGAGACTGTCTTGACCATGTTTACTAGGCTCTACTAGGCTATAAAAGCCGCCCTCATATCGTGTATATTGGGTTAATACGATGAAAGACTTCAAAGTGGCAAGAGAGACATAGTCTTGTAGCGAAACAAATTATCCAGCTCAGTATTTTGAAGATAGGAATTATATTATAATTATATCGATTTTTGGTATTGATCACATTGCTAGCAAAGCAGCTTCAGTACAAGTAAGCCACATCTCACCATGGGCATAGCGACGGATTTAGAGCCCGAAGGACATTTAATGTTCTTTTGCAATGGGAAACAAGTAAGTACTTTGGTAAACTAATGATATAACTTTTGGATGTTATTTTTTAAAGATCCCGTTCGAACATCCGATCGGTTCGTCGAATTATGAGAATGCAAGTTTTGTTGCACTGAAATAGCTTATTATTTTATATGAAAAGAAGTACACACAATATGTAGCCTTTACTAAAACTTCAGAAATCTTCTAAAGTTCTTTTGACTTTCACGAGATAATGCAGCTGCATGGGGAGAGCGCCGTCGTCACGCCCGCTAATAATATTATTACAAACGCGATAAAGTTCGTAAAAACAGTAATAATTTAAATCTTCAAACATTAAGGAAACTGACCAGAGAGATATGAAATAAATGAAAATGCTCGATGGTTGAGCACCGGTCCAGCGATCTGGAGGTCTGGGGTTCGATTGTCGGCGAAGCCCATTATTCTTTGCTCATTTTCATTTAGTTTTAGTCTTCCTTGATTTTCCTTAGATGTTCAATAAAGATATTTAACTGTTTAATCACAGCATTAATGTTCAATGTTTAGATTTAATGTGGGTCTACTGAACAGATCCAGATGAGGATGAGGGATTTTACTTGTTTTAGTTAATACAGGAGGTTGGCATGAACAAATAAAGTGAAACCATTTATTTTCTTCCTCAGATCATCGATAAAAATCCGGATCCACAAATGACGCTATTGAGTTACATCCGAAACAAACGTATCCTTTTTATATAGCATCACCATTTTCAATCGCAGAAACGCCTTTCTTTTAATAACAGCAACGCTGAAAGCTCGGTCTATATAGGGCCCAGCAAGTCGGGGATGCATAGCGCACACGGACGATGTCCGGGTAGAATTTAAAGGGATCTAGTAACTTTGTTGATATGTGCGAAAAGTGATGAGTGGTTGATACAATGTATATTGTTGTTATATGGGTGTTGTGTGAAAATTTCAAGTTAAATGGACGTTATATGGCCGAGTAATGAGCAAAAATGCAAAATTATATTCACTAACTCATTGCATTCACTTTGTACACGATTTTCGCGGTCCAGTGGATAATATAACATCTGAACAGTTCAATCGTAATTATCTTTTTAACGAAAGGGAAATTTAAAAAACCGAAACCTGTCCCATGCTTTTATTGTTAATACGAATACAACAAGGTATGAGGGAACCGTTAGAATTCCAATTGGATTTTGAGGATTTGGACAATGTTATTAAGTCCCTTTAAAGGGATAGTTGAGTTTCGGTACAGAAAACCTGCACCATAACATTACAAGTCCCTTTAACGTTAACCCCTTGTTTTAAAAACGATACCATCCACTGTTTCTTCACCGGATGTCCGTATAAAGTCCGGGTCATTTCTGTTAAGATGGATCGAAAGTGTTCATCATTCATTTTAATTACGATTCCATTCCATTAATTCCAAGTGACGAGTACGTATTCTTTAACGAAAGATCCTTCACAGTGGGCCTAACTGGCGCCAAGAAAGGATGCTCCGAAGGAGGGTGTGGCGCTTGCACTGTCATGGTGTCAACTTACGACAAACCTTCCGGAAAGATTAGGTAATATCAAGTAGGATATATTATACAGTTGTTAACTGGTGGTGGAGGGAATAGCACGGAATGTTCCACTCCGAGGGATTTTAAATTCTATTGACGGAAGATTATAAGTCTCGAGACGTAGTCGAGGTTTTAGACCATTTCCACAGTTAAAAGAGTGCAGACGATTCTTACCGATCCACGAAATATGCCTGTGGAGCATTTGTTTTTTATAACATGGGCGCAGAAAATCAAACTAAAGTGAGCCATGCATCAGTAAAATGCATAAGTAAAATGCATCAGTAAAAACTTTTTCACGCTAATTGACCAATCAGAATGCAGGGATTCTTCTACCCATTTTATAATTAAAACTGATATGGCAATCACGTAACTGTGTTTAGCCAATCAATGACCCGTATTTTACTAAGTCAGATAATAAAGGCTAATATACCACACTTCGCCTCGTTGCAGAAAGAGATACAATCGATTGTAAGTTACAGTTAATTGTAAGTCAGATCATGTGTTCTAAATGAGCAAATTACAGTATATAATCTACATGTTTACCTTGTTATATTTGTTAGTGCATTATACATCGTAAACTGACTTGTTTAGTCTTCGGACTTTTTACTCAGTGATTTTTTTGAATAAACCAAAATTGAATTGAATTGAATCTGTGATTGGATGAAACGCGCACATTTTCTGACTCACAATCAACTTACAACCCATCGTATCTCTTTCTGAAACGGGACCCTGGTCATTAATATATTCAAATCTATGCGAGTTGCTTGCATAGCAACCAGAAATAAACGAGATACTAAATAAATCGGTCCTAATAAAAAAATCAATGTCAATGCTTGAAATCCACTTTATATATATTAATTATTATATATTAGTTATTGATATGTCAGGCCAGCCTCTGACAAGCTTCCAGGTTGCCAGGAACAACCTTTGTTAATAAGATAAACATGTTGTACAATTTGAATATGTTAGCAATCCAGTTTATTTCATTAATATAAAGCATCGAAGGGTATGTCTTGTATGTGTGCGTGTAACTCACTTGTGATTGCTCTTGGTAAATGGCACGTGTACTTTTGTGTTTGAGTATCTGTTACCATTATTTGAATCGCTTTAAAACATGTTGACCGTCTATAATCAGTGAATATACAAACATGTTAGGAAATACCAATAACTACCAGAAGAAGAATACATAACCTACAAATACAAGAATATACCGTAAACTAGAAATGTGCATGTTTATGATTATAGTTTAGGATAATATTTGAGGAATACTAAATTAATGAGGCACGTCATATAAACAGATAAAGTAATAAACTAATTTCCTTGGTGTAAAGAATTATGGTGAAAATAGTATGCATGGTATACGTGATGAAACTGTCTTAATGCATCTGTATATTTTTGTCTCGTAGGAATATGCATTTACATGTAGGCTATTTGATTATAATTATACTGTCATGTACGTAACTGTATGATTTTGTTAACATTATTATTTAGTAGTTTGTATATTTATTTAATTGAATTAAATGTTTGTTTGTTTGTTTGTTTGTTTGTTTGTTTGTTTGTTTGTTTGTTTGTTTGTGTGTTTGTTTGTTTGTGTGTTTCTTTGTTTGATTACGTTCCATATCTTGTTCCACCAAGGCATCGTACCGTGAACGCCTGTCTAACTCTCATTTGTTCGGTGCACGGAGCTGCCGTTACTACTGTGGAAGGGATCGGAAGCACACAAACCAAGTTACATCCCGTTCAGGTGGGCAATACATCATGTATATTGGTTTAGTTCTTGTCACATATCACCATGTAACGGACGAACGACGGTGAGTTAAATTATTAATCCGTTCATATGCATTTCTTGTCCGTGAATTTTTTCGAAGAGCTGTATCAAATGCAGTAAGGGATGGCGTCAAAATGATCACTATCGCCCTACCGCGGGATCCCGCTTGGGACGATTAGAGCACGTATTTGTATTCGAACTTTCGGGTTTGATCGTTCCTAGCGGTACGCTGCGGCGTCCCGATCAGCTGAGTCAGCTGTGGAGAGGAATTCGTCCCGACGCGGCGGGACTCAACGCGGCGGGCCGCGGGATCCCGATTCTTGCGCGCGAAGATCATTTTTGCATGCCGCATGCATGCGAGTACCGTACACGTACCTACGTAGGTACGTGTACGGTACTCGTACATGTATGCATGCGCAATGCAACATCCACGTACACGCGCACAGCCTATCCTAAAGGCCTAGCTAGCCTGTGCATGTGTACAATGTACACGCATGTAACGTATAATTGGTGTGATGGCCTGGCCAGGCCACCTCGCTCGACTGTTAATGTTGGAAGAGTCGAGTAGGTCTAGTATCTACTCGAGCGACCAAATCGTACTCAGCATGCCTGCATGATAATGCTAATCTCTGCTGGAATGTGGTCCGGAGTGCGCGTGCGGGCCGGAAAATAATCAGATCGATCTAGGTAGCTATCTCATCATCGCATTCATGACGAAATCTTTAACGTGACACTTTCATCCGCAATCCAACAATACGCTCTGAGCCTCCTCTGAGCCGACATTATATCAGTCGTCTAGAGTAGACGTAAGTCTTTTATACAAACTCAATACAAACAAATCTGGGTAGCGTTACATACCTTGTTTCAAAAATAGGATGAAAAGTGGCCATAGCTAGAGTTAGTTGCGTCAGCTGTCGATGTTATGTCTTCTGAGGGATCACACTAACAACATCGACAGACCAGGCCCAGGTGGCATAGTAGCGGCGCTATAGTCCATTCATGCGCTAGACAAATTGTGTACGTCTAATTACTAGCATAAGCACGTGAAACCACCGAAGTACGGTGGCGGGGCCCTAGGCGCGGCCTCCCGCGGCGGAACGATATCGTTCCCCCGCGGTAAGACCATGCATGTACATTTCCGTCCCCCTGCAGGGGACTGGTGGAAACAAATCGGTTTCAAGCGTGCTGCGGTATACTGCGGCCCGCCGATCGTCCAGGATCGGGCCCAAGCGGGATCCTGCAGCGGGACGGCAGTGATCATTTTGATGCCACCCCTAAAAATACCTTTGAACGGTAATTCTATTCTAACTTCTAAGCCTTTATTTCAATTAAATTTCGCGAATTTGAAGGAACCGCTCTATAACGATACGAATGAAAAGATTATGTAATTGGCCGAGAAAAACAAAATAGTATATACATGTGCGCAATATCTAAGTGACCAAACACATATTGATGGTAAATAACGTTATCTGGTTACAACTATATTATTATACTTGATATTATAAATTCAGGAGCGAATCGCCAAGGCGCACGGCACGCAGTGTGGGTTCTGTACCCCCGGGATGGTGATGTCCATGTACACGTTGCTAAGGAACCACCCCCAGCCGACCATGGCGGAGATAGAGACCGCTCTCGGTGGAAACCTCTGCCGCTGCACCGGCTACCGACCGATACTCCAGGGATTCAAAACATTTGCACGGGTATGTTGATCAACCATCTTTTTTTGTTTTTTATCACAGATAGTGACAATTGTTTTGAGACAAATCAGTAAAGACAACTTTCCGGTTTCTGGCATGAAAGCCGTATTTTGGGATCTTGGTACAGTCGTTTTATTCCATATTCTCCAATCCTTGAAAAATATTTGTTGAGTAGCATTCTGGCTTTATTACAATGTTTGCTGTTGGTAGTATTTCACATTAAGGTTGTTATACTTTTAGAATAATATGCATGTATTTCTTTTCATCGAGGGAGTTGGTGTAAACGCTCATGCATTATAAAAGTAAAACAAAACGACAAAAAAATTATCTCATTATTGTTTTCATTATGTGACTTAAAGGACGGTGGTTGTTGTTCTGGTCGGGGGCGCACTGGCGGCTGCTGCTCTAGTGGAGGGTCCACGGACAGGAATCAAGAGGGCAATGAGTCTGGAGAAAATGAGGTAAATGCACGTTAAAGGTACGGCGTCGTCAAATTCAGACGGCTCTTTTGAAATGAACTGTACAGCGTCGATTGGAAACAATGTTGGGCCCCAATATGTATTACATAATTTTAGAACATATTATACAGTTTACACATAAACCAAAGTGGCTTTTAAACTGGGTTTGATGATCTTTCTATAATATAATCATTACTTTTTTTTAAAAGCAAAGATCACATTCCCAACTTGCGATAAGAAAATGGTTTCAACTTTCAGGTGTCTAGAGGGTACCCTCTTGTGTTAACGGCTGTTTTTTTTTTTTCTTCATGAAAACTTTAAACTTTTAACTATAGCCAATTATATCTTTTTCAACCATTTAAGCATCATTAGCACTATGAGGTTTTGAATAACGTTAAAGTTTTATTTACTCAAGTTTGACCAGAACTATACTATCAATTTATCCGACTCTGTAATTAAACTATTACATTGTCTTTATCACCACGATCATTGGAACCTACTGCTAACCTAGTAAAATGTATCCATTGATTCTATTTGTGTGGTTTTGTTTTCTTTCCACGAAGCCCGCCATACTGTTTGATACCAAGGAGTTATTGGCGTATGATCCGACACAGGACATCATATTTCCACCTGCTTTGCTGGTGAGCATAAATACCTTGATTTAATGATTATGTGTGTTTGTTTTTCATCGCATTAAAAACTGTATATACCATAAAGTATAGGTGAAAGATATTTTTGTAGGATATCGTATATATTTTAGCTCTACATTCATTAAAAAAAACATGTCAATGTTGTGTACGGAAACTTCTTTTCAAGGAGAGTGTAAGGGGACCAGCAGGAAATCAGACGATTTTGTTTTAAAGGTTATATACATGTAATTAGATGATGGCCTGATGCTTTTGAAAGTTATGAGACCTGCTATTCAACAATAATGTAATAACTTTGTATTGGAATTTGTGAAAAGCGGGCCCTTTTTCATGAAAAGTCTTTGTTTCTTTATTTCAATGTTCAGATATATTATTCATGCCATAGTTTCTAGCAAATATTAAAAGCCCCTACAAACAACGAGCAACAAACAAAAATGCAAAACAACTATAAAAACAAAACAAAGAAATAAAGGTAACACCATGGATTGGCGCCCTTAATAACTACCTATTATATTAACACCATGTCATCATCGCAATCACAGCGAAAAACAATTAAATATACTTGTGTGTGTATACAGGTTCAGCTTCAAAACAAGGACGACACAGCAACGAGGGTTTTCAAGAGCGACCAAGTCACCTGGTGCCGACCCCAGTCCTTAGAGGCGCTACTTGACCTGAAAGCCAAACTTCCACACGCAAGGCTCGTTGCTGGAAACACAGGAACAGGTGTGTCTATATTATGATTATAAGTCCTTTCTAGGACTACCAACAGTCCTTTCTATAAGACTACCATAGTCCTTTTCAGGATTCACCAATCCACTCATCTCACATGGTGCAACCGCAAACCACACGTATTATTATGATTATAGTATGTCCCAATAAGGTCTACAAATTCCATACAGTGATGACAAAGCCACAAGAGTTTTCAAGAACGACCAAGTCACCTGGTGCCGACCCCAGTCCTTAGAGGTGCTTCTCATTGCTGGAAACACAGGAACGGGTGTGTCTATATTATAGTATGTCCTAATAACTAATTAGGTCTACACATTTCATGCAGTGATGAAAAGCAACCAGGCAGTTCAAGAGCGATCAGGCACCGACCGAGAGGCGCTATACTTGATCTGAGAACCAATAAAACATCTACATGCAAGGTTCGTTGCTGGAAACACGGGAACAGGTGGGTCCATGGTCTATTTCCTGAGAGCAGTAGAATGTGGATAACGTGTCTTGCTGGATGACACACGTGCCGCCGTCGGGAATGGAACCCGATACCTTGTTATTGAAAGACGATGGCTCGAAGCAGATTTTCTGTTGTCGATTAGGCATATTGGGTTTCATTTTTCATCGACAAAAGATCTAATGAAATACATATAAACCTACTTCCAATCAAAACTCAGATTCAGATGTATGCCAAGTAATTAAAGTTCGGAGCGATAATACGAGACATCTTGAAGCATCTATATCACTCTCACATTGATTCAGATGTCGTGGATTCAAATCACGCTTTAGTCTACATTTTCCTCATGTATTTCGTATCTATATATCAGTTCCTTTAATTTTCGAATTAAGTGAGCGATATATCATTACATTATATAAAAATATATTATATTCGTTTTTTCATACCTCGACTGTTTCTGCTAAAATGTGTACTTCTGTTGCCCCCCCCCCCCCCCCCCCCCCTCTCTCTATCTCCCCCTCTCTATCTTCACTTGTTTCCGTTACACCACCGAAGCCATCGAGGCCAGGTTTCAGGGTAAAACCTACCCGGTCTTGATAGAGGTGTCTCATGTCCCGGAACTAAATGTGACAGAGGTCACAGAAAATGGTCTCCGCGTTGGTGCATCTGTCAGCCTTACTCGACTCGGCGACGTCATCAAAGATCTTATACAATGCCAGCCAGGTAAACATTCAATGTTTTATGGGTTTCATAACGTTTGCTCTGTAACAGTTAATTGTTCCGCTATCATTCCTTTGTGTTTTACATGTTTGATAAACCAATTAACATGATAAAGCTATCAACATGGTTCAAACCCGAACATAAACTCTAACACTAGTCCTGATCTAAGCTTATCCCTATAAGACGTGTCACTAGAATGTAGAATCCGATAACGTGGGGATGAACACTGACAATTATACATTTTCGATAATATTTCTGAATTGATAAAAAAATGAGTATTAATCTATTTGTTTGCTTCTTATCATAGGCATAATTATGACTATGTCGGTATAGTAAATTAGTGATACTTGTGTCATTAATGGCTTTTAATACTGCCGATCAAATCAGCGTATACTAAGTCTCTTCTTTAGAAATGCTGTGAAATTGATATGCCTGTCTTTATGATACAGTATATTTTATCACTGTTCCTAACGAGTCCTCTTTGTAATATCTATTGACTTAATAGGTCACAGAACAAGGTTATTTTCAGCCGTGATGGAGATACTACAGTCGTTCGCAGCATCCCAGATACGGAATGTAGTGGTATGCAAATTGCAGTCATCTGTCAAAATCGAACAAAGTGACATGATATTTGCTTTGATGACAATTGCTCAAAATCATATTCGGGAAAAGGCGTGTCATTTTGAGGCAATATAAAGTCATTTTGTGCTTTAAAAAAAACGTCTAATTTTTGGGCAAATCGTGTCATTTCGGATTAAATCCTCAAAATCACAGCATCACAGAATCGGTCATCAAAGTGGTGAAGAAACTTTTCTTTCTTTTGTTTTGTCAGGCGAATAACGGGAAAGGATAATAATTCAGCCTCAGCCTCAGCCTCAACCTCAGCCTCTTGCAAAAAAAGAGAAAAAAAGTCCGTATGCCTAGGCTATATGACCGTATTCTCCTTTCGATCATAAAATTATATATGATATTGGGGTAATCAAGAGAAGATGTGAAAGTAGTGAAACAAACATGAAATGAAAATGTGAATAAAATTATTCTACATTTATACATTTGAAAATAACAATGTCCCTGGGTATATAATTCACCATTCGCACGAGATTCATAATCTGTAGTAAGAAATAACAGGAACATTAATAATTCATGATTTATTATAATCACTTTTTCATTTTGCGTTTCTGCAGACGATCGGTAGCGCAGTTTTGAGTGGAAAGTCCACGGCAGACCTCAACTCACTCTTTTTGGCGGCCGGGTGTACGGTGGAGCTGTTGTCATCTTCCACTGGTAAATTTAAAGATTGTCATGAGTGGGGATATTACACCGCGGGTCGCCATTTTGAACTAGTAGGCACGTTTGTAAGCACTGCACAACACTGATGCAGTAATGCAGTGCGCATCGTGCGCAGTTAGTTCGCAATATGGCGCCGCGCATATCATTTTTACGAATCCGAACCACCTTTAAATATCGTCATACGAGGGGATGTTGAGGGCATGCACTGTTGGAAATGCTACACCGCGGTTCGAACATTCGTAACCTTAACTTGGTTGGTTTGTGAGCACTATACATAACACTGAGCCAGTGTGCCATATTTCGCACCTTGCGCAAGGCGTTCGCATGGGTGCCACACCGCGCGTCTGATTTATCAATCCGAACCGCACGATCGGTACCCAATTCATTATAAAGAAACAACATGAATAATCGGTGTCAGTGAAATAGTAGATCAGTCTATTAGTTTAACAGACGTTCGGTACTGCTGTCATCTCAGATCCAATCCACTGTGTCTTTTGTGAAAACAGGTGTAAGATAGAGTTGATGTCGTCTTCCAATGGTTGCATTATTTTCATGTCAGTTAATTTACATACTATAAATTATCATGCATGAGCAACAAATGTATAATTGGTTACAACTTGAAAAAGAAGTGGGGGAATCATTAAACAAATAAAAAACTATAGCTGGTAGAAATCACGGAAATGATCCCTTAGATTAAGTAACGCATTCCATACCGGGTTCATTTTTAGAGAAAATAAAACGTTACGAACCGGAAAAACAATTAATGATTATAGTAAATAGCAGAACTATAAGCATCATTTCATCAGATATTTCCAGTGTTCATACATGACATTTTACTTTGCACTGGCAATAATATTTCTAACTTGCATTGAGAGTTTTGATATACTGATTCGAACCAATTATACAAGTATTCCATGCATATAAATTATATTCTGAAAATGTATCTGAAATTTAAAGTATAAACTATTGTGCAGGTTCTAGGATGGTACAAATCGATCGGGATTTCTTCACTGGAAATCGCGGCAATATTTTGGAGAACGATGAGATCTTGAAGAGCGTCTTACTTCCATTTTCCAACGAGGTAATCTTAATCTTAATCTTAATCAACCTGTGTTTAATCACACCTTGAATCCTTCGAATGTATGATCACCAATCAACATAGGCGTATGAGGTAGGGGAGGGGCTAGGGGGCTGCCGCCCCTGAGGGTTTGGAAAGCGGTTTTATTTCAGCAAAAGGCACCTCAAATTCGGGATATCCACGAAAAAAATTGATATTTATGTTAATAATGATAATAGTAATAATAATAATAGCGATAATAATAAACAATAATAAAGAAAATAAACGATAATAATAATAATAAATATTATAATTGAATGATTACAAAAAAGTTTAATTACATCAACGATTAAAGCGATACAAAATAAACCCGTATTTCACCCTTCTTTCAGAATGAGTACATCTACGGATTCAAGCAGTCACTTCGTCGTGAATTCGATTTTGCCGTCGTCAACGCCGGTATGAAGGTGGTGTTCGACGCTGAAGACGACAATAACAACGATAACAACAACGAAACCGTAGTGCTCGACATCGCGCTGGCTTACGGTGGAGTCGCAGCAACAACCGTCCTGGCTGTAAAGACATGTGATAAATTGAAAGGAAGGTAAGTATTTAATATTCTTGTTGACATGTGCAAAAACTCAGGCAAACGATGGTTTGATAAGGTGTAAGTGTGTATTTCTGTGATCTGATATGCACATTGAGTGACATGTGAAAATTCAATGATGAATGAGCAAAACATGTAAAGTGCTATTCACCAACTCATTGCACTGGGGGTGTCCGTCATCAAATTTGTTCCCGGTTGAGACCTCCTCCCAAAAATGTTCGAGACCAAGACAATTGGCTCGAGGTCCTCTCAGTGTGGGGGGGGGGGGGGGGGGGGGAGGGGGGGGTGGGGTTTTTTTTTACCCGGTCGCAAACTCGTAATTTTCGAGACCAAAATAATTATTAAACTGAAAGTCCTCTCAGTGGGGGACGGGGGGGGGGGGGGGGGGGGGGGGGGAAATCGCAACAAAAAAAAATTTGCGGCCGCGGTCGAGACCAATAAAAAATGGACTCGAGACAGTCAAACAATGAACCATTCTTAATTTGGGGGTGAGTACGCACCTAACGCAGCGAAAAATTAAAATGGATGTATAAATCAGTTATTAGCTCATACATTTCATTTTTTTTTTTTTTTTTTTTTCTTTTTTGGAGGGGCCTTTTTTGGGGCAAAAACGCGTTTTGCCCCTCCATCCACTTTTTGGATTGGGGGGGCAGGGGGGCGGCCGCCCCCCTGCCCCCCCCCCCCCCCCCACTTCCGGCGCCTATGACATTAACTATAAACCAATTCCAATGCTGTTTGCACTATATAATATATCTACAGAGCGTGGGACAAATCTCTGCTAGAAGATGCCCTGGAATCCTTGACCTACGAACTGACCATCCCCGTCGGCTCTCCCGGGGGCATGGAGACTTACCGAATGGCTCTTGTCACCAGCTTCTTCTTCAGATTTTACCTCAAGGTCCTGGACGAAATCAGTTACAATCAGGTATTGTAATTAAAAAAAATTGTATTATTGAAACATTTATGTTGAGTAGTGGAATTGTTACTATAAGTCTTAAGTGTTTTTTGTTTTTGTTTTTCATATTCCCCACATTTAAGTAATACCAGTGCCACTGTGTGTATTACTTTTATTCTCTTCTGTAATATTTCTTCCTATATGTTTTGCTAGAAAATATTAATGACCTATAATGTGCATCCATGTTTGTATACAAAAGTGACACCAACTAAATGCAGTTCAATCGAAATCTTCGTTGTTCTTATTATATGCTAGATTTCGGAGTACACGTTCAAGGACTGGTACCGTCACAAGAATGCAATGACCCCTTTGCATCCTGCTCCTTACAAGGCCACCCAAATTTTCCAGGTAACTCATAACATTTTTGCTGGCAAGTGGTATTAATAGCACACGATAAAGCGATTGGATTTTAATGATATTCCAGTTAAATTATCCTATCTAATTAATTAATTAATCAATTTATTTATTTTATTTATTTATTTTCCGAATCACAAGTAAATACAATAGATTCGGAGGGATGGCCCATTCAGCGCCGTCTATGCAGTCATTGCTGATCTACCGTGGGGTCCCCTAATTACCCTTATTTACTCTTGTTGAACGAACAATTGGCATGCATGATGCAATGCTGTAATCACAAGCATGTAATTTCCCATTTGCATCCTTTTCCATTAAAGACGGTTACAAGTTTTACATTATGACAAGCTTTATTTATTCGTTCATGAATTTCTTTATTTCTTTATTTATTCATATATTTACGTATTTATTTATTTATTTATCTATTTATATATTTATTTATTTTATTTTATTTTTTATTTTCATTGATCTATTTATTTTTGTTTTTATTTATTTATTATGTATTTATTTGTTTTTTTAATTTATTTATTATGTATTTATTTGTTTATTTATTTATTTATTGACTTATTTATTTATTTCCACGTGTTACACAATTTTAACACAAATAAAATGCATTACAGCAATGACGATAACTGAGACAACGATCGCATTTTAATGAAGCAACGAGGTATTGTTTCCGTGTATACCCTCTAAACTATAGGATTTTTAAAGGCACAGCGGGAAGAAAACATTAGGAAACTTGCATACAAAAGTATTCGTTTGACCGCGCTACATCAATATAATTTGTAAATTTTTCCCCCAAAAGTGATACAGCTTTTAATTAATTGCAAACATACGCTCTTTCAATTTCTGTATTCATCTTGATTCATGACAAACAAATGTGTCTTATACAGAAAGTTCCATCCGGGCAATCGAACCAAGATCCTGTCGGTCGACCGTTAAAGCACAAGTCGGCTTACCAACATGCCACGGGGGAAGCCGTCTTTACAGATGACATCCCTTCTGTGCCAGGTTAGAATACAATCAATGATTGTAGGTAGATAAGAACATTTCTATAACTACCCTAATTTTGTCATTATTGTAGTAATATCCCCCGACAAATTATGTTGCACTTCTATTGCGGATTTGGATCTAATACTAATAATGATGTGCTCTTTGGCTTGTTACAATAAATAGCGTGGTCGGACTGATCGTGCTGATTGAGAGCAGTGGCGTAGCGAAAAGAAATACATAAGGTGTGCCCCCGATAATTGTACATGCCCCCCCCCCCCCCACCCCACCCCAATCAGTCCGATCACGCTACCACTGATTGAGGGCACACTTTAATCGTTTTTCGTATTGTTTTGTTTTTCAATAATGTTCCTCTTATGCTTTTAGGGTTGACGTAAAAATATGTTTTGGGCACATGCCTCCCCCTTCCCCCATAACTATATCACTGTATATGATTGTATTGGGACTCTTTGATAGTTCATTTGAAAACGAATTTATGTACACTTTGAACATTTCTGAACGTTAAATTGTTCAGTTCGTATAGACAATTGAAGAGCAAGGATCACCATACTTATTATGTTTCCATTGCTTGTAAAGATCACATTATTCTATAATCAACGTCAATTTAACATTGCGGTAAATCGCGATTATATGCATGCCGATTCACTACATTGTGATAAGACACGACTACCCTCGGAAACCAAATACTTTACACGCTTTTATTTGCTTCTTTTGGGTTTCCCCATAGTTCACGCTATGTTACAGAACTTGGTATAATGATTGATTATGTAATTTATCTATTTTAATCCTTCTGCATGTGTATTCATATTGTACTTTCACTATATTGTTTGTTTGTTTATTTATTTGTTCAACAATTTTTTTTGGGTGAAATATGAAAGTAAATTCAAATTGAAAAACTAAAATCAAATTCTGGCTGATATTCTACTTATATTTTAGAGTTTGCTTATCAAGTAGTCGAATGTTATATTCTCTTCCGTTTATAAAGGCGAACTGTACATGTCCATCGTTTACGGAATGAGGGCCCATGCGAGGATTGTGTAAGTAATAATATTTATTTCATTTGAAAGTTTATATAAGTATATCTATCTAAATCATATATATATATTTAAAAATCTGCAAAAGAAAACAAAATAGAAATGTAACATGTCCAATTGATTAAAGGGATAGTTGAGTTTTAGTAAAGAGAGTACAGTTTTGGTAAAACTGAATTTTAGTGCCCAAACCTGCACCATTACATTACAAACTAATAGTTATAACTCCACCATGCTCGAAAGGAATTTAAACATTACAAACGACTAAGTAAAAAGCCTGTAATCATTCAAAAAGAGCTGTTAAAACTCAAGAGGGCGCTTTCTTAAAACTCATTGGTTTCAACCATTTTAAATAAAATATTGGGCATTTGATGTTTGGTTGAAATAGTGATTAGATAGAGAGATAATCAACAACTATTTAAAAACCTCTTATGTACATCTTTTAAAAGAGGAAGCATTTTGAAAATTTAAAACAAAAATAGTTATATTTGTGGATATTTCAGCCATTTCTGAACCGATTTTGATAAAAATAAAGTTTATTCTGTCATTAAACTTGTATGCTCTTCAAATTTTAATACTCAGTTTTTCATTGTCTCACAACAAAATTATTTTGTGTAGCGCCCTCTATACCAAAACTCAACTATCCCTTTAAAATAGAGATTAACGCTGACTATTTTGATCTAATGACATTTGAATACGTGTTCCAAGCATATTTGACGTTCTCATCTTATAATCTAAATAAGTAATACTAATTTTCATCATAATTATAATGTCTTTTAGGTCTGTTGATCCGTCGAAGGCATTATCCCTTGAAGGTGTCCATTCTTACGTAACGGCAGAAGATGTTCCAGCTGATAATTTCTATGGTCAAATTCATCCTAACGATGAGGAGCTCTTGGCCACGAAAGAGGTAACATGATGAACCAATCATATTCATTATAATGTTTAGATGAGGATATAATTATAGTGATAATGATGAGGATGTAGAAGATAATGATTATAATAATACCAAAATAACAATAATAATGTTAATAATAATAATAATAATAATAATAATAATAATAAACATAACAATAATAAAAACAACAACAATGACAATAATACAAATAGTAATAATAATGATAATAATTAGAACAATACTGATAATAATCAAAATTATATAATAACAAGGCAATAATAATGAGAGTAAAAAAGGCCGAGCTTTCAGATCTAGCAGATCCTTCCTGTAGGCAATAAACTGTAGCACGAGCTATATACATACAACAAGGTGAGTGAATGCTGGAACAGGTACAAGCGAAACTAAAGGGGAATGAAGGCAATATAACAAACAAATCAGTAGGAATTGCATAAATCAAGGAATTGCTTTATAATAATAAAGAACATTATGATATATAATCCAACTAATACTACTACTAATAATAATAACCGTATGATTGTGGTCTATAAATGTTCAATTTCTGTATATAGAAAATGTTCTTTAAAATGTTCTTACTTAGATTTATCCCCAAAATTACCAAACTTTTCCACACACATAAAACCCCCAGATCTACCACGCGTGCCAGCCACTCGGAATGATCCTGGCAGACACACAGACCCTGGCAAGACAAGCTGCTAAGCTTGTTGAGATTCAGTACGAAGAACTTGATGCCATCATTACCATCGAGGTGAATAATTACTAAATAACATGTCAAAATATTGCACTGACTGTGAGTATAATTATGCTAAAGGTAAAACATTTCAGTATAATTTATTTGTGGGAAAAGTATCACACAAGTAATGTTCGACATTATGGCAAACCTCTACAGTCTTGTTTTTTCGCTTTGATGAACTTATACAAAATTGGGAATTGATGAATGAGTACCGTAAACATCCATTGGCGGTGTAGCGGACATTTAGGACTTGACTTGTATATTGTATGTAACACGTAGGAAAAGGACTGGTCTATCTGTATATGATTTTGTTCTCACCATCAGATCTACGTATATTGCCAACGATCTAATATATTTAAATAATTTATAGTACATTTAAGCCTGTCGTAATGGCCACGTGTCTATAGCAGCCGACCTGCCTTAGACGTAAACCATGATCACTTGCAGAGAAAATAGTGTTCTGGAACCGGGCTATAAAGTTCACATGTGTATAATGGTCACTGTTCTTGTTTCACTTTAATAATTGAGTGGTCACTAATCACTATACACAGGTTGGACTGTATATTACTCTACGTACATGTATTTTCGCTTGAATATTGCATTATAACTTTTGATGGCAGGATGCTATTGAAGCAGAGGCATTCCTCGACTACTCGCGAGTCATCCAGTACGGGGATCTAGAAGAGGCGTTTGAGAAGAGTGACGTCATCATCGAAGGGGAGCAGAAGATCGGAGGCCAGGAGCACTTCTACCTGGAGAGCCAATGCGCCCTCGTCATCCCCAAGGAGGACGGCGAAATGGAGATATTCGCATCGGCACAGGCCCCAAAGATGTCCAGGTCAGTATGATTCGTCATCTTTAATTTATTCATTAATTTATTTGACTATTTTATGTAATATAATATCCGATATCGAGTACAAAATACTCAAATGCTGTCATACAGCTAAATTGTTTAGGCCCTTATATTCATCTTAATGGAGATTTTGGTCTAAGCGTAATGTCCAAAATATGTTCAAGTCAGTTTTATTGGTTATCATTGATTTATCAGTAATAAAAATACTAAAATATTATCATACTGCTACAATTATTTAGGTCTTCTCAAAATTTATCTTAGAATTAGAAACAACTTGACGTTTATCATTGCGTTTAAACGGGGTGAAGAAAGGACGCAAGTATATGAAACGGTATCTCAAATATTAGATGAAGTTTGGGGTGGGAAATAATTTGAGAGTTTAATAGTTTGATCATTTTAGGTTTTATATGAAAGGTTTACTCATTTTCCATTTCCCGTTGTGCATACATTTGATATACGTACAATGTAGGCCGCAGTATCCGTGTGCTTGGCGTGCCAAGGAACCGCATCGCGGTCCGAGTGAAACGAATGGGCGGGGCCTTTGGCGGAAGTGCAGAGCTCCAGTATTTTCTGCTTGTGTGCTGTAGCTGCCAAGAAGTATGTATAAAATCATTGGAATTTGAAAAAAAGTTTGAAATAGTCCTATATTGGGCAATCTAAATAGCTTGTTTTTTGAGCTTGTTTTTGAGCGAATGTTTCAGTGCGGAAGAACAGTGGCATATATAAATGTTTTCATCTGCAAAACAAAACAAACATAATCACTAAAAACCACGGTATATTAAGTAAATGAGACAAAATATCTATTTTTTAACTTGAGCAAAAACGAATGATACAACATGTGAATTGTGACATTGCAATAAAACACGTAGAGGTATTTTATGGGGGGAAAATATTCTTTGTCAGAATGGGTCGTTACGAATGAAAACAAATTACTGTGGAAATGCATTACAAACACATTGACCTGTATGAACAATTGTCTTTGTCAGAGTTCGTCGTCCAGTCAGATTTATGTTAGACCGCGATGAAGACATGATGACGTCAGGCAAACGCCACCCTTTCATTGGTCGATACAAGGTGGGCTGCAGCAAGGATGGTCGACTGCTGGCAGCAGACATCAAGCTCTACTCGAACGCTGGTTTCAGCTACGATCTTTCACCTTCGGTGAGCTATAATTACAGTGTTTTGTTGTTATTTTATAGTTTTGGCGTTCATTCAAAATGAATATTTACACCATAATACTTAATTTGTTTAATTATCAATCATTTTAATGGAGTTCCTGATATAGATGCTGCCTGTCCATCACTCAAATTCGACCTATTAAACCATGCATCATCTGGTCAGTGACGTCATTCCGGCACATTACATCGTGTAGACTTCTCAGCTCGGTGACATACCAGGGTAAATGAGGGCATAGGCGTACCCAGGGGGGGGGGTTGGGGGGGTTCAAACCCCACCCCCCCCCCCCCCCTTTGGCCCCAAAATGGCTGTTTTGGGGGTTTGAACCCCCCCTTTTCAAATTTTAGCCGGTCTCGAGACCACTTACAAACGGTCTCGACCCTCATTAACCTGGTCTCGGCCTCGAAAATTTGCGAAGAAACCCGGTCTCGGCCTCGAAAATTTTGAAATTTCTTGGTCTCGGCTTCAAAAATTTTTCCACGAGATAATATTGAAACAAATGACAATTTTCGATGTTAAATTGCTAAAATTTTCAAGCTCGCTGCGCTCGCATTCGTATATATATAATATTCTACAACCTCGGGTGTTTATATATATTACCCTTCAAAACACAATATCATAACACGAATAATATTCAAACAAATGGCAATTTCCGATGTTAAATTGCTAAAATTTTCAAGCTCGCTTCGCTCGCATTCTTATATATATAATATTCTACAACCTCTGGTGTTTATATATTACCCTTCAAAACGCAATATCATAACACGAATAATATTGAAACAAATGGCAATTTCCGATGTTAAATTGCTAAAATTTCCAAGCTCGCTCCCCCTCCCCCCCCCCCCCCCCCCCCCCCACTGAGAGGGGTTCTCAACCAATGGTCTTGGTCTCGGCCTCGACAAATTTTGACGGACCGTGGTCTCGGTCTTGACAATTTTGAAGGTACTTGGTCTCGGCTTCGAAAATGTTACAAAATAACCCCCCCCTTGAAAAAAATCCTGGGTACGCCACTGAATGAGGGTATAATATTATGTGCAAGCCGAGCCTATCGACCCCCAGATGCTCGAACGTGAGGTGTCAGGTGCAGTCTACGGTCTATGGTGGACTCTAGATGATACACTAATACATATCAAAATCAAAACAATATATTAATCAATTTCAAACACATATTCAAATAAGGCACTCATACAGTGGGCTAAATCAAATCGTAAGTAATAGCCTAAATCAAATTGTAAGTAATATTTTACATAATAAACTTACGCGAAAACAACATAATAGAGATACTAAGTACCTATCAACAATAGTTAATATATTATACTAAATCATTTATCGCTACTCATCAAATCTCCTCGTTCTATAAATAAAATGTATCAATATCAATGCCATTTGCAACTTTGTATCGAATGTTTCCTGCATTTTATAAAACTTGTGTTTCATAAATTCCTAATGCTACAAATAACATTGTAATTTCGATAATGTATTTTGAACAATTAAACAGAAAATGTTCGAAAGTTTCAATTACATAACTGACAATCACCAAATATTATAATACCTATTTAATATGAATGTGCATTCAATCCAAGACATCCCATTCGAAAGATATGTAAGCATATGTTATTAAAAACAAAGTATCATTATAATACTTTGTTTTTTCTATTCCTTGAGCACCATGTACCAATATATTTTATATTTTATATTTACGTTCTTTTTCGCTTTTTGCAAGACACTACTCGAGGTATTCCATCTTTCCTGCCACATATTAATTATATATAATAACATATTACAATGTGAATCATGTAAGCGAGAAAGCAGTGGCGTAGACAGGAATTCTCCAAGGGGGGGGGGGGGGGCTCTGACCTGCGAGATCGTAAGCCTTTGGATTTTAGCTATTCAACGCCTCGAAATCAAAACTACCGGCTAACAAGCACAAAACAAACAAAACAAAACTGGCCTGAGGGGGGTCTCAGGCCCACTAGGAGCCCCCCCCCCCCCCTCCTTGCTACGCCACTGCGCGGAAGTTACAAATTGATATGTATATAATTAAATACATATATATTCCTACCAGTAAACAAATCAATCAATCAATCAATCAATCAATCAATCAATCAATCAATCAATCAATCAATCAACCAACCAAACAACCAGTCAGTCAGTCAGTCAGTCAGTCAGTCAGTCAGTCAGTCAATCAATCAATCACACAATCAATCAACGAATCAATCAATCAATCAATCAATGAAGTTGTACACGTGGTGTTAATCTCTGTAACTGTTATAATGATTCTCTCGCCGTCAGGTAATGGATTTTGCCATTAACACCGTCGATAGTTGTTACAAATTTCCGGCTATGCGTCTGGAAGGACAACTCTGCAAGACGAACATTCAGACGAGCACGGCCTTCCGAGGGTACGGGACACCACAGGCACTGTACATGGTGGAGTCTCTCATGACAGACGTGGCTGTCAGATGTGGCATCTCACAGCGTCAGGTACCGTATGGATTCTAGATTCTACTTCACTGATTTCCCACTTCCACGTTATAGAGAAAGTACAAATCGCTTCTCCCAATGTTATCTCTTTTCCGCCGACGAACATGTTGCTCTTTCTTTTGGCTAAGCTAAGCGCGATCAATCTCTTTTCGCGATTTATGATAAGATATAGGAAAGGGAGTCGGGACCTCCGACTAGGTGAATCTGTTAACAGAACATAAATAAATGGTAATTGAAATGTCATTACTTGAACAGCTTTTAACCGTGTGTTACCGACACCCAAAGCACACAAGTGATTATACAGAATTATTAAGTATATTTGAAGTGCAATGTATCGACATTTGTACTTATTCTTTGATGAATATTCTTGGATGAATATTTGTAGGTTCGTGAGATGAATTTCTACGTGGAAGGCGATGTGACTCACACGAACCAGAAGCTGGTTGGATTCACAGCCAAGAGGTGCTGGGATCAGTGTCTGGATGCAAGTTCTTATGTGGAGCGGAGGAAGAATGTGGACCTGTTCAACAGGTGCGGAACAAGCCCCCCCCCCCCCCCCCCCATGATGTTAATAAAACAATAAACAACATAAGTGGGATGTTTCACAAAGTTCCTGCACTGTTAAAACGCTGTGTAAACAAATTCAAAAACTTGTTGAAAAATTTCTATAACCGCTGTTTAACATATGAACCATCCAACTCTTGTTGAAAACATTCAACAACCCCAGTTGTTTAAAGTTTACACAACTGTTGTTTTAATTTTTTATACAACCGTTGTTTAGAATAAATTTTAACCAACCCTGTTGTTGAAATAGCAAATACAAAAATGATTGTACTATAAAACGGCAAATTCGGAATCGAACCGGGGACATTTGGGTTATAAGACTAACACGCTACCTCGTCGCTATCTCGTTTCGCTTGGTTTGCAGTGGGACAAAAAGTGTTTTCTTGCGATGATTTCGCGGTCGAAACTATCGCGTGATTTAACACGTTTAATCAACGCTTGAACAATGGCCGCTTTACACAACCCTTCTTTCTACAACTAATCATGCTACACCTAAGGTTGTATAAAAAGATTCAACAACCATTTTTACACAGCGTTTTTTTACACAGCGTTTTAACAGTGTGGATTGAACTTAAAACCTAATAGTTACATTTTGGTAAGCTATAATATTGGAATGAAACATAATCTTAAAAATGCAAGTATTTGAGACTTCCAAAAGAAATGTAACTTCAAGGCTCATTGATAATAACAAATATTGCTGATTTTTATCAAAAAAATATGCCTTTTAAAAGGGACTGTTTCAGCAATTTTACAAAGAAACTAACGGCTTTCTATAACTGTTAGGTCCAACTTAAAGTAAAGTTCAACTTAGAATCTTTGTAAAAACATCCCAAGGTGTGCCCCCAAACAGTCCGACAAACGCCTCGCGACTGTGCGTGACAAACTGTATATATATGTTTATCTTCTGCATGTGTGGGTCTTTTTTCAATCTAATTTTGTATTTCGTGTATTTTACTCATTATACTATCTTAGTTTGATGATTGTAAATCATTATGTATTCTTCTGTTTGTATCTTGATATTGTTATACGCAGGGTTTTTAAGAAGGACTTCTCGCACAAAGAGGCTACATAAGAATTGCTTAAAATAAAATTATGTTACTTGGAAATTAATAAATAAATGAATGCATAAATTAATAGATAGATATATAAATTAATTAATTAATTAATTGTTTGAAAATGTAATTATTTAATGAGTGCAAAAATAAATTAATCCAATAAATGAATAAATGAAAAAGGTAAAATGTAAACCTAACATCATGAGGTCTTAACATGATCACTAAAGTCTTTATAGTCAATCGAAATATTGATAAATATTATTCAATCAGTGAATACAATGTGGTAATATAACATGAAAACGAAATTAGCTCTATTTAAATCATTCAATTATTATTTATTTTCATTTTATTTTGTGTTAATACAATTTTTGATTTTTCAGGGAAAATCGATGGAAGAAACGTGGTATTGCTATTCTTCCAACTAAATATGGAATCGCGTACCTAGCAAATAGACTCAATCAGGTAAGCATTGATTCTACTCTTCTTATATTATATTTAGAGCGTATACAAAAGGTACTTAAAGTTCAAAGGTCAATTATTTTAAAATGATATATTTGTATACTTTAAATGTGGTATAGATGTAAAGAGTACTATTTGGCTTTCATTTTATACCTTTTAAGAACCAGCAGTGTCATGCGTTGCTGAGTTCTTTGTTGTTGAAGATGCCAGGTGCAAAACGTCCTTTATGCAAATTTTGACTAATGAATACATTCTTGAAATCAATGGTGCCACACTTAATACATGTTGAGGGATTCGTGCAGATATGCCTTTTGTGCTGCCCGAAACATCTATCTTGTGTCGAATGCGGCCCAAACATCATCCAGTTTATTAAACACTATCAACAGCGTTAAACGCCGAACTTGAAATTTACACAAAGGCCGGGGTAATGTTCTGGTGAGCGACGGAGATTTCACACCAAGATGGTCCAGATAATCTCCAGGACACTGAGTAATAAGCCAATAATCACATCGATAATGTTGTTAAGGACAAGTTTTATATTTCCATGATTCATGGTTTAAAATTTCGTAGGGTGGAGCACATGGTTCATATCTACATGGATGGATATGTGCTTGTGAACAACGGAGGGACAGAGATGGGACAAGGTCTTCACACTAAGAAGGTCAAGATAATCTCCAGGACAATGGGTATTAACAGGTCAACCAGGTGATATTTTAAAGAGTAAATGTGGCCTTAAATCGTGTTTCATTATTATTTAGTGTCATGAGTGTGAAGAACTAATTAACATCTACTGAAACGGGTCTTTGTTGGTGAAGCACGGAGGAACAGAGATGGGACATGGTCTTCACACCAAGATGGTCAAGACAATCTCCAGGACCCTGGGTATTAACCCTGATAACCAGTTGATGATGTAGAGGGCTAGATATGCCTTAACGTTAGTTATATTGTATTATTTCCAAGGGCGGAGCACTGGTTAACATCTACTTGGACGGGTCTGTGCTGGTGAACCACGGAGGGACAGAGATGGGACAGGGTCTGCACACCAAGATGGTCCAGGTGGCGGCTAGGACTCTGGGCATCCCTGAGGATCGCATTCACCTGTCGGAGACCAACAGCAATCAGGTTCCAAATGCCACCAAGACATCAGCCAGCACGGGATCGGATCTTAATGGCGGTGCAGTGAGAGTGAGAATAATTTTAGATGTACTCTACTCATTAAATATAATTATGCTTACCCTGGACATACTGGCCTTATGCCAGTTATTTTTTAAGACACAGACAAACATAAGTATTGATTTACATTAATTCATAAACGAAAGCACACTATGTATACACATAAAATGAATGAAATAGTATTTTAGATAACGGAAACGACCGATAATTCCACCCTGAATTTCACAGAAGAACCACTCACATAGAAACATTCTGTAGGTCAGTAGGTTAGAAATGCACACGTGTTAATAAATCAATGCCAATAAATATGTCTCATATATTACTTCTTTTTGTTTATTAATGTTTTTTCCTGTAAGTAAATCATGTAATATACTTATGTTGGAATTGCGCTGATCGAGATTATCGCATTTACAGGAAGCCTGCTTGACACTACGTCAGAGATTGGAGCCTTACATGTCCGACAACCCCAAAGGAAGCTGGAATGAATGGGTATGTTTTTTCTGTATAAATTGTCGCATTTTGACAGAGTCTAAAGTCTAGTTGTAAGAAACTACTGGCCTGAGACTAGTGGTGCCCATATATATACGAGAGGCAGCTATAATACCGCCGCTTGTTTGATAGTCAATTACTAGACTGTGCAAGAGACGCGATGCCTTGTCAAAATATATGTACATATCATATGTCTTTACAGTATTAAAGATATCCGTTAACTTTATCAGATTTGTCCAAAAGTGATATATGAGACCACAATATTATATAGCCTACCAATATCATTGCACGTTTTTTCTGCATGATAAATGTTAGAATTTCATGAGATGAGAACACAAGAAGTGTGAAAGCTCCCAGTGATTTTGGTTGAATTTTACAAAGTATTGTCTCACTTTCACTTTACGCCGTGTGTTTAATATGTAGAATATAGAGACTTTATTCATGAATATTTCACTTTTAATTATTTTAATATAATCAGTATATAAACGTGATACATAGCTTCCAGCCTAGCTTAAAAGAATATTGTTTTGTAATCAAGATTTACAGGAATGTAAAGTATCAAATCATAATTTATGCTACAACATTCGACTGGTTACTTTCCCCTATAGATGTAATTAATACTTCAATTATTATTCCAGTAGGCACTCGTAGAATACCAACACAAACTTGATTGTAGTGTACGTATAATATTTTCTTTGCTTATGATTTATAAAAGAAATTAAATTAGAAAATGGAATATAAAACCTTTTCCACTTACGTTCAGGTACGATCAGGATGAAGTCTTTTGAATATGCCTTTTAGGTGGTTTAAGTTTATAACTAACTCTATGGTCTACTATTATATTTGGTTTACGTCTTATGAGGTGTTCTTCATGATGCCTGGAACCTATTTTCCCAATTCTAAACTTGACCACGAACTTAACCTAACCTTAAATCGTTATCCCAGAACATAAGCCTAATTCCTCTCTGTATTATCCTACCTAACAGGTCGAAGCAGCTTACAAGGACAGGGTCAGTTTGTCGTCGACTGGATTCTTTAAGTTAGTATTGACTGTTTACTTATAATTATTAACAAAATAATTAATGTTATTATCTTTAATTGTCAAGTATTTATATTTTAAAAAATTGTTTATAAAATTGCCGTGCATTACCACTATACAAAGAAAGTTTTACAAATTATTTGAGCAACTATTACACACCTTAATTTTGTGCATAACATGTTATGTTCGGGCAATGGCACTACAAGGGCGCCTACTATTCTGTTAATTTTAATAAAACCGGGAAGGAGGAACATATTTGGAGATTACACTTCGGCCCCGGCAAAAAATGTGCCCGTATTCCAATGCATTACAACTGCCTGGTAATTATCATTCTTCTTCATTATTTATCTTTAAAAAGGTTTGAAGAAATTACGTACGATCGGGAGCGGAACGAAGGAAGGATTTGTCAATACTTCTGCTACGGTGCCGCTGTCACTGAGGTCGAGATTGACTGTCTGACGGGAGATCATCGCATCCTGCGTACCGACATCGTCATGGACGTCGGGGAGAGCCTCAACCCCGCCATCGACATTGGACAGGTAAATATTCCATTTAGCAAAAAGTAAAATTAATTAACATAAATCATTATAAAATCATTTTATAGTAGATTTATATCGTTCTAATAAATATTTAGAAGAAGAAAAAAACAAATACTGCTAATTCGCTTCATTAATAAGCGTATCACTCAACGATTGATTAATACGTTCCATGTGTCTCGTTAGATCGAGGAGGGTGCATAATTATGTGTAGGGCTATTGCCTTTTCTTATTGGAGGTCATGCGAATGGTCACTCAACGGTAACTATTGTTCTTTTGTGTCTTGACCTGCGGGCCAGGAACCCGGGTGAAATGCTCTTCCAGTTTATTTCATCACAAAATTGTTGATTCGTTTACATTCCATGTGTCTCGTTAGATCGAAGTGAGTGCATTTTTGCAGGAATATTGCCTGTTCGTGCCGGAGGACCTGCGATGGTCATCCGATGATCATCTCTTGACCACCAGCCGACCAGGAACCCGGGTGAAATGTATTCCCATTTCCTTTCATGACAAATTTGTGATCTTTTACCATGTTTGCGTTTCATGTGTATCCTTAGATCGAGGGTGCATTTGTGCAGGGCTATGGCCTGTTTGTGCTGGAGGACCTGCGGTGGTCACCCAACGGTCATCTCTTGACCAACGGTCCAGGAACCTACAAGATCCCTGCCTTTGGCAACATTCCTGCAGAGTTCAACGTCACGCTGCTGAAGGACGCCCCCAACCAAGGAAACATCTGCTCCTCTAAGGTATCATTGTATAATAATTATCATGATTATATTTATTTTATCATTGGTAGAATATGTATTTTGCATATAATGATGATTATGATTAAATTAAATTCACATGTCCCTCATAAAATAAATCATACAACTTTAAATAATCTAAATGCAATTTCTTTTATCATCTAGAGTGTTCTTGGAATAGACAGTTCGATAAAGTAAATGGTGATGATCTAAACACAATTGTTCATGTTATTTACCAGTTACTTTGAAATGTTGAGTGATATAGCTATTTATTTATGTTTTATTGCGTTATCTCCAGTAATGAAAAATAAAATTGCATGTACGCATGACTTACATTTTTGCTATAAAATGTGTGTTTGTTTGTTACAGGCGGTTGGGGAGCCGCCATTTTTCCTCGGCTCAACTGTATATTTTGCCATCAAGGATGCCATCACGTCAGCAAGAGCCGATGAGGGGTTGATGGGGACCTTCAGGATGGACAGCCCGGCAGTCGCAGATCGAATCAGACTGGCCTGCGTCGATCAGTTTACCAAGAGAGTAAGGCGTAATGGCCTAGTCACACTGCACCGTTTCTCCTTCCGTTTCCTTTCTGTTTGTCATCCGGAAGGTTCACGCAGGAAAGAAAATGACGCGGAACAAGTTCGGAATTGACTAGTAGGATACTTTAGATTCGGCTCCATTTCGCGTGAAACGAAACGGCATGGAACTTTTTGGTCGGATAGGAAGCGGAATGAGAAACGGTGCAGTTAGACTAGTCCATGAACATGATGAAGCTTTAGACCAATGATCACGATTGCATCATATTTTTGTATACATGAACATTTCTAAAGTCATTTTCCAAAACATTTTTTAGTGATTTATAATGTATAGACTTGAAAAGAACTTTGAAATGTGCATAATTAATGATGATAGGTAATTGATTATTCAAACAAAAGTAATAATTATGCAGTCTTTTTATGCCACAAGGTTAATGCAAGCCAAAATTTGCACTCGCCGCGCGTTTCTTGGCCAAGATCTTGTGGTGTAGGGGGGAGGGGGTTTGCACCCCCTTCCCCATCTATCTCAGCTGAAAGTACACCGGCCCACGTGATTAAATGTTAACACTATATGGGAGGACGTTAAATTATGCGTTGATGGTGTTACCACTTCTTCCATTTCTTCCGCAACAATTAGTTTTTATTGTTGGTAGTTTGTTTAATTTTTTTTTTGGATCGAGTGTATAAAGATGTAAGGAGCAGACACTACGGGGTCATACGACACAGGGGCGAGGGGGTTAACATAATGGGAGGCAACCCGTACAAATTAGTGTACAAAGAATATGATAATTATTTGGCCTACGGACATGGGACATGACGGAGAGGGTTGGGGAATACCAACTTTGTTATTCCCTGCTACAATCCCCCACCCCCTTCATCCTTAGCATGTTAGCTAGGCCTGTATCATCGAGTAAAGTCTAAGATACTTTAGCATACTCTGAATTATCTACAATTCTTATTACTATATCTTCATCATCTGAATTTACTCCAACTTCGTTGTATTTGATTCATTCATGCAGGTTCCTCAGGCTCTACCACACGCAACATCCAAGCCATATTTCGTTCGACCGTAATTTCGGTGGGAGTGAGTAATTTACTTACTGGGGATCACTTCTGTTGGTTCACAACTATAACGACATCAAGCATCGAGTTATGACAGCCATGGTTTTGATTGGCGCGTATTCGAGCTCTTGAAACGCATTTCTCCGCTTTCTCACATAACTGAACTACACAAGTTATAGAATAACTGTAAACTGATTCATGTACAGTATATAACCCGCAGTATATTAAATTCAACTCTAAACATTATCATATTAATATATTTCATGTGTTAAAAGCACTACAAGAGGTTACCAGCTTTATAAAATCCAATGTAGACAAAATGGACATCGAATACCAGGGTCTAAACTGTTGATCTTATCAGAAACTTATTGGCCCAAATTATCATCAGTGGCTCAACTTGAGTCGGGCCTAAAAAAACAAAGACTACCTGTAACACTTTGCACCAGCAGAGCTATTGTCTCGTTGCTATGGTCCCCGGAGATATTCTAATTGTTTTCTTTCATTATCTATAGTCACTCCCTTGAGTTCTGATTATAGGAATCAGGACAATGGGACCTTTGAAATTCAGTCATAATATAGTCTGTCATCAGCCAGATCGCGCCCTGGATCATCCTGGACATTGTATTGCTGGTGACCTGTTATACTATGACAGAATTTCAAAAGGGCAATTGTCCTGATTTCTGTAATCAGAACTCAAGGGATTGACTTAATAATGAAAGGAAACCATTAGAATATCTCCGGGGACCATAGCAACGAGACAATAGGTCTGCTGGTGCAAAGTGTTACAGGTAGTCTTTGTCTTTTTAGGCCCGGCTCAAGTTGAGCAGCTGATGAGAATTCGGGCCATTAATCGCAGGGAAATGGTACTCGTTTTAAGAAAGTAAAAAGTAAAAGTGCATGTACAATATTACTTTATGATGTGACATATTATGACCCATTATGATATATGCATATTCAGGTCGTAATGTTTTGTATGCGTACCGTGTCATAGATGTTTGCATCACGTTCAACCTTTTTCATGTTTCTAGCTTGCATGTATCAGTACATAACTATTTTCATTAACTAAGCATATTTAGTACGATATCAGTGACTTCAAGAGACATATATCAGAAGACCATTAATAGTGCTTGTTATTGTTGAGGTGCATTTAACGCTTATTATTATCGTGCTTCATGGAGGTAAACGAACACCTTTTATCTTATTATTATATTTTGCATCGTGTCACAATTATGTTTTCTGTGATTTTGTTTTGGGCGTATCTATTTTATGCAAATATACGCATTTATAACGTTTAGGGATTTTACGTGACTACTGTATGTCGTGCAAATTTTCATATCAGCAGATTAACATTACATTCATATGTAAAATGGAACCTACAAACCGTTGTTCATATATGGGGCATTTCAATATTATATTATTGATTTAACCGTCGTGTAGGAATCTTTCGTGGTGTGACTTCAAAATCCAATTGTTTATCCAATCGATATCAAGCAAATGAAGTAATCAGAAATGATGTAGTTCATCTTTAGATTATAGAGACTACGTGGCGTCTGTAGTACTGACATAATGTAACCATGGTAACTGTGGTTCGCGGGTTTTCATTCATTCTGGAAGACATCGCACATATGCTATTGTTAAGAAAAAAAAAACATCACAAATTACAGTTTAGAACGGATAGGCTATATTTGTTACATTGTCTTGTTTTAGTTTCTATATATTACGTCGACATAATTATAAACTAATGAACTGTTATATACAAGATTATCATTAGCGAGAGGAGAAAAGTGAGGTAAAAAAAAAAAAAAAAAAAAAACAGAGGGAAGAAAGAAGCATATAACGTACGACAATTAATAATATGTGTATTGTGAGTGTATATACCTCACTATATTATTGACGTAATAGATGATACGCTGTATTTATTTATATGATTGATTTACCTTTTGTTTTAACATTGTGTGCTTTTAGGGGGGCACCCCCTCAACAAATGTGCCCCCATCCCTTCCACGCTCAAATTGATGCTTCTCATATCCGCACGATTGTACACAAGAGTAGATACGGGAATGACAATACACGACTTCAATACTAATTAATTGATTTTACGAATGAACATAGTTTAATTTGTCAGTAATCAGCTCGCTCAGTTGTAATTGACCTTCATATTGCTTTTACATACACACAACAAATATAACAACTGTGCTTCAGTAATTATAGGTCTTAAAAGCATATAAATTAATAGTCAATTGCACTAATGGACAGCTTTGCTGCATTCAGGACTTCAATACTTGCATGATTGGCCCAAATTGCATGATAAGGTTAGATTTGACAACACCATTTTGACTTGCCAGATTCAAATTGTACTGGTTTGTGTGGAAAGATATTATGTACAGAAAGTTCAATCGACGGTTATCCTGACCAAGTCGCTATTATTTTATTGGTGTTCTTTAAATCAAATTGAAAGATATACGTGATTATTGGTTCTTTCTGAAATTAAGTTTGAGGTTTTTGCTTTGTTTTGAATCCATGTGAGTAAACTTTAATAATAAGGACATCTGAACAAACTTCCCTCCAAGTACTCGTATTCTTGTGAAATTCTGATTTAAAAGTTATGTATCCAGGGCCCCGTTGCAGAAAGGGATGCAATCGATTGTAAAGTTGCAATTAATTGTAAGTCCGATCATGCGACCAAATGCGCACAACTGATTGGTTCAAATGCGCAAATTGTCTGACTTACAATTAATTGCAACTTTGCAATCGATTGCATCTCTTTCTGCAACGGGACCCTGGTCGCGAGGATAGGCGACGCTCAGGCGACGCCATTGTCATGATTGAATCACACATAATGGTCGACATGCAGTGAGCCGGCAGAATCGACCGGGCTAGTTCGGGTAGGTAAGAGCTGAACGGCAGTGTTCCCCTCGCTGCCCAATAATGCTCATCTTGAATTTTACTTTGATTTACTTTTAGACGAATTATGCAACTGTAATTCTTTCATTTGGTATTTCAACAATATGTATTCATATTCAAGGCTGTACAGCATGTTTATTTGCAAATTTACAAACCTGGACCAGTACCAGCATAGTTATAGAAAACTAATAAACGGCGACAAAATAATGATAATTTTCAGATTTTGTTTGTGTATTACAATTGCATACCGATTCAATGTACCCCTTTTATTACGGATATCGATAAGTTGTGTTAATCTGTTCATGATTATTCATACATTTTTCATTATTTCATCTTATGATTGTCTGATACGAACGAAATGATTAAAGGCAAATGCCAGTATATCTAAGGTTCGGGTTTTTCCACACAAGCCCCTTTTTATGCTATTTCAATTTCAACAATACTTATCAATTAGTTTGGCCAATAAATTTATTTCCGATAACTTATATAAATAAATACATTTATTTTCCCAAAACGAGCATTTGGCTTTAAAAACAGGGAAATATCACATGACTGATGATATGTGATACATGATTCAAAGTTTATTGATTAAAATAGACCAAGAGACAACTACATATTAATAACAGACATGAATACGGTATCTGTTTTCGAAAGTAGATACCTTCATTATACTAATCATGCTAATTGGGATAAAATAATTGCCCGATCAATTAGGTTAAATAAGCAAAGTGACTCAAGTTCGATGTACCATTAACAAAAATGGGTTAATTCAACAAAACTATCTTCCTTTTTGAAATATAAAAATAATTTATGAAATAAGAATGAACAAATAGCAAGAAACAAAAGCACGCCTGTGTTCAGAAGATCAACTGCGTGAATCAACCCATATCCGGCTAACGAGCTAATGTCATTTAGACCTAATTAAAACAAGCCCGTAGCCAAGGGGGTGTGTTAAGTGCGTACGACCCCCCCCCCCCCCCCCCCCCCCCCTCCCCTCCCCGCGAATTCAGAAAGGTCCGCTTTTTAGCGGTCTCGGCCCCTCGGCCATCTAAACCAGTGGTCTTGGGCAACGATCGGTCTTGTTGGTGACAATTTGTTGACGGGAAATCGGGAAGTATATTATTCAGGGCTTCAGGCAATAGATCTCTGCAGCCAAGCCCCCCCCCCCCCCCCCCCTCAAACACACAATAATTTACGCCCATGCCTTTACAGAGATGTTATGAACTATTTACATCGCTAGACATTTCAAGCGAGCGTTCTAAAAGGGTACGAAAACAAATAATAATAATATACTGGATTTATATAGCGCCTTATATGATTGATAATCATCTCTAAGCGCTTTACAATGATATTATTACCCCGATCATATACAGGGTGGCCCAGAAATAACGTAACGGGGTACTTGCCATTATAAAGAAACATACAGACTAGGTTCACTGCATAGATAATCTTTTAAAAGAAAATTTGATACCAACAACAGTAATTTTGGTCAAGTAGTTTTTGTTTTAGGGCGTCTTAAGTGACACCATGTCAGGGTCAACTTTTTGTCAATTTCTAGAAAGTCGGTGCCTGAAAAATAACAATTCATGCCCGTCATAGCATCAAGCAGTCATCAATGCGAATACTTTTGTCAATGTGCATTCATGCCCCTTCGCATAGTCGACATCGGTTTTTATAGCTGAATGCACATGGACAAAATAATTCGTATTGATCTCTACTTGGTCCTATGGCGAGCATGAATGGATATTTATCAGGCACCGACTTTCTAGAAATTGACAAAAAATTGGCCCTGACATGGTGTCACTTAAGACGCCCTAATTACAAAAAATACTCGACCAAAATTACTGTTATTGGTATCAAATTTCCTTTCAAAAGATTGTCTATAAAGTGGACCTAGTATGTAGGCTACGTTTCTTTATAATGGCAAGTTCCCCGTTCCGTTATTTCTGGGCCACCCTGTATAGGATACAATGCAAACCAGCACACATTAAGATTATCGGTTTATACATGATTCATTAGGGCCCCGTTGTAAAAAGAGTTTAATTGCGAGTCAAATCAGGTGACTAAATTAGCAAAGCTGATTCGTTTAAATGTGCATGTTATTTTCGGACTGAATTGCAGGTTTAAAAATCGATTGTAACTCTTTTTGCAACGGGGTCCTGATTTGACTATGGTGATAGAAAAGATATAAAGATTTTAAGAAAGAGTAGATACACACATTAGGTCTTACGCTTCCAACATGTTAATATTATTTAATTTCTCTTGCCATTTGTGTAATCCTCATAAATTACTACACGTTTTCTCTCGTTTAATCCCTATTTAAACAAAAAAACAATTTATAAGATATGGCTACAGTGTCGAATGCGCATAATTATCACCATTCCTATATTGACATGATTAAGTTGGTGTCCACGTATTATTTTCTCCTGGTAATCATGGTAGTGAATACAAATTTATATTGTTATCAGCTCGTGAACATGGTGAAGCTTTTACGAAAGTCCCATATCGAAGCGACGGTTTGCTCCTGGTATTGGATGAATTGCGTACACAGCTTCATTCGCAGGTCGCCGTCCGAACAGGTCATTCTGCCGTACCTCCATCGCCATCGCCTCCTGCTGTCTCCGCAGGGAACTCTTGTGCGCCTTTCTGGTTTCTGAGATGATGACGTAGAGGCGATAGAACTGGAGGAGGAGCAGGAGCGCGTTCTTGCACGTGAAGAAAACCATCGACTGGTCGAAGATCTTGAAACGGATAATGAGGTAGAGCCTGATGAAGAGGTAGGGACCATCCTGAAGGATCACGCTCGTCATCAGTGCCCACGTCTCCGTTCCGCAGCACAAGATGGTCATGGAACTCTGCTTCTTCACCGGAGCGACCGGCGGCGGGGTCTTCTTGTCTTCCGTCGGTCGCGCTATCTTGCCGAAGACGCGACGCTTCCGCGCCTTGGTCGCCGTCAGACCCAGCGTGAATTGCAGAAGGCTCCAGCTCCAGATGCTGAGGATGATGTAGAACATGTCGCGATGGCACGCGATGGCTTCCAGCTTGAGGGTCTCGAGAGAAAACTCCAGCATGTCGGCCGCCATGCCGATATAGACCAGCAGGAGCTGTGAGAGCTGATCACGCGTCAGCTGCCCACGGGGCATCATCCAGCGACCTAGGATGAGGATCAGCATCAGGGTCTGTTGCAGTGTGGTTGAGAACAACTGCTGCATGCCGTAGACTCGCTGTGCAAGAATACATATTGACACAATAGTAAGACAAAACATTAATAATAAACACCGTAAGAAAACATAGTTTCCGAATTTTCGCCCATAGGGCTTCGTCAGGGTTTATTGGACTGAAGAAACACAATTACACAGTTTGTGAGCGCGTAAGCGCGCGATATCAAAACGCAGATCTTAGGATAAACGGGTTGGTTTGTTTATTCATAATTCTATGATCTTAGGTCAAAATGGACGCAGACCGACGCAGACTAACGCAGACCAACGCAGACCAACTTTTTGAACTCTATTGACACAATATGTATTTTATTTAACCTCTAATTCCATATAATATTTTTTCTTTTGATAAGACACTTATTTGATTTAACTAAATAATATGCAAAAGTAGTGTGTCTTACGAGCTCTTAGGTTGTTGGTCCAACTAGAACTTACTAGAATTAACACTTCAACACTATCCCAATTAACTTTATATTTAATACATTTTTATTCAAGTGGAGTGGCGAATCAGGTAACAAGTTTTTGTTGAGGTATAAATGGTTGTATAAATAATACAATTTGGTGTTGCTTCTTCAACCTCCCAAACATACACGGCTTGCAACGTTCGACCACCCAAGCCCGTCATCATTGGCATGATTGGTCACAACGCAAAGTGAATCATGGATGTTATATTAGTTGAAATTCATTACATATTCTTTGATAATCTGGTGACCATGGTGACCATTTGGGAAAAACAAAATATCTTTCTAAATTGTAAGATACCCAATGTAACGTAATTCGCATATTGGTTGGCAGATTAGAGGGCGTGTTCCTGAAAAAGTATACCCTAAACCGCGATCTCCACACAGTGCTAACGTTATAGGGTGTTGCAAGCCAACATGCATTACACATTCTCAACCTTTCTCTTACCTCTTCAACTGGTGTGATGACCTCATCGTAGGGTGATGAGTTGTTCAGGAGGCACAGAAGCGCGTTGATCTGTGTTGAGGAGATGATCGGGCACTCGTTCACCAGGCCTACCCTCTCCTGGATCCGCAGTCGGAGGGTTAGAGAACCCAACTCGAAGAACCACACGACTGGGACGACCACGGCCATGTAGATGAAAGATGAGGGAACGAACCTTTTGAAATAAATGACGTGGACAATATAATTATTCTTCTTCGATATCATAAGAAAAAGCTATGTTCTATACTACAGTAGTTTAAACATATCTTACAGTATTTTGTTCGTCAGGTCTGCTCTCCTCTGAATCGCCAGATGGAGGTCGAGAGAACCCAACTTGAAGAACCACATGACTGGAACGACCACGGACATGAAGATTAACGATGAGGCAACGAACCTTTGACATAATTGGCGTGGATTATATATCATTTCACGATTTGAAAAATAAGCTTGGTTTCATACATGCATTCGTTATAAGCCCTATCACCCATCAGTACTTGTTTATCATACAGGCCTAGCTTCTTCAGTGAGGCCAGTCGGAGGTCCAACATAATAATGCAACTCCACGAACCAGACAATTAGAACGATCAGGTGACATGCAAATGAACGATGATGGAACATACCTATTGAAAGAATGATGATGAAATCTCGGTTTACGTACATTTGAAGCATTCGTGTATAAGTTTAGGTCTATATCAGTTTATTTATATAGATACACTTTAAAGCCTAATAACAGCATTGGAAAACGCCCCACACACAAACAATGTACGCTTTCATCACCGACCATGTGAAAGAATATATCATTATAAATATGTCAATTCAAAAAGTTGGACAAAAACAGCTTTGAAACTGACTAGTTTAGCAATGAAAAGTTCGAAATGAAAGATATCTTAAATTCAATCGCAGTTTCGCTATGGCACGTGCATGTGAACGAAGGTATAAAGCCACTGCATTATGGCTGGCGAAGACGGGTTAATAGTCTGTGAAGTTTCGGTCCAATCCCAGCGGCACGCATGGAACTTCAAACTGATATTACTATCGATACTATGGTTTGGATTGTATTACATAAGCCCTTTGTATACTATAATATTTCAACAGAATCAATCTCTTATTTTGGCAAATATAGATGTTTTTTTTAATAACTTCCCAAGTCTGATATTTGGCTTTGACATGTTTAATAAGCCCTAACCAATTTTGAATTTTCCTCCAGCAGGAAAGACCTCTCCTTGACTACTCTTGGGATAATACTATATCATCGGGTGAGCCCCCTATTTCCCCGCTCCTCTCTAGCCCCCTTCCCCCCCCCCCCCCCCCCCCCCATTTAGTTAAGGCAACGATACCGGTTGCATGATCATAGCCATTCTAAAAAAAACTATTATATTAAAACAGAAACTGTATTATAATTATGTATGCATTCATGCTGCTTCGACGTTTTTCAAGATTGTAAATAAATATGTAATATTCATTAATACTTATTAATTTGATCTTATTACCATGATAACTGTTTCGCACTAATAACTACAAAATAGAACATACACGTGATGCAATTAATTGGATATGTTATTTCAATTCATGATACCGATTATTATGACTGCATTCCTATATTCCTCCTTTATTTTGTAAATGGTTATTTTGTCGGAAACAAAATATACAAATGAAAATTTGAAAATAAATTATCTATATTTTGATGATCGAAATGGTTATGATGAAGACCTTTAACTTTTCAACCCTAGATCACCATGTTTAGTGTATGCATTCATGCTGCGTCGACGTTTTTCAAGATAAAATAAATATAATTTGATCTTATTACCATGATAACTGTTTCGCACTAATAACTACAAAATAGAACATACACGTGATGCAATTAATTGGATATGTTATTTCAATTCATGATACCGATTATTATGACTGCATTCCTATATTCCTCCTTTATTTTGTAAATAGTTATAATTGTACATGTATGTTTATTTTGTCGGAAACAAAATATACAAATGAAAATTTGAAAATAAATTATCTATATTTTGATGATCGAAATGGTTATGATGAAGACCTTTAACTTTTCAACCCTAGATCACCATGTTTAGTGTGTCTCGAATCTATAGCTACCATGGAAACACCCACTTTTGAAATTCAATTTAGAAGCCTGCATGTATTTCGAGCAACTCCCCAGTTCACAGATCTAAAATATTGCCTACAAAATTAATTTTGTCCACTTTATGCTTAGAGCGGAGAGAAATCAATCACGTGTGAAAACACAGCCGTTCCCATCAGACAAAGGATCTTGACACCTCTGGCCCGAGTTGGATCCCTGGCCATTTTCTCAATATAAGATTTGCTTATTAACGATCGATAATGCAAGATTGCTCATCCCAAAGATGCTCTCTTACAATCGATGGGTAATAATTTATACAGGTTTGACGTAAATCAACTCGGAGCATCAATATCCATAATAAAAAAAGGTGAAGTACACACGTTCTTAAATTGTAACACAAACTATTTTGCTTCTAGATGAAATAAATTAACTTCGATAATAATAAAACTTGCTCATCTTACAAATTAAACAGAACAATGAACTTTGCAATAATGTATTCTGAAAGCAAAATAAATATGTTGAATACGTATATTTGTATCTAAAACGTAATCGTCAATCGAGCATGTGATTAAATAAGAAAGTATTATATTACATGGAATTTTCATAACTGTATAATTATAATATCCGAGTAGCCGTTTTTGATGTCCCACAAAAGTCTAGTTCGCCGGGCTATTTTACAGCTTACAAAATACAGTCGAAAGAGCCTTTACTGTCTGCAAAGGAAAAAATGCAGAATTAGATATTAATTTATTAAAATTAGTATTACCTTTCCACAAGGACTATTATATCAACACAGTCATTGATTCTTCAATCTATGCAGAGAGAATACACATATCATTGAAGTTTAATTGGAGCACTGAATTACTCATCATCAATGTTGACACATTTTGATATTGTTACAAGTATATCATTATAAGGGGGACTGGAACACATTAACGGATGAAAGTATCATGTCACTATAATCTACCGCAGTTATCCTTGTTCCCACTTAATGCATTAGTCAACATTATATACCAATATATTGCGATGTTCGACCGTTCATGCGTCTTACAAAACGGGTAATTGTATTAATTGGTCAGTCTATTTGCAAATAGATGCTGCTTTATTTGCAAGGCGATTCTATGGTAACATGCCCAGCTTATAGCAGCATACTGGAAGCTTGTCACTTTTTATTGTGCAAAATTCAACAAGTATCTCATGAATTCTGTTCATATCGACAGTCATGACGCTAGGCTGCTGAAAAGTTTTTATCGAATAACATGCATAAAATTAAATGTGTCATATGATTCTACTTCTACCAGAACCCCATTTCCTTTTACATTTTCTATATCACAAATACAACAATTCAACTTCCCCCACCATGCATTAATTTTCATTCTTTCTTTTTAATTTTCTTCTTTTTCGAAAGATAATGTAGAATTAAAGCACGACTATTCTGATCATGTTGACTTTATTACGTTATTCACATCATTCTCAATGTGGGGAGAATCAACTAGACATCATTATTTGGGGGAACATTTTTAACTTATGACATTTATGTAAAAGAATAAACTCATTTGCAATTGTATTTTGTTTTCATTTGCAATACTTTATGATACGGTTGGGTTCACCTACCATTTCCACTCTCCAGTGTCGTTAAATGAGTATGTGAGAACCATCTCCATGGCGAGAAAGACGAACCCGACTCCCAGGAACCAGTAGTACGAGTTTTGTTCGGTGTAGACGACTGTGAAGATGGCCGCCAGCCCGTGGAAGAGGAACGCAGCGCGTACAAACGATGCGCGCATTGCGCGATGTAGCCTCATGGAGCACAGGTTCCTCCTCCGGCGCCATTCCGCGACCACCGCGGCGATTTTCCCGCTGGATGCAGACGGGTTGATGCTGCCGTTGTCGGGCGTTTGGTATTGTCTGATGTTCGGCGAGGCATAGCCCGACTCCTGGCTACCCGAGAGGATGTTCGTCGGAGAATTATCTCGCCTGAAATCGTCGTCATCGAATGATATGACCTGGTTGTCATCGCTGTCTATGATATCCATGATGAAAATGGAACGTAAGTGACAACAGCGGTAGCCAATTTTCAGTTCCTTGTGTGTTGTTGTCCTAATCCATACTCGTATTTCTTATTTCCCAAAGTCCTTTAGAAAAGACAATACTTATTTGGGGAGTGAGTCCACACATTGGGAAAAGAAACTCAAAACGCTTGGCTTGATTGATTCATATCAAAGTATTGATGAATACAATGAAACGTTAACGCTTAAACATGTTCAAGTGAAGAACAAAAATACAACAATCATCAAGGAATTCCAAATAGCTTGATGAATCAGGAAGGTTCCATCACATCCCCCTGTATTATAAATAACAGCAAAGTCTTAAAAGCGTTATAATTCAAGCATCATATCTCAGATAACCTACGTCTTTTTAGCAAATCAATGTGCTCTACTCGATCCATCCCATAGCTGCTGATGAAACGAGAACAATTCTTCCATCTGATCATCCGACCGCGCGCTTCCTCTCAAACATCGATGGTACGGAGAATCTCTCCGGAACTGCGCTTGCGCAGTAAAGAATGGCAGATATCTGCACTTGACCCACATTTCTGTTTCTGTGATTTTAGTCGCCCATTTTCATTTGTTTTAATTGCGAGCGACAGTAGCGCGAGCATTGATGGATTCTGAATTAGCCTTCAGCTTCTAAGTCAGCAAACAGGATGCCCCATCACTGCGAGTGGGGATTAGTGATAATAACTATATCAGTGTATGAGCTAAATTGAGTTCATTATGTCCTTTCAAGTTCATGATTAGTCTCGTACTCGGGAAAGGATGAATTTATTATATTGATATACAGTACCAGATTATCACACGCTTTTGTGTCAGTTAATGAGATGCAAGTTTAATGTTGGAAGCCATGAATAAAAAGGGAATAAAGCTATGTATAAATCAAAACAAACAGCACACACACGCACAGTTCGAAGATACTGTCCCCCTTTTGCAAACCAACATATATTATTGAGAGATCATATTCATATATTCCGAAACAAAATATCATTAAAGAGCCAGCCCGGGAAGATTAGGACTAAAGCATCTATCCTTTTCGTGAAATTAAGCTAACATTTAAACAACATTAAAATAAAATGTGTATCCTCGTGTTCTATAGGAAAGTATCCTTTGCGGATGTGTTGTGGCAAGATTGGTAGAGCGCGCTCTTTCCAATCGTGAGATCCCGAGTTCAAACCCTGCCCACCGCGTTTGTCCTTCAGCAATACAATTTATCCACAATAGTACTGCTCTCTACCCAAGTGTATACATGGGGACCCAGTAGGAGGTGAAAGCCTTAATGACTGTGAAGTATATTGTCAATGCTCATGAGCTGCTTGGAAGGAATGCTCCCCATGGAGTGGAGATGTGGAGATGCGGAGATATCCTTTGACGGGGTAATAATAGTGTAAAGCGCTATAGAGATGACAATTATTCTATCCTGATAGGCGCTATTATTATGAATCGCGCCAGACACGTCTTTGTGTTTGCCTTGCTGCGAATTTTCAATGGATAGGGATTCTTGAAAAGTATTGTATTGATCAATCTGATAAATATAAGCATAACTATCTAGCTTATTTCAAAATAAAAGAAAGGGAAAAATACCGGGGAGTTTTAGCATAAGGCATACAATTTGCCATCTTGGTATTCTGCGGCTTCCGAATATATAACATGATTGTATTTTGATATCATATTTTCCAGTACTAAAAATTGAATCTTCCCTAAACAAATACATGATAATACAAAAAGGGTAATTGAAAATGTGGGGAAATAAAAGTTCTTATTTGGGACGACTTTAGAAGTGAATGTTCGATGGAGGTAAATATTGTTCGTGTAAACTCAGAACGGTATATTGTTATTACACAAATGCAAACTAGTTATAAGAAAGTATTGATTTGACTATTAGTTATCGAAGTATGAAATAGAGGGAGGGTGAATAGGATATCGGATGATTGATGGTTATATTGTCTATGACGAATAGGGCCGATGTGACAGGGATAAGTGTCCAAGTGTCTAGGGCAAATTAAATCAAGGGATAATATCTGTCAAAAATCACTCCGTAAATGCGAGTGTTGTGTGTGTCAGGTGTAAAAATTATGACCCGTGGCATGTAGTTCAATTTATTCAGTGGCGTAGACAAGTTCTTACACCTGGGGGGGATGAAAATTTTCCCAGGCCGAGACCACGTGCCAAAATGTTTCGAGACCGAGGGAATTGGGGCAAAATTGGGCAAAGATCTAATAAGGGGGCTCACGATTTTCTTTGTGCAGGGGCTCATGCCCAACCACACTCACAGGGTTGCCAACTTTGAGCCGGGTGAGAGTGAGATAATGCGAGGGAGCGAAGCGATTGAGTGGGGGGAGGGTGTGGGAGGGGGTGTCACCCCTCCCACCGTAGGGAGCTTTTGTATTTTTGGACTTGAAATTGTGCAATCTGGTGCATACCTAGATAGGAAATCTGGGGAAACGTGTTATGATTTGGGGGAGGGTGTGGGAGGGGGGACGGTGTCCCCCCTCCCACGGTAAGGAGCTTTTGCATTTTTGGACTTGAAACAGTGCAATCTGGTGCATACCTAGATAGGAAATTCGGGAGTAAGATTGACTGTATCTAGGAAAGTGCGTTATGATTTGGGGGGAGGGTGTGGGAGGGGGTGTCCCCCTCCCACGGTAGGGAGCTTTTGCATTTTTGGATTTGAAATTGTGCAATCTGGTGCATACCTAGATAGGAAATTCGGGAGTAAGATTGACTGCATCTGTGTAAGCATGATATGACTTGATCGACCAGAAATTTTCAATATATTTTTCACGAAGAAAACAAATAATTGACACACTAATAAATATGTACCCCAACACACACACACATATTACATTATATTTATTTTCATACACAGGTCCAACATAATACCATATGCCACATTATCTATTATCCAACAACATAGCCTACAGCCACAAATGAGTGCCGATGGAGCGAAGCGACCGAGGGCTGGTGCAGAGCCATATGGGGAGGTTTTGGGAGGGGGATAACGGTTAAGATGTTGCATTTATATACTTGAAATGGTGCAATTTGGTGCACGTCACACAAGCAGCCAGAGCAATGCCGATGTAGGCACACGGGAACTACATGCCCGGTAGAGATAAAGTACTCACCCCAGATCATACACAAGTTTCATTACAAACTGAGATAATCTGTTCGCGCGCGAAGCGCGCAGCGAAAACTTGGATGTATAAATTATATTTTGAATGTTAGAATTAACAAGTCTTAGCTCATACAGTGTATAGTGTATACCACTCACACACACAAACACACGCACCTACACCATTCAAACACACACACCCCAAAAAAATGTATTTTCATAAAAACCTGGGGGGGATGATTGTACACGTCATCCCCCCACCTTGTGAGTTGGGGGGGGGGGGGGGATGCATCCCCCTCACCCCCCCCCCCCCCCGTTGTCTACGCCCCTGAATTTATTAAAGTTTATTTGATTTTATTAACACAAAAACACGTTGAAGTTATATGAGTGGCCTCATGCAGTGTGACGTGATGTTTGAGTTAGTGCGTTACTGTTAGTTTGATTGTTTGCATGTCTGTTTGTATGTCTGTATGTTTGTTATTGAGTTTGTATGTGTGTCTCCGTGTGTATGAAGGTTAAAATGTGGCCAAAATACTGTCCGAATGACGTCACTGCCAATTATCCCTAGCTGGACACATATCCCTGTCACACCGGAATTTAGAACCTTGAAATCGGGACAACAGTAGTAAACATAATCTTGCTCCACCCTCTTATCAAATTATCTTAAAACATAATTGCTATATCAGTGTGCAAAACTCTTGTTTCCAATTAACTGAACAATGGATTAATGTCATCACTTGTTCCAGACTAGACCGTGTCCGATTTTACATGCGTGCAAAAATGGGATATTAAGCGGATCATATAACCAAGATGACTGTATGTATTTAATAAGCCTTCCATCGCGGATCAACACGAACATCAAATACAATTTTAAGTTTCAATATAACGAGTTTCTTTATCCAATAATTAAGTTATATCTACATGACGACATCACACGTCCTCATTTCGATCCGAACACAGTCAAAAGTTCGTCTGATAATAAGACAAATTAATACAAAATTGTTCAGTGCACTATTTTGCGCGCATTACTCTCTTGAAAAGCACTTCCACATCGGTTAGGCCATGAAAAATAAATGGTTGGATTGGCGTAACCCGCCCGACCCTAAAAATACCGCCGACCCTAAAGGTTTTTTCTGATTTTTTTTTTTTTTCCAAAATTTTGTTTGCGATATGTGTTATTTGTGTGTTATATGTGTGTTTTTGTGTATTTGTGCGAATCGTGAAAAAAACCCCAAAAAACCCCTTACCTACCTACCCTAATGTTTGGTTGCCCGTTACTCCAATCCAACGATTTTTTGTTTTGGCCTTACATTAATTTGACAGATGGTTTTATTAAATCTCTAAAACATAATTTTCAGCTACTCTATTTTCATGCATGTTGTTCTTGTGTTACAAATCAACTACCTGTTTGAATATAAAGTAGTACCGGTATCTTTTACCGCGAATATCAATAACGATTGTATTGAATTTAGGGATTTACTACATGCTCCTAACTATATTTCTCTCATGCGTATACATTATTTTCTAGGTACGCCTATAACATATTTGTCTCATTAAAATATTTGGCAAAACATGCGTTTTTTGTGTAGAGATAGGTCAGGCTCCTTTACGAAGCTCGACTTTGGCCCTCTGCCAATAATCACAAACATACTACTTAATGAAAATGTTCGAATTATATCTGAGGAATCAACGATTCAATTCAATCATGAAAATGGTAAGAACCTCTTGCTTTTTTTGTTTGGCTTGTCATGTGAAAAAAGGTTAATATTGTATTTCGGCAAAATACCTCTTAACCCTCTTGGAAAAAATGTGGCCGTATCAATAACAATCATTAATGGTGTTTATGCATTATACGATATCTCAAATGGGCTTTACATAAAATTAATTCAAACAATTTTATACATATTTACATTAAATTATCAAATCTCTACACAAAACGAGCAGTGTAAACTTAAAGGGACTTTGTCCAAATCCTCAAAACTTACTTGGAACTGTTGTGGTTCTTTTATACCTTGTCATATTCATATTAACGATAAAAGCACGGGACAGGTTTCGGCTTTTCAAATTTTCATTTCGTTCAAAAGATATTTACGGTTGAAGTGTTCAGATGTTAAACTGACTACTGGATAGTTTAAGCCGTGTACAAAGTAAGTGCAATGTGTTAGTGAATATCACTTTGCATTTATCTCATTTCTAGGCAAAAAAACGTCAAATTAACGTGAAATTGTCACACATTACTCATTACTTTTTGGACATCAGATCACACCAATTCACATTTTATCAATCACTCATCACTTTTTGCACCCGTCAACAAAGTTACTAAATCCCTTTAATAACAAATGGTATTTTAACGAAGAAATAATGAAATCTATAAAAATACAATTTAGTGTGATCTACAATAACAAAATATACATTTGCCATTTATGAATCAATTAAGCAGGGGCGTCGATCCTGGGGGAGCAGGGGGGCGGTCGCCCCCCCCCCCCCCCCAATGAAAATATTGGGGGGGCGAACATATCATTTCGCCCCCCAATAATTCCGAGAATGAGGAAGAAAAAAATCGAGTGATATAATGCCAAAGAGGGGAAAGACACATTTATCAATAATTAATCTTCAAAATAGCCGTTTTTTAGTTTGAAAAGGACTGTAAATCTCTTTTTTGCCGCGCGCTTCGCGCGCATACAGTTTCTCATATTGCAAGTTTCATTTGGGTTGCGGGAACTCACCTTTCGAAATGTGTTGGGCAGTGTAATTTCTCAAACGCACACCTCAAACGAAGTTTATTAAACCCTCATCTTTAGATAGTACACCGTCACAGAAAATAAAATAATCTGAAATATATCTTTCAGTCAATTCGGTCCATATGCGCTGAACGCAAATCAAATTGGAATATCATGTCCCCCCACATTTGAAAGTGGAGGAGATTGTCCCCCTCCCTTTGTCATTATGTATGTTTGGTTCCATACTTATATACTCCATATATATTACGTGAAATTTCTGTCTCAGGTGTGCACCAAATCGCACAATTTCACGCCCCAAAATACAAAAGCTCCCTACTGTGGGAGGGGGACACCCCCTCCCACACCCTTCCTCGCAATGTCTCTCCTCCACTTTTGAGAAGTTGTTGACGCCCTTGCTTAGTTTCATGGGAGCCCAATGCCCTAGACTATATCGATGGCTCATACAGGATCACGTGGATCCATCTCATGCAAGGCTTAATCTTTTCCTCGCTATGCCCTTTAAAAATACGTTACGAGTAGATTCACTATTTTATACAATTCTAACACCCATGATAGGAGTTGCAAATGTCTGAAATCTAAAAGCTTCCGGGGGCTCCGCCCCCTGGACCCCCATTATTGTCCCCAAATATGGGTGCCCCCCAAAGTCAGGTCTTCGAGCCATCAAGACACTTTCAATGAGCGCATAATAATACTTCCGGGCATGCCAATGTGGGGCTTTTAGCTCTCTCAGTGGTCACTCTGAATTTTTTTTTCAAATTTCGCCCCCCCAATCGCAAAAACGGATCGACGCCCCTGCAATTAAGAACTATTAGCAATTACTAAGAATGGGTAATCATTACGGTACCTCAAAGGTTATAATACATTTAGTATAATGAGTGAAAAGGGATGATTTAAAACAAGGAGCGAATGACGTTAAAGGGACTGTCTTCCTTTTGCAAGCCAAATTTCAAAATAACCAAAACTCGCTAAAACTGACGACATGTAATTGTATATTCTTCATTTTCGAGACCTTTTCCGTGACATACCTTTACAAATGTCGGCTTCACAATACCTTTACAAGAATAAGTACAATATTGTTGTAATTAGTATGCTTAATCAGTTAAACTCCTTTTATTGACTGATATATATAGTTTGGTGGAGGGGCGCATTCGTTTTTTCATTCGTAGAATCCAAATTACACGGCTGTTCGTGAATGTGTGTGTGTGTGTTACATTCACCCTCATCCGTCTACTGGAAACTGTTCAGACGATTTGTAAAAGGCGGACAATCCCTTTAAGGAAGTTAGAGAGCAAAGTTCAAAAGGAAGGTTATTCCAAAGTGTTTGGGGCAAGGACGGCGAAGGATGTTTTCCCATAATAATTTATTTAGTATCGCGATATTTTAATTGGATCAATTGATCCTGTACAAAGTGCGAGATGGAGTGTAGTGTTACACTGATAACAATAATTAGCCAAATATATTGTGAGATATCACATCAATTAGCCTATACACGAACTTAGACCCCCATAATATCCATTGAGACATATTGTAATAACTAATAACACGTATACAACAATGACAAAATTTCGAAAAAGGAAACATTATACCAAAGACGCTTAAAGGGATCTAGTAACTTTGTTGACATGTGCAAAAAGAGTTAGTGACGAATGGTTGAACTTGAATGTACATTGTTGTTATATGATTATGTCCACTGGGTATTGGGTGAAAAGTTCAAGTTAAAGTCATACCTGTAAAGTGTCCAAATCCACGAAAATTACTTGGAGCTTCCTCGTTTCTCTTCTACCGTGTTGTTTAGCTTATGGTAAGAGAAGAATAAAATAGGGTTTGATTTTTTTCAAATGTCCCTTTAGTATGAAGATAATTATCATTGAAAATCATTATTTGAAAAGCGTTAATCAACGCAATTGAAAAAAAGTACAATTGTTGTAGCTAAACGCGTCCGCATTGCAGCACGCGTGGGAACATTCCGGAGATTGAACTTTGAACCCAGCGAGCACAAATTCCATTAATTCTGTACTACGTCTGTATATAATCATACACGGGTGCGAATATCTCAAACGGCTGATTATTACTGTGACAATTTTTGGCAGACCATCAGTATTCGGTGATAAAATATGAACTCAATATTCGTTATTTTCACTAGGTAAACAGTGTTCGTTTTCTTTCAAACTTTCACAAATCTTTCAATTGTATTTTACAATGATATTGATATAGGATTGAAGTCTCAAATTTCATTTTGTGCAATATCTGACACTTTACAGGTATCACTTTAAATGGATGTTATGGCCGAGTTATGAGAAAAAATGCAAAGTGATATTCACTAACTCATTGCACTGACTTTGTACACGGTTACGACTATCCAGTGGATAGTTAAAAATCTGAACACCTCAATAAATATCTTTTTGACAAAAGGAAAAAAAACAGAAGAAAAAAACGAAACCAGTCTCATGCAATTATTGTTAACACAAATATAACAAGGTATGAGGGAACCGCTATAATTCCAATTGGATTTTGAGTATTTGGACAATGAATACTAGATCCCTTTAATTATAACAGTCACGCAAGCACACGAGATGATATCGAACAATCTTGGACTTCGCACTCTACATGGCGTTGTCAGTGGCGTATCTACGGGGGTACGTGGGGAGGGGGGGGGGGGCACGTGCCCCCCTCAAAATAATTTGCGAAAACGAAAAAAAACAAAAAACATACTAAGGAGAACATTATTTTGTGTAAAAATAAGTGTCAAAAATGTGTAAATAAGTGTAAATAAAAAAGTGCCGCCCCCCCCCCCCCCCCCCCCCCCCCATCAGTCCGACCACACTACGTCACTGGGCGTTGTCGATCTGATTTGAACGCTCGTACGTTTGGAAATAAACTATTTTGGCACAAGCCTACATGACCTAAATTTACATCGGCACGAGAGAGAGAGAGACTGGGGATAGAGAATTATAAGTATTGCAGTTTAATGTCCAAGAACAGAAGAATTGATTAAGAAGGAAACATGGCTGATATCTTACGGGCCAACCCAGACCTCTATACCCAGGTTCCGCCGCAAAGAGGGGTGGGGAAACCTGGACAGCTGTCTACCGAGCAGCTTCGACAATTCTTTGATGAAGTGAGTTGTTTATTTTTGTTTACCGCAACAATAATCATGATTACAGCCACTTGAGTAACTTGTGTACAATAGTTGTGGCACACGGTATACTAGACCGAAAAATCGTTCGTATAATACTCCGCTAGCTTGTGACGGTCGGATCGCGGGTAACTCGTAATGGGATAGAGTAAAAAATCCGATATTTAGAGTAAATCCCATGAAGAGACGGGTATTTCTGTCTTACAAATTAGACTAATGGTATACATGCAAGCTCGTGATCAATACAACGAATTGAATGATTATCATTGGTAAAATGTGTTTTTCATGTATAGATCGATGGAATGTATTTTATGTTATGCCTCGTTTCTAAAGACTATGATGACGGTTTACAGGTTTACGTAAAACAACTTATTGTTTAGGTTGGTGTTGTTGGTGTTGTTGAATGAGCGGGCTTACATTATATATTTAGAATATATGCAATTATTGTGAATTAATTAATCAAATAATGTATACTTAATTAATCAAATCATGACTATTTATGGCATGTTGCTGGGTCTCTCTGAATTCTCTTCTTAGGTCTTTTTTTTTTGGGGGGGGGGAGGGGCGGCAGACTAAAATAACATTGACATTAATGACATTAATGTTTACAGCTATGCCTACTTATTATTATTATCATAGTTTTATTCTCCTTATGTTGACAGGGCTTTTTGATGGTTCCAGACTTCTTCCAGCCCTCTGACCTAGACCCTGTGCGAGATGGGGTGCGCGAAGCGGTGGATACCATCGTAAACAAACTCTATGATGCGGGCAAGATCAAAGGTCAGTCATTTGATTAAATATTAAAATATTCGTTCAGTTTTAGCCATGAAAATGATACGAATACCTATTCATTACATTCTAACGAAGAAACATCAAACATGAATAATAACGTGACATGAACAACGTTTGAATAAACTTTAAACAGACTGCATTATTAGGACCTGGTAGCATTTATGCATTATTTACGTTGTGATAAGAAAGAGTACATAAACGTACAACAATAATGTTTGAATTAAGAAGGTTATCGCGCTTACATAGTCCAAATCTGAGGATTTACTAAAGGTTGTAATGTATATTCGCGACAGAAAACATGCGACCGTCTTGAATATATACGGTATGTTGACTTTTTTTGTGTTTACGATTTAAATGTGTAAATGGTACCATATCGGGAACTTGCTACAGAAAATTAACGTTTTTAGCCCTTGTTTCGTCGTGAATTTCGCGACAAAATTCACGAGGGTCGCATAATATCCATCATAATATATTAATTTAGGGCCATGATAGTTTGTGCAGACTCTAATACAATTATTATGATATGTATTACCACTCATTGCCACTGAAGACTTGAAACGCGTAGCCTGCACTTTGAGATAATTTTACAACTATAGCAATATTATTAGCATGTCGTCCAATCAAGCTTCCTGTATTTTTTACAAATAAATAAGCCTACAATCTTCAAAAATAAGTCAGAAAAAGAGTAAAACAACATTAATGTATAACGAGCTGGATGTCTCTGTCAATAAGTTATGAAGGAACAAATGTGTTTAGTTATGATCATGTCAATATCCGAAATAACAAATATTAACCGAATCGGTATTAAAAAGGGACAATCGGCAATACAGGGTGTCTCAAAATGAATGGTACAGTTGGAAAAATATTTTTTTTAGGTATGAAGGTAATTTGAAAACATGTATATTTGGTGTCATATTAAAGACAAATAATCAGGCTTCCGGATTAATTTTATTTCAGTTTAATTGGATGTATCAGTCCTGAGATATGGTCATTTGTTTGCAAACATGTCGAAAAAGTCCACTTTGTGCCAGTTTACGAGCTGTGCATTAAACGACTTACCAACATGCAATTAGTTTTAGAGCAAAAATGTAGCAGGTAATAAGCCATTATTAAATTGGCTAAATATGGTGCTTAACTGTGTTGTTATCAATGTCTGAATTACATTTAAGTAGATTTCACGCCTTTTGTTCGATCAACAGAGGCTTTACAAAATCGTCAACGATTCGTCTACTGAAGTAGTGTTTGAGCATGAATGAGTATTATTACAATGCGAGCCTTTGCTACACTTTAAAATCAGCTATCCCTTGAGTAAACTAGATTTATGGTCTCAATATTCGAATGCAAAGCCTAACAAATGTATACAATCAATGATGGAGAACAGTAACAAGGCAAACGCCTTCAGCTGTACGATACCATTCGGAACTGGCAAAAGTGATAGTAATATGAGGCGATCATAATCTTGAAGCAAGGTAAATTTGGAAGAACTCTTTACAGAAAACTTGATTTTTAGGGAGATTGTACCATTTTAACCACTGTTAAACCTTTCAGCGTCAGCAGTGACAAATATAATTATACTCTAGCCATAATTACATCGTTATAATATCATAAGTTTTGATGAGAAGTCCAAATGTGTGCAACGCATGTCCAACGCCATTTTCAGTGCAAATATGCAAATCGGCACAATTGGGGTTTTGTATTTGTGTATACAATCAGATATAATTTGAGATCCACTGAATGTAAATATGTCATTCAAAGAGCATCTAAAAGTACAACTCTTCCTCTGTAATATGGTACCAAATTATTTCAAATATTATTATATCATCATATTTTAATAATTTTTTTCCTGACTGTACCATTCTTTTTGAGACACCCTGTATGTGCTAATGATGCGCTGAAAGTTCTCATACAAAAATATAACATGTATATCGTATTAATAGTAAGGTTGCTATTCTTACATGTTCAATTTTACTTTTAAATTTTATTAAGATTTGAGATGACAATATGAGCTCTATGTTATGTGTACGATCATTCTTTATGTAATGCTACAAATAACTCAAAAGTGACTTAACCAATACCTATTTTTATTTTCTCTTCTTTTCAAAATCTATTTGTTTGTTTGTTGTATATATATTTTTTTTTCTTGTCTAAACTTTTAGTATTATAATGTATATTATTGTCATTATAAACTGAAATTTTGATAAGACACAACTACCCCCGGGAACCAAATACTTTACAAGCTTTGCTTTTGTTTGTTTTTTTGGTTCCCGCATTTCACGTTATGTTATTATTATTATTATCAAGTATACAAAAGAAGTGTAACAAAGGGAAGAAATTGCAACCACTGGAATGCCAGGGCTTGGAAATAACTGTGGCTAAAAGCCTTCCGTCCCAATTTCAGTGGTTGCTAACATAGTTGGTGACAAATTAAAAATATAAACAATGGATAATGCGAAACGTTTAACTTGTTAATGATTGATTATTTAATGTATATTGTTTATAATATTGTTTGTTTATTTACTTGTTAAACAAAAAAATGGAAATAAATTCAAATAAAATTAAAATGATTACCATTTCTCAGATAAACACGAAGATAAGGGCCTTTTCCAGAGGTTCGCCCTCATTGAGAAGCAGTTCCCAGGTGCCGCCGTGCTTCTCCACAAGTCTGGAATTCTACCACAGGTAAATTGATGACGTCACTTTAAAGACACTGTCTATATACCTTTTTGCAAGCCACAAGTTGTGAGATTATTGTCTCATATGAAAGAAAATACCAGATAAAAGCTAGTCTGCGAAGATTAGGAATGAGACAATAATTATCTTTGAGTTCATGGATTCCGAAATAAAATGTATATTGATTTGTTTGTAATAAACAGTCGCTGGGACCTTTAATCAGTCTAGCATATGCAGACCCTTTATCGAATTTCAAAATTATTATTGATGTTTACAAAGCAATCGGTATTACATTTATTGTTATCAATGTGATTGAATAAATTTAACATAACAATTTGTTTTTCTTTCTTTTAACCTGGTAAAGGATAACACAATAAAACATGATTACATAGATTCAGAAAAGAAAGGAAATGAGAATGAAATTTAGACCCCAAAGCGAATAGTTTTTCTTGCTTCATTTGAATCCTGTATCACTGTAAACTTGAACTTCACCAGTTTGATGTACGTTATCACTGTGGTTTATGTATTTGTTTTGATTGAATTTTAAGATGCTTGTAATAGAAGAGCATTATCTTAAATCTACCACAGATGAGTTAATGACGCTACCCAAATTAAATAAATTACCACTGACAGGTAAATTAATCCCATTCCTTATTTACATCATTTATGAACTCAGATTGAAGTGTTTTTTATTTTATATTTTATATGATTAACTTCTTAATTTCGTGTATCATCATTATCATGTTTAATACATATACATTGACATCAATGTGACTATTCAGAGTTTCCGTGACCTCTGGACAAACGAACGCCTTCTGAATGTGATGGAGCAACTGATTGGCCCAAACATCGCTGGTCATCCTGTCTGGAACTTAAGGGTCAAGGTAGTAAAAAAAATAACCAACTCGTTCTGCTGGGTGCCTGGGTGGGGTTCCTTTTAATATAATTTTTATGATGTCATAGTAGTGGGTGATAGTGGAACCAGTCGCAGTCTTGGAACAACCCTCGGTAATTGGTCACTTGTTTCATTTCAATGATGATTACACCACTTTATTGAAGAAACATTCTGGAGCAAATTACTTTAAAATGTCTTAATTGTAAAGCATTTCAAATGACAACTGGTACACATGATGACCGTTAAAGTGAAAATCTGTATACGCGTGTGTTTTGTGTGTGTCGGATAAGGCCTTACCATTTTAACTGCAATTTTGTAGAAACAAAATAAAAACAAATTGTATTGTAAAATTCTTGTGAAGTACTATTCTTCCAAATGTTTAAGCATTCAATTAAAACTTGGTACACATGAGATGACCTTGAAACGCATCTCTTTTGTGTAATGTGTATGCATCATTATAGTCTAGAGTATCCAAGTGTGACATCACAGCTATATTCAATAACCATGGGTAACAATGTCAGGTAATGCCTAGATCACAAATTCTCCGATTCGGGATAAAGCGCCAGTACGATGCCACTTTTGGGGAACGATTTTAAGACTGAATTTTGGGCCACTCAAATCGTACGGTAGTCGTAAGATTTCAAAGTTATCGTTAGTGTATCCTGCGATGTCCGTACAAGTCCCGTAAGAGCCCCGTAATGCGTCCGTTGGGTTCAAAGATTGTATGCACGATTTACTTATAAATATGCTTCAAGGGACTTAGTAACATTGTCCTCAAAATCCTCAAAATCCAATTGAAATTACAGCGGTTCCCTCATACCTTGTTGTATTATTATTAACAAAAAAAGCATGGGACAGGTTTCGGTTTGTCAAATTTTCCTTTCGTTAAAAAGATATTTACTATTGAAGTGTACAGATGTCGAATTATCCAACGGATCGTCAGAACCATGTACAAAGTGAGTGCAATGAGTTAGTGAATGCCACTTTGCATTTTTGCTCATTACTCGGCGATATAAACTCCATTTAACTTGAAATTTTCACACAACACCCAGTGGACATATCAGATAACAACAATATACATTGTATAAACCACTCATCGCTTTTTGCACATGTCAACAAAGTTACTAGATCCCTTTAACCACATATCCACGTATAACCCGGTGGATATGTGACTGCTACACAAATACCGCAGGCATCGTACGATATCCCAACCCTATCCCAACTTCCCGAAATCGTAATCCGCCGTAGGTAGAACATCGTGCGGCACCCGGAGCATTTGTGACCTAGGCATAGGCCAAGCTTGATACGAAGGACAATCAGAGGTTTGGAACCCAAATAGATGTGACATCTATGGCATAGACATCCCTACTTCGGTATTCTGTAATCATAAGGATGGTATTTTGTTCGATCGCAAAATAAATTTAAAATATGACATGACCTAAAAATGACATGAATTATGGGTTACAGTCCGCTATTCCGAGGTTCGTTATTCCGAAGGTTTAGTTTTTCCGAAGGTTCGTTATTCCGAAGGTTCGTTATTCCGAAGGTTCGTTATTCCGAAGGTTCGTTATTCCGAAGGTTCATTGATCCGAAAATAAAATCGGGTTCGTTATTCCGAAAATTAAATCGGGCTTGTTATAATACTATAGTTTGTGTTTTGTTTATTTAATTTACAGCCTACATCAAGCATACCCCTCCCCCTTTCCCTCCCTCGGCCAGACCAATCAAACATTTAAGTTTATTTTATCTCTTTATATGAAATTATAACATTATAACAAACCCAAATTCATTTTCGGATTAACGAACCCGATTTCATTTTAGGAATAGCGAACCTTCGGAATAACGAACCCTCGGAATAACGGACCTTCGGAATAACGAACCTTCGGAATAACGAACCCGATTTCATTTTAAGAATAGCGAACCTTCGGAATAACGAACCTTCGGAATAACGAACCTTCGGAATAACGAACCTTCGGAATAATGCAACAAATGTTCGGATTAACGAACCCTATTTCATTTTCGGATTAACGAACACTCAGGTATAGGAAATTTGCGTGTTCGGAATAACGAACCTTCGGAATAACGAACCGCACCCGAATTATGCACGTAGGCCGTGTAATCACTCTTGTTTTTTCTCTCTTTTATTTGTA
>JBAMJV010000378.1:95000-371420 GCA_037951105.1 Echinarachnius parma
TCGAACGCAAGATTTGAGCAGGATTACATTCTGATTTCGAACGCAAAAGTATTGCACGATTTCCTCCTGAGCGGTGCGGTGTCTAGTCCAGATTCAGGAAGTGCTTTGTGAACACACACCATGTACACACCGCCCTATACGACTCGCGCTAGAGCCTATTCACAAAACTGCCGCAGTCTCTAGTCCAGATTCAGGACGTGCTTTGTGAACACACACCATAGAGCTGTGTACACACCGCCCTAGAGCCTAAGTAAACATAACTGCTGCAGTCTGAGCCCAAATATCGGCCACGTGCGTTTTTATCATTTCGTGATATGTTGCCAATAAACGTTGCGTAAACCTGTTGTAAAGATTGTCCCTTGTGCAATAAATATGTCCACGTGTTTTTCTGAATGATCAATTGTAAAATATACTTGTATTTTAGTTGAAATAGTAACGTCAGATGTGATATTTTTAAAGCAAAATAACTCCTAAAAAGACTTACAAAATACGCATTGTAAATGCACAATTTGGCAACATATCACAAATTCATTAGTTCCGCATGAATTCTTGATATGTTGCCAATTTATCATTTTTACAATGCGTGTTTTGTAAGTCAATTTAGATGTCTTTTTGCTGAAAATGATCAGATCGGACAGTATTATTTTAACTGACGTGATAAAAAATATTTTGAAATAAATTGCGCAGTAAAAACGTGAATATATTATTACACACGGGGTAATCTTTGCTACAGGTTTGCGCATTGTCTATTGGCAACATATCACGAAATGATTTCTTGATATGTTGCCGTTTGACGTTTTTGAAAGACGCGTGTTTTATAACAAGTAATTAAACTGGAAAATCACATCCAACATTTGCAATGTAACATTAATCAATGGTCTAAAAAACATATGTTCAAACAGTATGAAATGAAAATTTTCTACAAGGAATATCACATAGACAGTAAATGCACTGCAAACTGGCAACATGAATTCTTGCATTAGTTGAATTTTCGCGATACATTGACTTTCGACACCGCACCACTCAGGCAGGATTCATTCGTGCACAACTTTTGCGTTCGAAATCGAATCACAATGAATTTAGCACAACTTTTGAGCACGAAATCAGAATGGATTTCTGCATTACTTTTGCGCTCGAAATCAATTGTGATTTTTTGCATTACTTTTGCGCTCGATATCAAAATAATTATTGCAATAGTCTTGCGTTCGAAATACGAATTGAATTCTTGATATCATGAATTCTATTTTTTGATATCAAGAATTGAATTCTTGATATCAAGAAATGAATTCTTGATATCAAGAATTGATTTCTTGATATCAAGAAATGAATTCTTGATATCAAGAATTGATTTCTTGATATCAAGAAATGAATTCTTGATATCAAGAAATGATTTTCTGTTGTAAAGCAATGGTAATTCTTGATATCAAGAAATGAATTCTTGATATCAAGAAATGAATTCTTGATATCAAGAAGTCGAATTCTTGATATCAAGAATTCAATTCTTGATATCAAGAAATAGGAATAAATGTTAAAACGGCTTGCCATACGTTTCCATTAGAGCGAATTTCTGTGGCGAATTAATTTTTTTCGAAGCGAATTAACGAAAAAAATCGCTCTGAGGAGCGATATAAAAAATTCGATTGCGAATATTCGCCATGTTATATGAATAATATATATGAATAATTCGCCGCGGAAATTCGCTCTGATGGAAACGCAGCTTTTGGTTACTAAAATTCCTGTTTGACCAAAACTGTACCCTATACCAACCCTTTAAAGTTATAATAAGAAACATTTATTTTGATCACACAGTGCATTTTTATTTCAATATGGTATATGTTTGATTATATACAATGTCTTATATATGTACAAAACAAATCATTACAAGTTAATACATTTGTTAAACAAATATCAAATACATAAACATGAATGATATGCACGAATCCGGCATGAATACGCTAATTTTCTTTTGGTGTTGGCTTATTTGGGTCTGTTGGTTTATATGAGTTCATTGTATATACAGTATATGATTGTATGTAACGCTAGGTTGTTCTGTATTGACATACATAATATTATTTGACTTGAATATTTGAAATTTTACTTTGAAGTCGATGTGGTAACTATGTAGACGGACGTAATGCTTCCCAGATTCAACAGAACTTCTTCGACAAAGGCTGTATCAAAATAAAAATAATATACTTTCTTTAAGGGATCTTTATCTAGTCATTCTAAGTCGACCAAACCCACTTGCAAATCATAAATTGGTTCTTTCAAACCTCGTTGTTTTCATCTTGTTATAGAAATGTAAAATCCTGTTTTGTTTCGTCACATTTTCAGTCGTTTATTGAAAATGCTAGATTTATGATTTATAGTGTAGGAAAAAAATGAGGAAGTTTCACCTGCGTACAATAAATGACAATGCGTGAGCGAATAGCACTTTGTATTCCCGCTCAGTATCTGGCTACGGGCCCGAGCCCCCCCCCCCCCCCCCCCCCCTGCAAACTTCATGGCTACGCACTGAAAATGATTCATGTTTGTTAGTCACTAGATCGCTTTAATTTATGACACTCAACTCGCAATTATTGACATTATCTGACGCGTCTTACGGAGTTTTTGATAATATGTTGTTCAGTTTATTAATAATCATATATGGGAGTTTAAACTTAAGCAAATACAAGATAATACATTGATTCAATTTAATTGTAATTGTATGTATAATATTTTGATCACACCAGATAATTTGTACAAATGGAACATAAAGGAAAGTAATGGATGTCCGTTTTTTACTCATCTTGGTTCATTGTTTCACATGTTTTTTTTATTGTGTAAGAATGATTCCGTTTTGGAGACCCGATGTGGTTAATAAAAAAAACGTAGTTGTATATAATGTACATGTGTGTGTACGTTTGTATGTCGATATGCTTTGGTGTTGTACGTGGTTGGTTATTTTCGTGATTATGATAGCCGGAATAATCCACAAACACAGATATTGCTATATGAAAGCAATATCTTTGTTGATAATCAAACAATGAGATGTATCACGAAAACATGCCCAAAATTAAAAACAATAAATCATTGATCAAGTTATGTTTCAATTTACATCAAGCATCGATTTGAAGAGGGGGAAAAAAATCCATTCGGTTTACGCGGTAACATAATATTTCGCCATTTACTACATGGTATGTTGGGAGCCATGTTATTGGTATATATATGGATGATGACAGTTGTACCGCACAACAAAATATATTAAGCATAAACTGTTCACATGTGTAAAAATTGTATTTACAATGTAGAATTCAATTTTAGCGGCGCGCATGGAACTTTTAACTAATATTCTGCATTTAAAAAATAACAAGGTTCGGATTTGACCACATAAGCCTCTTTTAATACTATTTCAGCAACATTGATCAATTTATGTTGGTCAATGTTGATGCTTTTGGTCCCGATGCTTAATTTTGGCTTTAAAGGGATAGTTGAGTTTTGGTATAGAGGGAGCTTCAAGAAATAATTTTGTTGTAAGGTAATGAAGAACTGAGTGTCAAATTTGAAAGAGCATACAATTCAAATGACAGAATAAACTTTATTTGATCAAAATCGTTCTGGAAACAGCTAAAATATCAATAAATATATCCGATCGGAATAGATGTATAGGACCCCACATTAATTCAATGATTTAAGAAAGAAAAAAACGCTTACACTTTTGTAACAATTTTCAAGAGGTTTTGAAACAATTGTTGATGACCTCTCTATTTAATCATCATATTTTTAACATCACATGCACATTTGTTTATAAATAATGGTTGAAACCAATGCGTTTTTAGAGAACGCCCTTTTAAAAAATTATAACAGGCTGTTTACTTAGTCGTTTATAATGTTGTATACCTTCGAGCATGGTGGAGTTATAACTATTAGTTTGTATAATGTTATGGTGCAGACCCTCGATCTGCGATTCCGTTGTACCTAATTACCCGAACTTTGGACATCGAATGAAGATACCAATGCAGTGCCACTTCTCGTTACGTTGTATAGTATATTGTAACGGATCTGTCTTTTGACTGACAAAATGTTATGGGATGAAGATGATGATGATATAATGGATGGATGTCTGGATGGCCGAGGTTATATAGTTCTAAATCACAATCATGATCACATTCACTCTGTAAAACACGTTCCACAAGCTTCGATGTAAAGATAACAGTTGGCGAGAGTTATTCGGTTATTCGTTTATTCTTCCATAAACAACTTCGTACAATTCCATGTCGAACAGGACTAACTATAACCTACTAACTTCTAACAGGACTAACTTCGTACTGTAACTTAATAACTGACTAAGAATGAACTAACAACTGCACAAACTCCAGCTCCATGATTATCACTCTCCAGACTTAGACTTAGACTTCGACTTGGTCTCAACGTATATGAACTGACCCCGAATGAGAGAGAGGTCGAGGTTATATAGGCTAGTCCAGTTTACTGACATAACCCTGGACATTGACTTCCAGTCTGAGCTAGGACAAAGAATGACATCTATAAAGACACCGACTAAGAGGGAACTTAATGCAACAAAGAAAGACCTCTTGTGACTTTACATTACAATACTTCTTAGAAATACACCTATAAACATTGTAGGGCTTAAGATTAAGCTAACGGTCAACATCTAAGGCAAGGGTCAACACAATAGAGTATTACTGCAGGTAGGTGTGAGGTTCACGACTAAAGGATTAGGGAGAGGGTAACACAGATTAAAGACATCAAAGTACATCACCGCTCTTTGAGAGAGTAATCCTTCACAAGGAAAGAAGGGCATACAAAGATGAAGTTAAGATGAGAGACAATGGAAGGGCAAACTGGGGAAAAACATACAAGCGATGGTAAATGAATGGCATTGTAAGGTGAGGGTTAAGTGGGAACTAACTCACATGTGCTGGTTGGTAAACATTACAAGAACAAATAAGTAGCAGACTATATACCTGCCTAAAGAGGTCAGTGGCTGAGTCCAATAATAATTGCAAGACTATCAAATGCATTATGTATCTACATTCATAACAATACCTCCCCCTTTGAAAAATCTCACTGTCCTCAGTGAGGCAACAGTGGAAATAGAAAACAATTACAGGAAACATAACATGGACATTTTGTACGACAAATCAATGTTTAAATGACACATCAATTATATGGAAAACACCAATAATGCAACTTATACATCAAACAATATCTACTCCACAACGTTCAGTTATGCTAACACGGACGCCTTAACACAATTCGCAAACACGTTATATAAACCAATAAACATTGACCTAATTATTATAGCTACCACAAATTATAATTATCTACACAACCATTAACACAGTACCAGCACATGTGCGAAATAAAAACTAAATACATAAACAATCACTTTGTTTAAAGCTCCCAAAACAGTCTTAAGTAATCTCGTGAAACATAAGAAAAGCAAACCAGAGGTTTTAATTTGCAGATCTAATTAATCCAAGAACACCAAAACTACATCAGACTCTGACAAAAACAAACTATCAAAACCAAGTTAACAAAACTCACTGAACCAAATGGGAAAACAAAAATGACAAAGATGTGAAAGCGGTAAAGACAAATGGGACCAAGAAGAAAGCCCAGAAAGGAGGAGTTTGTTTAAAAACAAAAAAACAAACACAATCATGCAATTACATACATCATGGTAATAAGTATAACATCCAATTGTGCTCTTTCTACCGTCATATTTCCTTCGTTTCCCATAATTTCCAAATGATTTACCAATTTTGTAATCCTTTCAACGAGACTTAACACTATTATTTTAACACCTCCACATTCAAAAAAACAACAACAAATTTATTTAGTCATATACTGAGTTCATTGTCCAAATAATTATTTTATATCGGCATGCAATGATAAAGTTCTTTTTCTTCACGAACATCAAGGGAATGTCTATATAGTCCATTGTCTCAGCTTCCTAATTAATAACATTTTCATTCCTTAAAAATTATCGGAATACTGACCATGACCACCACTCCAGCAATCCGCCGTGATCGATGTCCGTGGTCGTGTATGTCATGTTAAATACTATCTGGATATGGGATAGTACATTCCGATTATCAGCTTCCATGTCGCTGTCGAGGTCGTTTTCTGCATCGTACGTTATCAAGCGTTTGCGGACGATTTGTTGAAAGGCGGCTTCCTACGGCCCGGAAATTTCCGGCTAAGGCGTCTGTGTACGAGACGCAGGGCAGGTTGTCGTTTCGTACTTCGACCGCGTGATGGTCGCGATATCTAATTCTACACTATATAAATTACTGGGCTCGTTCCAACGTGCAATGTCCAACGGAACCATGGCAACGGCCCCTCAGCTCCGATTTCGGCGCGACCACTTTTACAGATACCCAGTATGTTCCAACACATACTGGCCGTATCACAACGCGACTTACATACAAATTAACCTAAACTACATAATTATATCGCACCTCGCTTCATAATCCACAACAGCAACGATGACCTCAAGGCTCCATATCGAAGACAATAATTTATCACAATAATACATGTACAAATCTAAATCGCCTTATTTCTCACAAATAGAATAAGGTTAAATCACAAACAAATCTCCATGCTTATTTTAAATCAAAGAAAGCTCTACATAATTTTACGAATCATATCCATAACTATTTTCTTTACTCTAAACATTGTGCTAGCTGAGACTAAATGGCGTATAAAGGGTTTCCCTCGAAGACGTCGAATTACAGAATATTTGCATTCCGATAGGTAAGGTTCTAGGTAATACCTATGCAGTACCACGCGAGCTCAAGCTTGATCGCACCATCTCCGCACGCGAGGCTGGAATCGTAGAACGATGACGTCGCACATGACGTCCGGCGTGGAGATTCCCGCAGCCGATGTCGATGAGGTCCAGCAGTCTCCTCCACTCCTGCTCCATGCACGCTAGGCCACCAGCTTCTTCTCGACCTCGCCAACAGATCGATGACCACCAAGAGCCACCACACGCCGAACTTAGCCATGCTGGACACCATGACCAACATTTACATTGATCTCTTATTCCTCCATCTTTGTAGAAGAACTCGGCTATACTGGACGCAAATAAGCTTTCTCTTTCTCGAGCATCATTGTCACTTCAACACCGTATTCGAGATCGTCGAGGTCCATATTATTCAGCGGCATGTCCGAGGCACGTGTTGAAGTTCAGCATCCCACTTCTGACACCAGTGTAACGGATCTGTCTTTTGACTGACAAAATGTTATGGGATGAAGATGATGATGATATAATGGATGGATGTCTGGATGGCCGAGGTTATATAGTTCTAAATCACAATCATGATCACATTCACTCTGTAAAACACGTTCCACAAGCTTCGATGTAAAGATAACAGTTGGCGAGAGTTATTCGGTTATTCGTTTATTCTTCCATAAACAACTTCGTACAATTCCATGTCGAACAGGACTAACTATAACCTACTAACTTCTAACAGGACTAACTTCGTACTGTAACTTAATAACTGACTAAGAATGAACTAACAACTGCACAAACTCCAGCTCCATGATTATCACTCTCCAGACTTAGACTTAGACTTCGACTTGGTCTCAACGTATATGAACTGACCCCGAATGAGAGAGAGGTCGAGGTTATATAGGCTAGTCCAGTTTACTGACATAACCCTGGACATTGACTTCCAGTCTGAGCTAGGACAAAGAATGACATCTATAAAGACACCGACTAAGAGGGAACTTAATGCAACAAAGAAAGACCTCTTGTGACTTTACATTACAATACTTCTTAGAAATACACCTATAAACATTGTAGGGCTTAAGATTAAGCTAACGGTCAACATCTAAGGCAAGGGTCAACACAATAGAGTATTACTGCAGGTAGGTGTGAGGTTCACGACTAAAGGATTAGGGAGAGGGTAACACAGATTAAAGACATCAAAGTACATCACCGCTCTTTGAGAGAGTAATCCTTCACAAGGAAAGAAGGGCATACAAAGATGAAGTTAAGATGAGAGACAATGGAAGGGCAAACTGGGGAAAAACATACAAGCGATGGTAAATGAATGGCATTGTAAGGTGAGGGTTAAGTGGGAACTAACTCACATGTGCTGGTTGGTAAACATTACAAGAACAAATAAGTAGCAGACTATATACCTGCCTAAAGAGGTCAGTGGCTGAGTCCAATAATAATTGCAAGACTATCAAATGCATTATGTATCTACATTCATAACAATATTAACGCGACGAAATCGAGCTTGTTGCCTCACACGCACTTTCGAAAATAACTGTTGTTCCTGTCTTAATCAGCAAGAAACATGGCGAACATCCCACGGGCCAACCCAGATCTCTACACCAAAGTTCCCCCATCACAAGCAGGGGTGAGACAACCCGGGCAGCTGACAGACGAACAGCTTACCAACTTCTTTGAAGATGTAAGTGAGGAACAAAGTAATTTCGGCTATACATTTGATTTCTCTATATTATGTAAACAAGTTTTTCTTACCACAAATACTTTTTGTGTATGATAAACATGACATTTTAAACTTTAAGTTGTATGGTTTCATATAGTAAATGCAATAACATAGCTAAGGTATTGCTCGTCCTTGAAGGGGTTGACCGAGTTACCTGAGATAAGATTGGTTGAACCTCTATTCTTTCGAGGGCGACACAATAAATCATAGGCGTAGAAGGCGGCGGGGGAAGAGGGGATGCCCCCCCCCCCCCCCCCAAGTTTGGAAATTACCATATTCAAGCAAAAAGCGCCCAACATTCGGGCAACAGCATGTCATATTCAGGCACAATCATATCGTATTCAGGCAAACTCAGCATATTCAGGCAACCTCATATCATATTCGGACAAAATCATGTTATACAGGGTGGCCCCCAAAAGCGGAACGGGGTATACTTGCCATAATAAAGACATGGGACCAGGTTCACGGGATACGGCATCTCTGACAAAGAAAAATGATACCATAGTTGATGATTGTAAAATAGGTCTGCCGAAAAAAAATCCATGAAAATAAACACAGTAGTGATTTAAGACTAATTTTCTGATGCCAAATCTCATTTAGCAGCCAATTTACGCCCCACCCACATTTAGGGTCCAGAATCGGCAGCGTGATTGACATGTGATTGACAATTCATTGGCTTACGTCATGACGCGTCATCTACAGAATTTAGTTCATTAGTCCGTTATTTAGATGACGTCACATTTTTGCGCTTTAAAAGGGGCGTTCCCAGGACAATTAGATATTTACTAATTACCCCAATATTGATTGATTTCATGAGAAATGACTGCCAATTTCTTTTTCTTCAGGAAAAATTACGTATAGAGAGCCAAATTGTGAAAATTATGCCATCTAGACGCTGTAGTCCCTGTGAGACCGAGTCAGTTTCCCATTTTTGTCAATTTTTACCAAGTCAGTGTCTGATAAATCGCACTCATATTTTTATTTTTATTTTTTGTTGGGGGGGGGGGGGGGGGGGGGGCATCCTGTATTCGGGCAAAATCGTGTCATATTCGTGAAAAACAGAGTAATTATATAATTAATTTTGTTTAGGGGGGCGGGGGGTGGTGGCATGTGAAAATGGAGAAGGTGGTATTCGGCCCCCTGGGAAAATGTGCCCCTACGCCCATGAGATAAATAGTTGTTCAATGCATGTGCTATTATATGACACGTATGGGCCTTACATTAATGATCAAAGACTACTGTATATTAAAACTACAAAAAGAAGAACAGTACATGTCTACTATACTACTACTACTACTACTATTACTGCTACTACTACTACTACTACTACTACTATACTACTACTACTACTACTATTACTACTACTACTACTACTACTACTACTACTACTACTACTACTTATAATACTTCTAATACCATTACTACTACTACTACTACTACTACTACTACTACTACTACTACTACTACTACTACTACTACTACTACTACTACTACTACTACTTCTACTACTACTACTACTACTATTACTACAACTATTACTACTACTACTACTACTACTACTACTATTACTACTACTACTACTACTACTACTACTACTTCTACTACAACTACATACTAATAATACTACTACTACTACTACTACCACTACTATACTACCAATGCTGCCAAGTGAAAATGTGATGTGCATAGAAAAACGCCATCATGTGTCCAGACCCACACAGTATCCGCATCGTCATTGGGTCAACCCCCCCCCCCCCCCCCCCCCTTAGCAAAAAGCTAGATCCAAACCCCCTCCCTTAGCAAAAAGCTAGATCCGCCCCTGACAACTACTACTACTTCCTCTTTTCTCATCCTACTAAGACCTCGTTTACAGTGTAGGCCCGGCCTAAATTGCGGTACTCGACCCCCAATTGTTTGGGTTTACAGTGGTGGGCTCGGCCCGGCCGCCCTTTCAATATTTTGTCGTAGTGGCACTCTGCATGTAAACAAACGATTACTTTGGGGGCGTGCCGGGGTCACAGAACAAAGGCGCGTTATTTGCAATGAATTGTTTTCCCAATTTGGTACCGCATTTGGCCCTGCGTGCGTTTACAGTGAGAAAAAGTGGGGCTCGGCCGCGGCCGAGACAGCCTCCAGAGCGGGGCCAAATGCGTGGCCACTTTTGGCCCCGCATTTGGCCTTTTGAGCGTTTACAGTGAAAAAAAGGCCGGGCCGAGCCGCGGCTCGGCCCGGCCTTTTTTTCACTGTAAACGGGGTCTAAGTTACTTATTGACGGTACTCACTTATGTTTGTATATTATTACAGGGCTTTTTGATGGTTCCAGACTTCTTCCAGCCCTCTGAGCTAGACCCGGTGAGAGATGGGGTGCGCGAAGCGGTGGATACCATCGTAAACAAACTCTATGATGCGGGCAAGATCAGAGGTCTGTCACTAATGTAGCATGGTCTTACTGTTTGGGGCGGCACGCTTATGTCTCCTCTTTCCCCAGTTTTTGTCTCTACCTACGCTACTGATTATTTAATCAATAAATCAAGCAATCAATCATTAAATCAATCAATCAATCAATCAAGCAAGCAATCAATCAATCAATAGGCCAACCAAAAATCCAACCAATCAATCAAGCAAAAATCACTCAATTTCCCCGATCATTTTATCCACCCATCGATCGATTCATCGATCCATATATCAATCAATCAATCAAATCAATTATTAGTAATTCAAATCAATTAATATCAGTGGCAAAGCTACGGAGTTGGAGCGACCACCTCCAGTAGTTTGACAAATGCAACCATGTTAGGGTAAATAATTTAAGCGTGGCCTGAATAAGTTAGTCAACGCTCCCTAGCAATCAATTTATCAATATCAGTCGATTAAATTCCCAATCCATTCATCTAATCAATCGATTCGTGAATTATCAACCGAATACTCGAATCGATGATTACATGGTTGGTTCTACTGATTATGAATACTTTCATGCATGCATTCCATTCCATCTTCTATATAGGGAAGAATAAGAATAAGAATATCTTCTTTAATATATATAGGGAAGGCATGGGCGAACACGGCCCATGCCTAAAATACAAACGTTCCTCATCGCTTTTCCTTCCGGTCATTTAGAAGTTCCATGCATTATTCGAGTAAGGGAACATTCGTATTGTAAAGCTTCGTGAACACGACTGTGTATTAATTTTAACAAATTATAGCAGGATCAAACAAAATAGGCGTGTGAGATTTTAGAAATTTTTAGCTTTTAGATCGATTTATTCAAAGGCCAATATCAAAACTACCGGCTAACAAGCCGAAAGGGTGGGGATCAGTGGCGTAGCGACGGGGAGCACGTCCCCCCCCCCCCCCTCCCCCCAATAATTCGACAAAAAAAAGAGGAAACATAAGGGGACATTTTGTGAAAAATCAAAGAAATACATAGGGTGTGCCCCCAATAATTTTGAGTGCCGACCACGCTAGAAGTCTAGGGTCAAAGAGCCCCCCCCCCCCCCCCCTCCCCACGCTACGCTTCCGTATCTTTATCAGTTTTATTTCCCCCTTTTTCCTCAGATAAATACGAAAACGTAGGTCTATTTCAGAGGTTCGCCCTGATTGAGGAACAGTTCCCGGGAGCTGCCGTACTTCTCATCAAGGCTTCAATATTTCCGCAGGTATGATATTCAAGAACGCAAACTGTGATTGAAGGAAATGTGCCACATGCTGGCCTGTATTATGTTTACGTAATGTTATTGAACAGAATACCATGGGGTATAAGGTTCTAGAAACCCAACTACATGTTGAATCATTAATGGCCCGGTCAGATATCAACGGATATCGGAAACGTATGCCCAACGAATAGACAATTTGCGAAATTAAATTATCCGGTGATGAAAGTCGTCTCCATTGCTTCATGTGCAAAACATAGAACAACGTACATCACCTGACAAGGAACGGACAAGAAAGGTATAGAACGGATGGAAAATTTAACTCTCCGTTTGACATCCGTTTGCGCAATCCGTTGAAATCTGACCGGGTCATTAAAGCCAAATAACAGTATTGGGTAAGCATGTATATTATTTTGTCCAAATTTGATCAATATTGTCGAAAAGGTATACAAAAGGGTAAAATCCGAATCTTAGTATCGTTAAAATAATACAAAAATATCAGTTGAAACTTCAGTGCACCCCACAAGCACGCCGCTGGGATTGGGCCTAAATTCACCACCCGTTCGCACCTCTATTACGCCGGGCTGGGTATTGGTAGGTATAGGCGGTCGACAAGCCTGTATGCCGTGCGTTTACGTGCGCTTGCATAGCTTTTGCATGCCGCGTACGTGTGGTTGACTTGATTCTATGGTTATAAAGATTTTTTGAATTTCGAACATTTAATTGCTCAGATAGTCAACATCAAAGCAGTTTTTGTCAAAATATAGCAGATACGTTATGATCATGTTTTCAACTGGTAGGCGTGATTTAAGCGCGTTTGTTCACCTTTTTTGTGGGGCGTGTCACATTTGGCTTTAAAAATCGCAATTGTTTACTTTTAATTTTCTGCAAGAGTTTCTGTGACCTCTGGACAAACGATCGCCTTTTGAATGTGATGGAGCAACTAATTGGCCCAAACATCGCTGGTCATCCTGTCTGGAATCTGAGGGTCAAGGTAAACTTTCCTCAGTTGTTTCCATTTCTTTAATTACACGTTTTTCTATCTTTCATAAACTTACGAGGAAGCATGTCTTCTCTTCATATTCATACGTTCCAATCAATTGAACAGCAAGACACACTACAAAATAATATCGAAGCAATTTACATAATATATATCTAGTACTTCCATGGGAATAGCATATACTTATGTTAATTTCTACGTTAACTACATGTTAAAGAAAGAACAGTAATGATTCGTTCTATAATGGGAAACAAGACTAGTAAATAATATTGTTGGTTTAGGATTTATTGTTGAGATGATATTGATTACCAAACATATCTTTAGTTTAAGAGATTCTATGTTTTGTATAAATATCCACCTATCATATTGCGTCAATTAAACCATGTTATACCGTTTTTCCTCTTCGACATTAAAGGGATGCCTGTAAAGTGTCAGATATTGCCCAAATTGACATTTGCGACTTCAATCCTGTACCAAAATCATTGTAAGATATGTCCGAATGATGTGTGAAAGTTTCATTGAAAAAGAACACTGCTTTCCTGGTTAAAAAAGCGAAAGTATGCGTCAGCTTTTACAACGAATTACTGTATGACTCTATGAGGTTTATGACCGTTAATTAACGCTTTTGAGCTGAATGATAGATATCGTCATACTAAAGGGGCATTAACAAAAATCTAACCCTATTTTATTATTCTCTTACCATAAGCTAAACAATACGGTAGAAGGGAAACGAGGAAGCTCCAAGTAATTTTCGTGGAGTTAGACACTTTACAGGCATCCCTGTAATCCATACATATTCAAAACCCAATTTAAGATAATATTTCCCATTTTTGCAGCCATCTTCAAATTCAATTTAAAGGGACTTTATAGTAACATTGTCCAAATCCTCAAAATCCAGTTGGAATTCTAGCGGTTTCCTCATACCTTGTTGTATACGCATTAACAATAAAATCATGGGACAGGTTTCGGTATTTCAAATTTCCTTTTCGTTAAAAAGATATATACGATTGAAGTGTTCAGATGTTTAAATTATCCACTTGACTGCGAAAACCGTATACAAAGTGAGTGCAATGAGTTAGTGCATATCACTTTTAATTTGTGCTCATTACTCGGCCATATAACGTCAATTTAACTTGAAATGTTCACACAATACCCTGTGGACATATCAGATAACAACAATATATATTGTATCAACCACTCATCACTTTTTGCACATGTCAACAAAGTTACTAGATCCCTTTAACATAAGGTTCTGTATTGTTCGAATATTTTGAAGAATATCAGGGTCGGCAAAAAACGTTATTTACATATATTTTATAGATTGAATCTCTAGTGTCAATAGGCCTTATTATCACAATCATTGAAAAGTCGCCCAAATCGTAAAAACAATGACATACGAAAATTATTTCTAATATTTTCGACAGGTGCCACAGCACGAAGAAACAGTAGTTCCTTGGCACCAAGGTAAGTTAAAATCAAACCTACTCTAGCAATCACCTGTATGGAAAGACCACTTATACAGCAGTACATAATAGACCACTATTCTTGCTATATCTCCTGTCGGCGTTAACAGGTTTGACTGTACAATTAGCCCGGTATACGCCTGTATATATAAGTGAGAATTACACAACTATGTTTTTCAGAAAATAATAATAATCTATATAATATTCACACTATTTAGCGTTATCTTAGTTTTTAGCATTAATGTATTTTTTAAATGCGATTCTGCAAGACAATCAAAGGATTTTTTTACCACATTTTACTATCAAATATTCTTTCATGTTTTCTTTATCATTGAGAATTGTTTTATGATAAAGAAGAGTCATAATGCGCTAATTTCTTCTTTCCCTCAAAGCCAAAGGCGTATTTAATTATTCATACACTAGTATTACATAATTAGGCCTGCTCAACTACATGTTTCATGTCTCATCATCATGTTTACATAAATATAATTACCAAATATGATTTTGTTGTGTACGGTGTGGAAATGTTTAATCTTCCGCTTTTAATCTCACAAGATAATGCCTACCTGGATCCTAACGCGTTGAATGTATTACAGCCGACAGCATGGATTCCTCTACTTGATGTCAATGCCCGCAATGGATGCATGCAGGTATACGGACCCTCTCATTTCATTCTTGTGAGGCGGTTAATTAGCAGTCTCCGCCTAATTGGGCAGGCTCTTGCAGAACAGTACTTTTACCCATTTTACTGATATCTGAATTGAACAAATGTTGGGGACCAACTTTTATTCAATAATTTAAGAAAATAATTTGAATCCTACACATTTCTGAAATAAACCAAAAATGGTTTTAAATTGTTTGTGATGATGTCTCTAAAAGTATTAATTAATTACTTCATCTTTTTTTGCACAATGTCAACAAAGTTACTAGATCCCTTTGTTATTATTTCATTATACAATGATTGCTTGTAATTTTCTTGTCGATTATTAGTATGGCTCTACCCTAAATGGTGGAATCGTTGATTCATTATTTACTTTGTACACGATACACGTTCGTCCAGGTTGCTCGTCGTGGTCACCGGAAGGGCGTGACGGCTCGCCATGAGTGCTGCTGGGGCGGAACGTGGTACGTCGAGCTACTGGAGAAGGACATGATTAGCACTCTCGGCGTCGATACGGACAACGATATCGTAACGTGTGAGCTCCCATACGGAGGGGTGCTCTTCATGAATAACTGCATCCCGCATCGAAGGTCAGAGAACACTTTTGCGCATAAAGGCAGTATAAGATGAGCATGGGCAAAATTATAGCATTAGAAAATTATTAATGGGCATATTACTCGCATAATCGTATATACAATTGTGAGTAATTGGCTATAATAGCAAGTTCATGCTCCTTCGATAATCGTCCGAAATATCATATTTAAAAGAGTTGAAAAAAATGTACTGAGTGCCCCCACCCAAAAATGTATAACTAAGCCCACGGTCCACCACTATTAATGGTCATGATAATACATACTCGGCAAAAAAGAGATTAAAGGTAATTCGATCTAAAGGCGGGGTACAAATTTAAATCGAAAACTAATCACTCATGCAGGGCATGTCTTTTTACATCATAAAAAGGGCAAGGGTTTGCTTTTCAAAAAGACAACACAATCAATGATCACATAATTAAAATAAAGTTGTGGGCCTTGTGGAGAAATTTGGGAAAGTATATATAGGTAATGTTATTATTTAGATGTCCTGTTATATGTATACAGTGTGCCCCCAAAAAACCGGAACGGTGTACTTGCCATAATAAAGACACATGATGACTATAGGTTCACGGGATAGGGAATCTTTAACAAAGAAAATGATACCAAGAACAGTAATTTTTGATTGAGCGGTTTTTTTTAGGATGTCTTATAAAGTGAGACCATGTCAGGTTCCCATTTTTGTCAATTTGTACAAAGTCAGTGCCTGATAAATCGTACTTACTGCCCGTCATAGCATCGAACAACGAACAATACGCGCGCCAATGTTTAGTGTGCATTCAGCTGTGTGCCGAGATAATGGACATAGTTGTTCGATGCTATGATGGGCCGGACATATAAGACAGGACATGTGTTTTATAGATGAAAACATCGACATAGACATACTGACCTGTCTTTGAGACATGTTAAGCACTCCACACACAGAGCCGACTCGACCCGATCCGGCTGGTTTTCAGTCGGTTCAGCTCAGTATACGTTGCCTCGGGACTCCTGTTTTGCCGGTCAAGAGCCATTCGGAGATCATTCGAGGCCGATTCAACATGTTGAATCGGCTACGACTGAGTGAAACCGACTCTAGCCTGACTAAAGACCAGTCGGATCGGGTCGAGTCGGCTCTGTGTGCGGAGGGCTTATCTTGACTGTCTCATGTCTCCCCGGCAAGTTTGAACCGGAATTACACTGAAATAGGACATGTAAAGCCCGGCGCAGACAGAGCCGACTCGACCCGATCCGACTGGTTTTCAGTCAGGCTAAAGTCAGTTTTGCTCAGTCGGAGCCGAGTCAACATGTTGAATCGGCCTCGAATGACCTCTGACTGGCACTTGATTGGCAAAACCGAAGTCCTGAATAGCGTATATAGACGGAGTTAATCAGGCTGAAAACCAGTCGGATCGGGTAGAGTCGGCTCTGTCTGCGCCGGGCTTAAAGCCCGGCGCAGATAGAAACGACTCGAGCCGATCCGAATGGTTTTCAGTCGGATCGGCTCTGTGTGCGTTGCCTAACGACTCAGAAGCCAGTCGTAAGCCATTCGGGCCCGATTCGAACCGAGGCCTGAATCGAACCGACTGTGGCTTTCAGTCGGGTCGGGTTGGATCGGGTCGAGTCGACTCTGTCTGCGCCGGGCTTAGACATCTGTATTACTATATGGGTGGCCAATTAGGGAGCCAAAGGTTACGGTCTTGGAAGATCGTTGTAATACATGTTCTTGAAGATTCAGACTAAGATTCATGCTCAAATGAAAGGCAAAACTGTGGATTGGACAATTTATATTCCTTTCATGGAATCCTTTTTTTGTTACGTTCAGGTAAAATAAACCTACAATGTTGACATTTGCTTCCTTTGAACATTTTATTTAGAAACAAATCTTGAAAGGTCCGTTTTATTTAAAATAATGAAATGACATGAATATTTAATTAAGCTGTGCCCATCATCATAAGTGGCTGAGTAGATGCGCCCTTTTTGTTATTGGTGAAAACAGATCTTTTAATTGACCGTGACTTGGCATGAATTTTTACATCTGGATGCAATACCAATATAGAAGTGGAATATTTTGATATACAATATTAAAAATGGTTCATCGATAATAAATATGTCTATGCATGTGTCTTGTTTATTGATGTGTTATTAGCCCGTTATTAGTCTAGAGTCGATTAATGGTTCACCTTTTCGACAATAGCCTCTCAAACACTTCAGACCAAATCCGCTGGAGTCTGGACCTGCGATGGCAGAGATCCGATAAGCCCAACGGGTTCTACGATATCAAGGAAAATCTTCTGATGCGAAAGGAAGGCGATCCGAATTTCAGACCAGACTTTGAGGAATACTTAAAGTCAGATCGTCAAACTATTGCACAGGTAGCCCCCCCCCCCCCCCCCCCCCCCCCCCACACAAAATTATCATCATAATAACTGCAAAATAATATATTTAACCTCCTCCTATTGACCATGTTGACGGACGATCGAAGCACGTGTGATTGTTTGTGTGTGAGTGTATATATGCGCGTGTTTGTGTATGTGTTTATTTAGGGTGAACAGTAAATCGTGGATAATTTAGCCTGATATTGAATGCGTCAGAAGTATAACATTATTGAAGACAATGTGTATTGTACCGCTTAGTTCGTTTTTTAAAAATCATATAAGTTGTCAAATTCAATTCGATAAGCAAAACGGGTCACATTGTCTTTTTCTTCTTCAGGATACTTTCACTACCAAGGATGGCGACGAGGTTGAGGCCGCAAGCAACGATGCGGACTTCGACACGACGATCACGGGACCGTGGATGCAACGCTGGGACATCGTCCACCACAACAGACACACAGCGGTCTTCAAACCTCAGGACAAATACAACTGGGTCAAGGCATAGATTTGTATCATGTTGATGCCATCGTTATTTGAAGCCACCATAAAGGCGTAGTCGTGGATAAATGTCTGGGCCGCGATACTCAACAGGTTTTATGTTGCCCTTTTAGTAGAACTTTACACTAATAAGGTTGACTAAGAAAGCCGTTAGTTTTTGTTGTAAATTGTTAAACGAGTTCTTATAAACAGACCTCCGATTTTGATAAAAATCAGTTGCAATTGCTTTTATCAAAGAGAATTCAAGATGTTGATGTGAAATTTTGTGGAAAGTTTCAAAATATTCGCATTCGGCTGTTCGGGCTCTTGAAAATGCATATTCCGAAGCTACAAAATGGCTTTCCATATATGTTTAAAGTCCAACATAGTGTTAAATTCGACTTTTGATCTTTGTGAAACACCTCCAATGGTTCCGGACTCTTTGTTTAAACCAAGTCTCCAGTTGTACGTAAATCCCCTTGTTTTAATCTTATATCAACTGATACTGACGTTAGTAATTTGATGTGAAATTTTGAATCTTCTTGATGGGTTGGATTGATAAATGCCAATTCAAACACAGGTAAAACTGTCCAAGAATAATGGTATATAATTATTGTGTTGTATCATGATCCATTGATCATACAATTATTTTCGTTCGGTTGATGGTTCTTGTTACATTATAGAATATGGTATTGGTATATAACGCTGCCTCATTTATAATGTGTTTGTTTTTTGTGCTCACGTAAACATTCTTTATCTAAACATAGACATAATAGTATGATCGAAACAAGCTCGGTTAAGCCATGTTATAACTATATACCGTCATATATTTCAATATGTTCTAAATGATGACGAATTAGTAACACAATCATTGCAGTTTGAACACGTGTGCGTGATTTCCTGTGGCGTAGCGTGGTAGGTCTGATGGGGGAAGGGGGGCACATCTTTTATATTTCGACCGATGGGGGGGGGGGGGGGGGGGCACACCTTATGACTTGTATTTCTTTGTTTTTACAGAGATTTTCCCTTATCTTTGTTATTGTTTTTGTCAAATTATTGGGGGAACGTGCCCCCTCACCCTCCATACATGTAACTATGCATGCACGGATGATTCAATGATTGACTGTTGATATAGTTTACCATACATAATTATATGTAATTGGAACATGAAATACTCATAATGGTGGGTTTATTATTTAAAAAAAATTAAAAGAAAATCACACATCATGCTTTATATCGGTTGAAATAAACAAAAAATAAATATAAATGTTATATACCCTCGATCCGTGTAAGAATTACATTCGTTACATGCTTATCATTAATTTTAATGGAGTAAGATGTATGAATAATCCGTAACCTCGTTACATGGCCGTATCCAGGGGGTGCGTTGGGTGATTACGCACCACCCCCCCCCCCCCCCCCCCCCCCCCCCCCCTCTCCCACTTTCACAACTAAACAAGAAATCTTACAAGTAACTGAGTTGTGGTTGACAGATGAGGTCACAGGCAGACTTTCACCCTGGAGAGGTTTTTTTTAAAGAGGTGGGCTTAGGCTTGCCTTAGCAAGATGAACAAAATAATTGCACAAATATTTTAAAATTTACAAAACATATTTCGAACATATAAATAAACTGACCAGAAATATATTGTGATTAAAAATGAGCAAAGAAAATGGGATTCCAACGGGATTCGAACCCGAGACCTCGCATATATCCCAAAGTTTATTTCTATCCTTCGGGTTTATGTCAGGTTTATAATAGCTTCTGACTTCACGAGCAATGACAATTAAGGGGTTTCTGGGACGAATGCCGTCATAGGGTTTTCTATAGCTCAGTCGGTAAGAGCACCGGTCTAGCAATCCGGAGGTCTCGGGTTCGAATCCCGTTGGAATCCCATTTTCTTTGCTCATTTTTAATCAAAACATATTTCGGTTAAACAGTTTAAAAATATTTGATGTAATTTAACACTAATACAGATATGAACAAAAAGTCAACATGTATTTGCATTACATGGCCCCTTTAAAAAAAAGGAAAGAAACACGCCATTGCTAACAGAAAAGGGAAACAGCGGACAAGCCTGGATAATACACAACCATCTCAGCACTAATAAATGCACATTTGGAGAATAAAATCATAGTTAAAAATGTTACTTTATTTCAATAACATGCATCGTATCTTAAAGGTTCACTGAAATCCAAATGCAAGTTGCCTTCAACTATAGTGTATTAGTGTATACTTCAACTATTTGTTAACTATTTGACCTACTTTTTTTTATTTAAAAAAAAACATTTTAGCAATTATTTTCTTCAGTATGCCAAGGCCCAACTCTAAAAAAAAACTCTCCAGAGTAAAAACCCCTTGTTAGTAGAGCAGATAAGTGTAATAATCGTTCAAAGTTTGATACAAGCAACATACTCCGTATGCAGACTACCTTAGGGACACTTTTTAGAAAAAAACATTTAGACAAACAAAATTCCAACATGGCGGCCATTTTCCAAGATGGCCGCCAAAAAGCTACTTTTTGATATAAAAATTGACTGAGTTGGCCGATTTTAATAAACTTGGTGTCGTTTTATATGTTTATTGACATGCTGAACACGATGGTAATACATACGGACCCATATGATGGCCAAAATCCAAGATGGCCGCCATTTTTCTAAGATGGCCCCCAAAAGCTACTTTTTAATATAAAAATGTACTGAGTTGGCCGGTTTTGATAATCTCGGTGTTGATTTATATGTTTCTTGATATGCTAAAAAAGATGGTGATATAATACGGACCAATTTGATGGCAAAAATCCAAGATGGCAGCCATTTATTCAAGATGGTCGCCAAAAGCTCCTTTTTGATATAAAAATTGACCGAGTTGGCTGATTGTAATAATCTTATTAGTGTCAATTTAAATGTTAATTATGTTTAAAACGATTGTAATTCAAACGGACCAATATAATGGAGAAAATCCAAGATGGCTGCCACAGACGTATAAAATGGCGAATATCCAACATGGCGGCCATTTTGCGGTTGTCAAAAAGCATTTTACAATTTTTCAACTGACTGAGTTGGCTGATTCTAATAAGCTTTGTACTGATTAAAAGGTGTTTTTTTTATGAGCTGAAAACTATTTTTCATACAAATGGATCTTAATAATGGTAAAATCGAACATGGCGGCCATTTTCCAAGATGGCCGCCAAAAAGCTACTTTTTGATATAAAAATTGACTGAGTTGGCCGATTTTAATATACTTGGTGTCGTTTTATATGTTTATTGACATGCTGAACACGATGGTAATACATACGGACCCATATGATGGCCAAAATCCAAGATGGCCGCCATTTTTCTAAGATGGCCCCCAAAAGCTACTTTTTAATATAAAAATGTACTGAGTTGGCCGGTTTTGATAATCTCGGTGTTGATTTATATGTTTCTTGATATGCTAAAAAAGATGGTGATATAATACGGACCAATTTGATGGCAAAAATCCAAGATGGCAGCCATTTATTCAAGATGGTCGCCAAAAGCTCCTTTTTGATATAAAAATTGACCGAGTTGGCTGATTGTAATAATCTTATTAGTGTCAATTTAAATGTTAATTATGTTTAAAACGATTGTAATTCAAACGGACCAATATAATGGAGAAAATCCAAGATGGCTGCCACAGACGTATAAAATGGCGAATATCCAACATGGCGGCCATTTTGCGGTTGTCAAAAAGCATTTTACAATTTTTCAACTGACTGAGTTGGCTGATTCTAATAAGCTTTGTACTGATTAAAAGGTGTTTTTTTTATGAGCTGAAAACTATTTTTCATACAAATGGATCTTAATAATGGTAAAATCGAACATGGCGGCCATTTTACAAGATGGCGTAGCTAGGGGATAAAGGAGGAATTAGCCATCTCTCTCTAGGGAAATCATGATTTCACTTGTTCATGTTTCGGTAAAGGCTGCTACCTTATAGGAAATATTGCCCTAAAACTTTGTTTGCCACCCCTCTCATCATTGGCAGTCCTTTGGTTATGCCTCTGGACTTTTGAGATGAATGAGTGACAATAATTGTACGATTTAAATCATTATGAACACACTAAGGGTCCTTATACATTTTTTGTTCACCAATATTTTTTAAAACGATTGTGCTACGCACAAACCAGCTACGATGACGTGCATCGTCCCATCCCCCATTTTGGTTAAATGCTGCCTATGCCCTGAACCTGGGTAAATCAGCAGAAATTCAATCAATTGCAAAAACTAGTTTCAACGTGTTTGGAGTCCATTTTTCATAGAATGAATTATTTCCCCCACATCCCGGTTAGCATGTCCAAATCTCCACCACCACCCTCCCAGCCCCCATTAGGCTCATAGCCTGAGACTGGCAACGCCACGGTCCTTTTTACGATATATACCCAAACATATCTTGTAAGAGTTTGGTCTTTTATTTGCTTCTCTGTAATGATTCAGTTTGGGTTGTAAGTATAATTTATTACACATTGACTCGGACACTAGTCACCCATCTATCACCTATATGGATCCAAGTATGTCAGTCTCTAAAACATGTCATAGCCCACTCCAGGCTCATCATTTCTTCGAGTATGGTGACCATTCAGGGTGTAAAGATAAACCTGCTTATTTGACCAACCACCATGAGCAAGTAAGGCAAACTCAGTCCCACTTTAATAAGAGAATGGGCAAGCAATTGAACGTATCCCAGGAAATGGATGAACCTCTAAAAGAAAGTAATATGCAAGACACTAAGGATATATAACATGTATAATGCACCTCATTTGATGTTGCTAAACTATTATATTTGCACTGATATGTACATATCATGCTTCAGGAATGGTTCAAAGGCATGGGTAAGGGGATGGATATGCAGACAGCATAATAAGGTTCTTTATATATATCATACATCCTAGACACTAGATTTAATAAATGTTATGGAAATCAATTTTTCGAAACTTTTGGGATATAAAAAATGTTGCCTTTTATTTGAAATAGCAATATTTTGGACCATGGTTCCCTGAAAAGATAAAGGCTGACATCATCAAAAGGAGGAACGGCCGGTGTGACCAGTGTTGGTGTCCATCTATACAATGTGGCATATTGAATAGTAACGTGTGATACTGTAACAGTAATATTATACCCCTATGACCCAAAGCTGATAATAAGGAAGCTGCAAAAATCTCTACAGTTGTGTTTGGTATATAGAGCGGTCCATGGCGTAGCCAGTATTAAGCCGTATGCCAACTGAGAAGGGGTTGGAAGGTAGTTTAATCTGAACATGTGAATTGATCTGGATGTATAAAATGCTGTTGTATGCATACTGTACATAACCTCCCACTACATTATTAATAATTAAAATCGTATTATTCTCTTAATAAACATGTTACGCCGCATATATTCAGGAGGCCAGGGGATTGGACGGACCAGGATGAGGTAAAGAGATCTTTCCGGGATAGGAAATAGCAATAAAGGAGCAGCCTATCAAAAAATCAAGAACAAAAGAATTCATTACATAAAGATCGGGGGTTATATCCGAGGTGGGGGGGGGGGGGGGGGGGCACTCAAATATTTTGACGGGGTGTGCCTCACGGAACTCTGATATGGGCGTCTTAAGAGCCGACTACAAGCAACACATATAGGGTCTTTGGAGCTACAATTTTTGAAAATCTGGTATCTTGAGAGTGGCAATCGGGTGTGAAAACGGGGGTTTTGTAAGCGGCACGTACCCGTCTTACATTATACATGAGTGCCCACCTCCTGTGGGTTAAATAGCCATATATCCCTTAGCTACGCCATTTTGTAGGTCCTTGTGTAACACAAATATTTTCAGCACATCAAGAAACATCAAAAGACACCGGGAATATCAAAATCGATCAACCCACTCAATTTGTATATATCAAAAGTAGATTTGTGACGGTTACATTGTAAAAGGGCGGCTATTGGGGATTTTAGCCATTAAATTACTTAAATGTATCACAATCGTTTCCAGCATTCCAAGAAACAAAGTTCGACACCAAGATTATTAAAATTGGCAAAATCGTTAATTTATTACATCAAAAATTCGTTTTGGGGCGGCCATCGTGGAAAATGGCTGCCATGTCGATGTTTCGCCATCATATGGGTCCGTATGTGTCATTATCGGTTTAGCATATCAGTACACATCGAAATTGACACCAAAATAAATAAAATCGACGAACTCAGTCAATTTTTATATCAAAAAGTAGCTTTTTGGGGCAATCTTGGAAAAATGGCGGCCATCTTGGATTTTGGACATCATATGAGTCCGAATGTATCACCATCGTGTTCAGCATGTCAATAAACATATAAAACGACACCAAGATTATTAAAATCGGCCAACTCGGTCAATTTTTATATCAAAAAGTAGCTTTTTGGCGGCCATCTTGGAAAATGGCCGCCATCTTGGATTTTTGCTTGTCTAAATGTTTTTTTCTAAAAAGTGTCCCTAAGGTAGTCTGCATACGGAGTATGTTGCTTGTATCAAACTTTGAACGATTTCCATGATATTTTACACTTATCTGCTCTACTATGTGACATCATCTCTCAATCACTGGTCAACTAACAAGGGATGATCAAAAGACATACTTACAAAAGAACATGCACACAATAACATGCACTGCATGTTTACATACAAAAGCTTATCAATGCCTGTCTTGTCCTTATCATGGTTGAGCTTATCTGACATAGCAACTGCTATTGAAATTGAAAGTGTGTCAGTTAGAATAGTATTCAAACATGTGATGCTATTGTGATCAAGCCCTCACCTTGGGAGAAGATGCATTATTTTCATCCTGTATATTGTTCATCTATTCAGTAATTGAGTATCGATTGATAGCAGTTGCTATGTCAGATACGATTTGTAATGTTATGGTGCAAGTTTTGGTTACTAAACTTCAGTTTTACCAAAAACTTAACAATCCTTTTCAGGGGACTTAGTAACATTGTCCAAATCCTCAAAATCCAATAGGAATTCTAGCGGTTCCCTCATACCTTGTTGAGTTCGTATTAACAATACGAATCATGGGACAGGTTTCGGTTTTTCAAATTTCCCTTTCGTTAAAAAGATATGTACGATTGAAGTGTACAGATGTTAAATTATCCACTGGACCGTCACAACCGTGTACACAGTGAGTGCAATGAGTAAGTGAGTATCACTTTGCATTCTTGCTCATTACTCGGCCATATATATATATATATATATATATATGCGGCTTGCATTGTTTGTAACTCCCTCCCCATGAATCAATTGAGTACAAAGGGCCGAGAGATTGGCTTGCCAATGACCTGAATTGGTGCGCACCTATGCAGGTTGCCCCTCAAAACTGCTCCAGTAAATGTGCTGTTTTTAATGCTTTTTTAGTGAGCTGACCTTTACTGTTTGTGTTCAATGTTTAATTGGGATGTCTGGACACTTTTAAGTTTGATTTAGTGTGATATCTGGACACGAAACAGTTGCAATTTGGAGATTGTGTTTTCAGCATATTCATGTACTGTAATGCATTTGCTGTTAGCCATTTTGCCATAGACTTTGTATATCTCCCACTTGCCGAATCATTCAAGTGAGTACTCTTTTCATCGATTGCTGGTGATCTATTGAGGGAAGCTACACACTACACCGTACAATGGATCTGAAAAGGGGAGTTTTCATTGTGCTCCTTTTAATCCTTTTGAGCTCAACTGACTCTGGCTGTTGTGTGTGCTTTGCCTATTCACACTCACTTTCTAATCATGACTTCACTCAAACATTGAAAGTGAAAGGATACTGTAATCAGCGAGTTTCATACTACAACAACTCAACAGCAACTTTTCAATTGACTTTACTCCTATGTGGGGATATCAACCCCAACCCTGGTCCTGAGAAAGAAAATTGCTTGCACTGTAGTACACATGCCAGGAGAACATACGAGGTCAACGATCTACACGAACTGAATCCGGCATGCACGAGGGGTACTTGTCTTACAAAAGTGGACAGAAATGTGTGGGTCACAATTCACAAACTTGGGATTGCACGCAAGCGCAAAACTCACAGAGGACGAAAAGGCCACCGCCATCACGATCCAATTCCTGTCCTTGTCCGTGATAGAAATCCCCGGCGCTCTAGACCGCGAGAAAACATATCTGTTCTCATAAACACAAGAACCCTACACTCCCAGCCAAGTCTCCCTTCAGTTATGATGTTCAACGCACGTTCTCTGAAAAATAAACTGAACGACCTGGAAGCTTCGATTCATTCTCTTCAGGCTGATCCACATCTCATCGCTGTCACAGAGACTTGGTTTTCTCAAGAGAATCCTGCACATTCGTGTAATCTCGCCACCTTCAAACTGTTTCATCGAGATCGTCGGGAGCGTATAGGTGGCGGAGTTGCCCTGTACGTACGCGAGGACATCAATGCACAGGAGGTCCTCTCCAACGACATCTCCCCCAACCTAGAAGTCTTGTGGGTTCGCTTAACATCGTCTAGTTCTGTCCGTTTGAAGAGAGTTATCTACGTGTGTGTACTCTACTCACCTCCCCAGTCACCCTTCAGGGATGAACTTTCTGATCACATCATCAATACAGTTGACTTCATCCGCACCACATCAGAGAATGTATCCTTCATAATCATGGGGGACTTCAACGATCTTGTAACACGACAAATCGAACAGCATACACTCCTCGAGCAAGTGGTCAAACAACCCACAAGGGGAACTGCAATTCTGGACCTCATCTTGACGGATCTACATGAAAGTTACGAGGAACCATCAATATCTGCTCCTATATCTACAAGCGATCATGCTGTGGTAAACTTCTACCCTCACAGCAGAATCCCCAGTAGAAAACCAACCAAGATCTCACTCCGACCATTTCGTCAATCTGCTGTCAGCTCTTTTGGTCGATGGATCACACAAGCTGATTGGTCCCTCCTCGATGGCCTAGATGATCCAAATGATATGACGAATGAGTTTAGCTTGACTCTCAATGCCAAATACCGGCAGCACTTCGATCTTGTGACAATCAAACGTCGTGACACCGATCAACCTTGGTTTAACAACCGCCTACGCAGACTTATACGTCAACGGGATGACGCCTACACTCACGGAAAGCCGACTTACAAGCGCCTCAGAAATAATGTCCAGAGGGAGATAACAGCTACTAAAGAAGCATACTACCCGCGTAAAGTGGGACATTTAAAAAACACAGAACCGGGAAAATGGCACCAACAGATCCGTCACCTTTCGGGATCTTCCAAGAGACCGTTGCACTTGCCTTTTGATGACAAACCCCCATTGGAAGTGGCCAATGACATCAATGCGCATTTTGCCAGGATCTGCAGTGCTCTTCCACCATTGGATACTAGTGCTCTTACAGCCTACCTGCCAGCTCCTTCACCACCACCGGTCATCGAGCGCCACCAGGTGTACTCACGATTGCGTCATCTCAGTGCCTCTAAGGCTGCTCACCCTAGTGACTGTCCAACACGACTCCTCATCGAATTTGCCTACGAAATCTCCGAACCACTCACCAAGATCTTCAATGCCTGTCTGCGAAGTGGTTGCTTTCCGACAATCTGGAAAAATGCATCAATTTGTCCAGTTCCAAAGACTTCAACCGTCACCAGCTTAGACCAGTTACGCCCTATCTCAATTACATCTGTTCTGGCGCGTGTCTTCGAGGGATTTCTGGCTGAATGGCTGATGCAGGACATTTTTGACAAAGTAGACCCGCAACAATTCGGAAATATGAGAGGCAGCTCAATCTCGCACTACCTCATCGACCTCATCAACACAATTCACAAAGGCTTAGACAAACCTGGAGTTTATGCCAACTTGTGTGCGATTGACTTTAGCAAAGCATTCGACCATGTTAACCATACAACAGCAGTCGAGAAGCTCATCAAACTCGGTGCCAATCCTGCTGTGCTACCTGTCATCTGCAGCTTCCTGTCAGAACGATCGCAAACTGTCCGTTATCAAGGGTTTTCCTCATCTACTCGTGAGCTCACATGTGGCGTACCCCAAGGGACCAAGTTGGGTCCAATCATTTTCCTCGTGATGGTTAATGATGCCGTACTAACTCTAGAAAATCGATGGAAGTATGTGGATGACTTAACTGTTGTTGAAATCGTACCGCGACGACAGCCCTCACAATTACAGACACACGTGGATGCACTAGTGGATTGGTGTGGTGATAACGATATGAAGCCAAATCCAGCTAAATGCACAACAATGCAGTTCACCTTCCTCCGTAATCCACCACCCCCTCTGCAACTAACAATCAGTGAAGTCCAGTTAGAAGTGGTTTCCTCCATGAAACTTCTGGGCGTCATCATACAGAACGATCTTCGTTGGGATGAACATGTTGGTCGTCTTATCACGAATGCCTCAAGACGACTGTACATCCTCACAAAGCTGAAACGAAATGGTGTACCTAAACCGGACCTCGTCACAGTGTACAAGATGTACATACTTCCCATGCTTGAATATGGTGCGCCAGTCTGGGCCTCCAGCATCACACAAGACCAGGAGATATGCTTGGAACGCGTTCAGAAGAGGGCTCTTCGCATGATCGCCTACCCAGATTTGCTGCCATATGATCAACTCTGCGCAACATTCCAAGTTGATACTCTTGCCGACAGACGGAGCACGATCATTACTAGATTTGCCAAATCCCTGCTCGATTCCCAACGCCATCGCCACTTCTTGCCTGATACTCGGCAGAACACTTCTGGTAGAGCTCTTCGGAACTCTAATCACTTGAATGTACCTCAAACTCGAACACAACGATACAAAATGTCCGCTATACCATCTATGATTCACACAATCAATCAAAACTTGTAATAACTTGATATGATAATGTAATATAATATATGACCTGTATGCAACTTGTTTTTCTATTAATATGATGTCTTCAACCTATAGTCATATTTCTTACACTCCACTGTTACATTATTGGATAGACTTATATTGCACATAATTTTCGTTTTTATGTCATTAATTTGGTCGTTAATTAGTATAATTGTTTGTTAACGCAATAATCTTATCTTTATACTTATTAGTCCATTAGTTTTTGTTTGTTGTAACTTATGATTTTGTATAATGTGTATTTTAATTATGTATGTAATCATTCATGTAAACTGAACTGTTTTAGTCCATGGACTTTTTGTTCAGTCTTTTATATACCGTAATAAATATTTAAAAAAATAAATAAATCTGTCTTCAATCACACGGTCCCCGTGGCCTAGTGGTTAAGGCATCGGCGTTCCAAGCCGGAGACCCAGGTTCGAGTCCTGGCGGAGACCAATTTTTCGACCAGTGCCTTTTTCCATTTGGAGGATTAAAGGGAGGAACATTGCTTATTAAGCTACGCCTACTATTCTTCCTTTCAATCATTTATGATTATTCTTTGCAATTATTTAAATATAGGAAGAAACCAAAGCTGTATATATGTATTAGTTCACTTCTCGCTTGTAATATATGTTTCAAACTTTCAACTAATACTTGAATCACTGTATCGTGATCCAGCTGAGGTAAAGGCGGCTTGCATTGTTTGTAACTCCCTCCCCATGAATCAATTGAGTACAAAGGGTCGAGAGATTGGCTTGCCAATGACCTGAATTTGGATCTGTCTTCAATCACACGGTCCCCGTGGCCTAGTGGTTAAGGCATCGGCGTTCCAAGCCGGAGACCCAGGTTCGAGTCCTGGCGGAGACCAATTTTTCGACCAGTGCCTTTTTCCATTTGGAGGATTAAAGGGAGGAACATTGCTTATTAAGCTACGCCTACTATTCTTCCTTTCAATCATTTATGATTATTCTTTGCAATTATATATATATATATATATATATATAAAATGTTCACACAACACCCAGTGGACATATCAGATAACAACAATATACATTGTATCAACCACATGTTTAGTATAGACGAAAATAATTTTTTGTCATTATATTCGTTCGCGCAAAGTATCCTCATTCGGATAATATATGAAAGATCGAAGTACCCGAAATCGGATGCTTTGACTACAATCACAAAGCGTTTCCGGACGCTTTCCTATTCAATCTTAAATGTCTGATATTTTTTGTTATAGAAGAAAACAATTTTGTGTCATATAGTATCCATATCGTTCGCGCAAAGTATTCTCACTATAGGATAATAATTATATGAAAGATTGAAGTACCCGAAATCGGATGCTTTGACTAATTATTACAAAGCGTTTCCGGACGCTTTCCTATTCCATACAGTAAGGAGTTACCATATAATAACCCTCAATGTGAATTATGAATAGCAACCGATTCATGGAATTATGAATAGCGACACTTTTCATATATAGATTATGAATAGTGAACCCTTTTTTCAAATTATGAACAGCGAACCTTATGAATAGCGGGTCCTTATATGCATAGCTATCGGACCCCAACTACAAATTCATATTGTATGTGACTGATACTCTATAATTTTATAAAACAACATTTGTTTAATCACATCGCATGGGTCCTTATAGGGTGACCAAAAAAATCGGAACGGGGCACCAAAATATAGTAACAAAATGATTATGTCCATCGGGATAGGGTGTCTTTTCCAATGAAAAGCGATACCAATAACATTAATTTTGGTTTTGTATATAGTTTTTGTTTTAGGGCGCTGTGAGTGACACCATGTCAGGTTCCCATTTTTGTCAGTTTGTCAGTCAGTGCCTGATAAATCGCGCTTACTGCCCGTCATAGCATCGAACAACGAGCAATACGCGCGCCATTGTTAGTGTGCATTCAGCTGTGTGCCGAGAGAATAGGGTTTTGGGGGGCAACCCTGTTTAACTATGTTAAACATAATACAGCATATAAATATGATTTTGTTTTGTTTATTTGTTATTTTTCCTAACTTGGGAAGCCTGATCACTTTCTCATAGTTATATAGGCCTATTCTTTCGTTCGGCATCATGATGTTTATTCCGTTTTCACAATAAATAATAAAGAACTCTTATAGAGTTACGGTTTAGGGGCCTTGCAAAGTTAAACAAATTCCAAACATCAAAATAAGATTTGAATAGAGCTTACCCCACCCACCCACCCCCCTATCCAAACTTCTTTTTCATGGACAGAAAACTCATATTATATAATGACTTTTTAAAAGTCATTATATGATTTGAGACGAGTAAAGTGCATTTTTTTACACTAAATCTTTATTTTGGGTGGGGTTTTCCAATTATTTTTGTTATTATCCAAAATGGCCCTGGACCCACCCACCCACTTCCAAATCTTATTTGGATGGTTGGAATTTTGTTAACTTTGCAAGGTGGGTTGTCTTTTTTATGAATGTTCCACGGTGATAATTATGTTTCTGTTTCTTGTGACTTGTACAGGATTAGGAATAGGTTACATAATCATAGCGACCAGAAAATGGATGTGCATTTGTTCCATATTATGTTTAGGATACCTATTTTTCATCTCCCCTCTTATCACTCACTGTCTTTATTGTGAATTGTATTACCATAATTATTATGCGTAACTGAATACAAGTAATTTTAGCTGTAGTTGTTGATATGCATAAAGAATATCAGTATAAACAAATACAACAATATAACTTATATAAGTCAATATTTAGGTTTATATGTTTACCTTTCCTATACAGTAACCCATCAAAACGAAAAAGCTAAATCTGTAATTGTCAAGAAAACTCATTCACTTTGTCAGAAAGTAGTGTTGGTAAGTGGATGAATGTTATATTAGTATAATTTTGTAATTTCGAAATTTTTGCAAAAAATGTCCCGCGGGCGGCGAAAGTTTTGGTCAGTCAGGCTTTGAACACAAGCTGGCGGTAGACGTAGAGAAGAAAACAAAACATGACTGTTTACATCGTGATCACGTATTATCGGGCCACGAACAGTGCAGTGGTACATGCCCAAAACGTGTACCGGTACCGTACTTACAATTATTACAATACGTACGTGAATGGTAATAATCCTGAACGGCCGCTACTTCTATATCGTGATCGTGGGGCAAAAACAAATTTTGTAAGTATCACTTCAATTAGTTTTGCTCATTGTTTTTGTTATATATAGTAATAATTATAAGTTCCAGTTATCCTTAATAAATGTTTCTTTCAGATGTGAGCATTTTGTTATTTCTGTGTTGACAGATACGAAGCATAAAGATACGCCTGACTGGCGCAACTGAACTGGCTGTTACTGTAGAAGTGTAGTGTTAGTGTCTCAGTGGCTGTCCGAGGCGCAGCCAGGCCGCTCCGTAGGCGCGGCGTAGCCGAGCCGTGGCGGTGTGGCAGGGACAAGTGTCCTCGTGTCCAGGGCAAATTTAATCAAATTCAAGGACAAGGCATCTGTCCAAATCACTCCGTAAAATTGTGTTTTGTGTGTGTTAAATGTTTAAGAATAATGTTTTGTGGCTTATTAGTTCAATTTGTATTTATTCAAGATCATTTTATTGAATTAACATTTAAGTTAACAATAACACCCCCAAAATACAAATGTTTACGTTAACGTTAACTTTATGATTATTGATTATAATATGACTACGACTGAGTGTAATTAGTGTGTGCCCGTACTATAACTTATAAGTGAATAACTGTTTGTTTGAATGTCCGTAGACGTAGATATGTATGTGTTTGTGTGTCTCCAGTGTAATTGAAGGCTCGAAAATAGGAATTTAAAACTTATTTGAATGACGATGTCACTGCCAATTATCCCTGTCACAACGGCAAGCACTGCTCTGCATGGAAAGTCGAAGAAGTAACGTAGACCACATCTACAAAGTACATGGTCCACTCGGGTGGACCATTTAGTGATTTACATGCAATATACGCTAATACACGGGAGATCAGCGTACTGCCCATTCGTACACTGTACCGATCATCAGTTGAACGCTATGTGTTAGCACCCCTGCAAGTCAAGGTGCTTACTGCGTAAGCCCCTTGCGTTACTACTGTGTAATACTGATAGGTCTTTTTTCACTTGCGAACATTTTTTAAAAGACATCCAAATTTGTCATTTAAAACCGATTGTTTCGCCCCTCATTCTCACACAGTCTTTTGCATACAATGCAAAAGCAAATTTGGTCCATAATATAGGTCCCTTCATTATTTGTAAAAAACAGAAAAAACGAACTTTATGCTCACCTCCTCTTCGTCCACTGAGTAATTCCAACACATCGACCTGTATAGTGGCTATGCACATGCTAGTAGTAAACAACATCTTCGCGATATAATACACGCATTCAATTCAGTACTGATATCGCTTCTACTCCAATTACACCACGTTAGTTTTTGTTCAAGCCGCAATCAATTTCTACCGAATCCATGTAGGCCATTATTCATGTCTCATCTCGGTAATCAAACCGAAAAAAATACTTGCCCGAATTGTCTTCGTCCTGAATAAAGATAAGGGTGGCACCCTGTTACCGATCATGACATTACAAGGTATTGAGGCATGGCGTATTAAAAAAAGGCAAGGCAAAATAAATAGAAAACCTCTTGATCATCGAGGCTAGCCGAGGTCTCCAAAATTTAGAGACTCAAGTTTGGCCAAAATATCGCCACCGCGAATTATCGATACGTGAGATTAAATAGCGCCATCTGCGTACGAAATCCAAAATACAGTTTCTGATAGTCAACTCGTGTATTACGTACACACGGGAATTTCGGTGGTTTTTATGGACTTCAAATCGACAGGAAAAAACACTTTTTGGACTGTTTCATGTGATAAAAGACTTGATGTCAATGCTTCCATCTTTTGTTGCATCTTATTACGTGAGTATAGTATATCGTAGTGATGGGAATTTCACATATTAAGGTTTTTTTTTTTGGCCGTAATGCCCAATGTACATTGGCTATGAGTCCATATCACACGATATGGCAAAAGGTCTACACCTGATGTGTTAGGACGCATCGGTTAGGAAAACAGACGGGAATTAATCATTTTTTTCTACATTTTGAGGTCTTCAAAACAACAGAGTCAGTAATTATTATCAAAGTATATGAATTGTGGATCACATAAACGAAAGTTTTTTTGCATTTGCTGGTAAATTGAGGGAGAAATCGCCCGACAAAAGTTGTTTTCGTTTTGGATAATGCAGCAGGCGGAAGATGTTGATCTCCACACAATGCTATTGTAATGTACCTAGGTGTGACGTAGACATGGCATAGCCATAGCCACAGTCACACCACCCACATCTACTAAAGTAAATGGTCCAATCAGTTGGACCATTTACACGCAATATACGCTAATACGCTGGAGATAAACATACCGCCCATTCGTGCACTGTACCATTCAACAGTTGAACGCTATGTTTTAGGACTTGTCGGTAAGGAAAACGGACGGGAAATATTCATTTTTTGCGGTCTTTGCATTTTGCGGTCTTCAAAACAACAGAGTCGGTAATTATTATCAAAGTATATGAATTGCGGATCACATAAACAAAAGTTTTTTTGCATTTGCTGGTAAATGGAGGGAGAAATCAGCCGACAACAAATTTTTTTGTGTTGGATGTGCAGCAGGCGGAAGAGGTTGATCTCCGCACAACGCTATTGTAATGTATTGTAGCTATGTTTGGGTGGCGCTCTACTTTATGCAATTTGTATAATAGAGCATTGGTTCTTTAGTTTAAACTTTTAGTCATTCATGCCAAGTCGAAGGCTTGATATAAAAAAATTACACAGTGCTGGAGGCACCGGCATCCCTTTCAACTCCATGCAGTTCAAGATCCATTTAGTTTTTTAATATGAATTATTTGTTGGCCCAAATCAAAAGTTTACTGGCCACTGAATAATGATGCATTAATAATAAATATATTTGTACTCGCCCCTGGCAGGCATGGGGCTACTTGCAGTACTCGCATTATTATACACTTATCAATTGTAAGATACACCCCGGGAATGGTGTGTCATGGGTGGGTCATTTTTGACGCAGGTACCGTCGAGGCAACCCTTTGGTCTGTCACATGACGAAAGGGGTGCATCATTGTCAGTTAGTTTACCTGTGTGTGTCAATGTGCCCGTCATTCAGATAGAGATGACCGTCATGGTTCGTCAAAATCAAGAGATGGTGCGTCACAAAAGTGACCGTATGAAACGTCATTGTAGCGACTTGAATGTCAGGGGTGCGTCATGGTATACCGAAATCTGACTCACCTAGGACCAATGACGCACCATTCCCGGGGGTCATGAGGTGCGTCATACAATTGATAAGTGAATTACTTATTGATAAAACTATTTCCTTATTTTGTCATGTTATTAGCAAGGCTCCAAACTTACATTTTTTCTACTGGCCCATTTGGGCCAGTCAATTTTTTTTTTCTTCAAATTTTACTGGCCCCAATTTTATTTAAATTTAAATTTAAATTTCAACGTAATTTTTTAACAATCCCAAACAATCCCACATGCAATATGACACTATACATCCGTCAATTATAAAAAATATTAATTATTTTATGACATGTCTCGATCTGAAAGTAACTTATAACAGGAAAAATTAAAATCAATGTGGGGACTACCTGTAGATATACTGTATATCTGGAGGTAATTAATGGCAATAGGTTGTTGGGCATTGTATGACATGAACTTTGGAACACTATTAAGGATAAACATGTATATATGCAGATAACAATTGCTTCTCAAATCAACGATATATCAAAACTTTAACCCCAATGATTACAACAAGTACCATTTGTATACAGCTGATGATAAAATGATTGTAAAAACTTAAGTTTACAAATGACTAATGTCTAATCTATATATTATTGAGAGCAAAGATTTATAAAAAAAAATAGGTTTAGAGTATAACCTAGATTGATAACTTAGACAGTCTGGTTCATCTACTGGGTACCTGTGTTTTGAACTGTTAATGTACAGTCCACCAGCACAGCCACAGTGTAATATCGTACTATCGAGTGATGTGGTGCTCTGTAGTTGTGCTATAAACTGTGTACCGTATTTTTCGGTGTATTAACCGCTCCGGTGTATTAACCGCACCCCATAAAAAAAATTTAAAAAAAGTGAGGTTAAAAAAGTGAGGTTAATACGGTCGTGTATTAACCGCACCCCCTTTTTTTTTTTTTTTTTTTTTTTTTAAAGGTGCGGTTAATACACCAGCAAATACGGTACACTGTTTCGTGCATAAATTTGTACCAGGTACACAAACTTATCTTAAGAAAATAGTTTTACACTGAGTGAAACTGCTAATTTGTATAATTAATTACATTTTTTTATGATCATGTGATGGATCACAGTACATATGTTTTTCAAGCCACCACACAGGAACTGGCTAGGTTAAACTTAGTATAAAAGCTATGGGGAGCATAACAAATTGACGTGGCAGGATGTTAACCAAACAAAAGGAAAATTACATATTTATGGATATATGTAAATTTGAATATTATTTCCAAATTTTGCTGTTTTACTTATAGGTACATTGTAGGTAATACATTGTACATTTAATAGAATTTCTGATGAGTAAAGCACTTAAAGCGATCTTGTAATTTTGTTTTCATGTGCAGAAAATGATGAATGGTTGATAAAAAGTGGAGTTTTATCATTTTATATGTCCTCTGAGTTTTGTGTGAAAATTTCACGTTAAATGGATGTTACATGTACATGGCTGAGTTCTGAACAGAAATGCAAAGTGATATTCCCTAACTCATTGCACTGACTTTGTACACAGAACTATAGTATGACTATCTAGTGGATATTTCAAAATCTGAACACTTCAATCAAATATCTTTTTAACAAAAGGTCAATTTGAAAAATCAAAACCTGTCCCATGCTTATATTTGTAATATGGATACAACATGGTATGAGAGAACCTTTAGAATTCTAATTTAAGTTTTGTGGATTGGTCAATGTTAATAGAGTAGATACCTTTAAGGTGACTTAAATGATAATTTCAAAATATCAACATTTTGTTTGAGCTGAAATTAATTTTTAATTTGACTTGTGTAATATATATAATCCACAAACTTTCATACAAATCAGAACCTAAAAAGAAATTAGAAAGAAAAAATAAATTAAGATTTATTTGCAGGGGCTATTTTCTGAACACTCTGAAAATGTGTTTGACATTACATGCAATTACTATAAGAATGGGGTGAGCCAGGTGGGGGTGTGGTGCTGATCCTGCTATTTTGATTCCAGGAGCCCTTTTTAGCATTTAGGGGGCAAATTGGCTCTGAGCCCCCATATATATTTATTCACTGTTCCTAGGGTGTGATGTGCTCCTTGAGACACTGTTTTAGGGTGCAACTGTATGTTTGATAGTGTTTTATTTGTTTATTATTCATATCTGGTTATTAGTACTTAGTTATGGTACAAGAAGCTTAGTCATATTACACTGCACAAGCACTTGACAATGTATGACAAACATTGACTCATACTGTACATGTACAGGGGTCGACTTTACTCAACGATTATTACACAGGAAAGGAGTCGATCTAATTAATTGGAGTTATGTTCTTTATAATGCAAACTACAAAAACAACATCATACATGGACACTTTCCCAATTTCTACGCTTCTTCTTGTACAGTCAAACCTGTCTTAACCCTATCAAGCCCAACCATACTTTCCATCACTGCTACTACAGTTTTCGTTTGATTTTTACAAAATTTTGTGAATTTTCCTAAAATCTTATTGCAAACATTTTGGAATAAAATTTGAATGGATTGGCTTTTTCTCATTGCCATGGTAACCAAAAACTGAAGAGCATGTTTTTTTATTTTTTTGACAATTTTTCTTTTTCTGTAAGTAAATAAGTGAAGTTTGTGGGGTTTTTTTCCAAGCCAAATTGCATGACAATCATTAGTTACAGGTTTTCATGAGAATTATTTTGTTTTTCTTTGTTTTTTTAAAGACAAAATGGTGCAAAACAATGAAAATGATAAGAATTATAACAATCATGTATTGATGTATTTTCAACAAATCTCATGTTGATTAGGGTTAACAGGGTAAAAACTGAAGTTGTGTCATGTGCATTATCATGTACAGTAATGTGTTTGCTAACTCATCTGAAGGTCACCTCCACAATGACTTTGTGGACATAATGGGCCACTGAATCCATCAAATACCACAGAAACGTCATGATCTATGTTCTAGATTTTCACCAAATATTGCATAATTATGCTAAAAAGTTCAATTTGCCTACATAAATCAGTCCATTGGGCGAAAACAGCTCATTAATGTCAGAATTCAGAGCATTTTCTATGTTTTCATCATATCGTAAATAGAACCCTCAAATGGTGACCTGAAGAAATGTTGATGATTGCAACTTGTAGAGCTTGACCTGCTCTACATGTATGCCAAATATGAAAGTGGTCAATCCAACAATATAGGAATTAGAGAGGGGGAGGGGGGCACTAAGTGCCCGGGCCCCCTTTGGGCCTGGGAACGCAAAAATAGCTTGGGCTGATAGGGTTAACAGCCACCTGTCTATAGCAGCCAACCTGCCTATAGTGGCCTGCAACAGCCATGCCATGCAAAGAAAAACATTGCTATGGAACCTGTATAATATAAAGAGCCATCTGTTTAAAGTGGCCACTTATCGATTCCCATTCCCAGTTTAACTGTATTATATAAATAGGGGTGGTATAATTCTTCATTAATACTACTTTGTAACTATGGTAACCAATACAAGAGGAGATTTCGCAATTTAACAATGTACAATGTCCACCAAACGTCTCTGCATCAGTAAATGACGCCAGGACTATTGTGCCTTCTTACTAAATTGATACCGTTTTTATAGTACAGGAAGCTTATTGGTAATACAATTTGTAACAATTTGATTGATGTACAAACTGGATGTCGATGTATATCTTCATCTATAGGTCATCATGGTATCCAAGTAACAGAACTGGTGTAATGTTAATGTATGTATTCCAAATGTAGAACTGTTCACTTTATTGAATCATCAATGATTAAAATACAGTAAATTGTTAAAAACATATTAAACAAAATAACAAATGTATATAATTCAATGATATGGATACATGCAAAAAATGGATACCCAAACTTCTCAAACATATACATTTGAGAAGTTTGGGTAATTTTCTGTCTGTTAAGAGTTAGACACTGCAGAGAAAACAAGTTTCTTGAACCTGTCTGTAGTGGTCACCTATCTACAGTGACCATTTTTCTTATTTCCCTTAGAAGGAACAAGTTTGAATGGAGTTTGATCAAGGAGATATTAGGAAGCTAATACCTCGTTGGTTTGATCAATAACACTGGACCACTGGTACATGTTTACATGTAGAAGCCCCATGGACCACCAAAATTAAGTTTTGGGTCATAATTTCCATTAGGCCTAGTTACTAACATTCTTATGCTAGCCCTACCTGGCTGCTTGGTTCAGATGAGCATGTCCCAGTAGTCATTTTGTATCCCTGGGGTTTCAATAATAATAATACAGCAAATTAAACAATGTATATATAATTGCATATTTACTACCTGTACACAGTGTGTATTTTATACATTATACAAGTTACATTGAATTACTGATCCATGGGAACAAATCACTCAGTTGTATTTAAAAGGGAATTTAAACAACCCAGAACTGTATTTAATGAGAACGTAATGCTCTTTATATACATGTTATGTACTCGCATAACATGTGGATGTACATTGTAGGTCATTCTATTATGATTGATTAGTCACATGACAAGATTTTAATTCATGTGCATTGAGATAGGAAGTACTCTGTGGTATGCACTATGCATGTTCATTGATTCGTTCAGTCCTGCACAAGCCTCCACACTAACTTTTTTTCCTTACTGGCCAGTTTGGGCAAGTAAAATCATAACTTTCCATTTAATGTTACTTGCCCCATCAGAAAGTTTACTTGCCCGCTTACTTCAAGATGAGAGTTAAACCTAAGGAATTAGATTACTCTCTCACAGTTGACCAATAATTGAATTGCCCGATCAGGCAACCAAACTAGGCGATTAATGAAATTTTACTTGCCAGACATCAATTTTACTTGCCCCGGACAATAGGGCAGGTGCTAGTGTAAAGCCCTGCTTTAATGAATTATAAATGCTCATTTATCACGTATAGTATGCATCTATTTTTTTCCTTTAATGTGGTTGTTTACCTTTATGTTTTATTGTTGGCAAATATTCAAGATTTGCATTGAAGGGAACCACCACACAAAATACAACACAGGCTTTATGTTTTAGTACTGTCATTTGATAATAAATAGATGGGTCAATCCACGTCAAATCAACCAGTGGTGTTCACCCGACCCCCTTCAAATTTGCTAAAATTCGCACCAAATGTTCCCCCAAGTGTCTCACGGAAAATTCTGAAATATTTTGCCCCAAGGTCAAACGGTTGCTAAGATATGGCCTCACCTAGCAACCAATGCCTGATTCTTAAAAGGTGTTATACAAAAATCAGCCATTTTCAACTGCCCTTCACAGCTAAAGTGAATGAGGGAGCAAGCTAAATTTTTGTAAGTTGAAAAAACTTTATTATCTGTAAAAGTTTAAAAAAAAAAAAATCTGCTTCGAAATTTCATTTTCGCGTGAGGTCATCAAAAATGACCTTAAGTCGTAAAATTTCAATTTTCGGACAGTGTTTAGGGGTCAATAAAATAAATATGACAACAAATAAAGCAAAAGTAAGAATGTAAATCAATTTAAAACAACTTTCTCTAAAAGCACACAAAAAATCAGCACAAAAAATGGTTCCGAAATGTTATCTAGCATAAAAATGCACACGAAAATGAGGTTAAACACTGTTACTCAACCCTTTATTGCCCTGAAGTGGTTTTCAGGGGTTTTTGAAAGCTTCTGTGAACAAAAATAGACATGCTGCTAGGCTCATTTTAGCATGTCTGGTAGTCCTTCATGGGTACTTCAAGAAAATGCATACATTGGGTAGGATTCATACAGCATTGACCAAAAAAATGCATCTGAAAATGATTAAAAAACGTTTTTTACAAGAAAATAGACAAATAATTGTAAAAAATGTGTTTTTTAACCATTTTCAGATGCATTTTTACAGTCAATGCTGTAGGCAACCTACACAAAGTATGCATTTTCTTGAAGTACCCATGAATGACTACCAGAAGTGCTAAATTGAGCCTAGCAGCATGTCTAGTTTTTTTTCACAGAAGCTTTCAAAAACCCCTGAAAACCACTTCAGGGCAATAAAGGGTTGCGTAACAGTGTTTAACCTCATTTTCGTGTCCGTTTTTATGCTAGATAACATTTCGGAAGCAAAATGTTACTAGTTGTTCACTAAAATATAGATGGATGTCTAACAGATTTGAAGATATGAGCTATGAACCATTTTCCATCTCGAAAATATTTAAGTTTGAAAGTGCCTGTAAAAACATGCACGTTACCAGAAAATAGACCAATTGTAAAAAAACGTGTTTTCAACCATTTTCGAATGCATTTTCAAGGTCAATGCTGTACAAAGACCTACCCAACATATGCATTTTCTTGAAGTACCCATGAAGGACTACCAGACATGCCAAAATGGGCTTAGCAGCATTAAAACTTTTTTTCAGAGACACTTTCAAAATCCTCTGAAAACCACTTGAGGGCAATAAATGGTAGCGTAATGGTAGCGTAATGGTGTTTGACCCCATTTTTGTGAGCATTTTTCTACTAGATAACATTTCGGGAGCAAAATTTCACTGATAGTTCCCTAAAATATAGATGAATGTCTACCAGATTAGAAGATATGAGCTTTATGTCACTTTCCATCTGACAAATATTGAAGTTTGAAAGTGCCTGTAAACACAGGCACGTTACCAGAAAATTGACAATAATTGCAAAAAACATGTTTTCTAACCATTTTCAGATGCATTTTTTAGGTCAATCCTCTAAGAAAACCTACCCAATGTATGCATTTTCTTGAAGTACCCATTAAGGACTACCAGACATGCTAAAATGAGCCTAGCAGCATGATTAGTTTTTTTCACAGAAGCTTTCAAAAACCCCTGAAAACCACTTAAGGGCAATAAATGGTTGCGTAACAGTGTTTAACCTCATTTTCGTGTGCGTTTTTAAGCTAGATAACATTTCGGAAGCCAATTTTCGCTGGTGGTACCCTTAAATATAGATGAATGTCTATCATTCCACCAATTTTCATGCTTCTACTAGGTTGGACTAAAGGTGAACTTTGACCTTCAACTTTGCTGATTTCTGATATGTTCAGACTTTGAGGGCGCCCTACACGAAAACAGAACCATTTTTTGTGCTGATTTTTTGTGTGCTTTTAGAGAAAGTTGTTTTAAATTGATTTACATTCTTACTTTTGCTTTATTGGTGGTCATATTTATTTTATTGACCCCTAAACACTGTCCGAAAATTGAAATTTTACGACTTAAGGTCATTTTTGATGACCTCGTACGCGAAAATGAAATTTCGTAGCAGATTTTTTTTTTTTTCAACTTTTACAGATAATAAAGTTCTTTCAACTTACAAAAATTTAGCTTGCTCCCTCATTCACTTTAGCTGTGAGGGGGAGTTGAAAATGGCTGATTTTTGTATAACACCTTTTAAGAATCGCGCATTGGTTGCTAGGTGAGGCCGTATCTTAGCAACCGTTTGACCTTGGGGCAAAATATTTCAGAATTTTCCGTGAGACACTTGGGGGAACATTTGGTGCGAATTTTAGCAAAATTGAAGGGGGTCGGGTGAACATTTCTCTGAAAATTGGGTGATTTGACGTGGATTGACCCAGATGCCAAACACTTTTCAAAGGATGTGTAATCAACAAATAATACAATAAATCACCTTTTAAAAAACCTTTGAACCAAATTAACATTAAAATAAGGAATGCTGCTCTTAATATGGACAATATAGGATGTCAAGTTCCAACTTTGAAGCATTTGTCATGTGTATCTATTATAGGGTGATAAGTTATACCTGTGTATCACCTAATCAAAAAATAGGCCTACGAATGTTCACTATCAATTCAGATGTGAAACACTTGTATACAATATTGACAAACAGTGTACAACACACTTACATGTACGCCGTCTAATGTGTGTAGTATATCATCCTTAAATACCTGTACTCAAAAGTAGGTGCTGGTAAATGGTGACGTTACAGATACACATGTGTAAACACGTTGTACACATCATTATTGTATTTCAGACAAGGTACATATATTAGTAAGTCCACAAGGTTGAATTAAAAAACAGTAATTATTCCATCACCTTCTCCTGCCACAGTTCTTTGTAATTGCCCTAACATGCCAACAAATTTGATTGTTTGAATTTTTTAGGTCAGTCCATACCTGAACTGAAGGTGTTTATGAATTTCTTTCTTTCTTTGCAGCTCTGTACTTTTCTTTGCACAAATAAGACAAATTAGTAAAGGGTGTTCAAATATGATAATAATAATAACAATAATACAAACAATGTATAGCTCAGCTACCATAAATATATACTCTATTGCGCTTATAAAAAGCTCCGTTTAAGTGAATATAAACAAACAAAACCAGAACATACAGACAAACAATCTTATGGAAAGGCCTGCATAAACAAATGAGTTTTTAACATACATTAAGACTTTAATGTATCAACTTTAATGTATCAACAGATTCAATTTGTCTCAAATAAAATGGTAAATATAAAAGAGTAGAGTCCTTTAATTTTGAACGTTCCATGTGAAACCTAAAAATATAAAAAGAAAACCTTGAGCTAGTCATTTGCTCTTAAAATACAGGAAGTTGTTAAATACGTTTTGGATGTATAAAGAACTGGTACCAGCAAATGTTCTAAGAATGCCTAATAGAACTATAGTAATTATATACCACCATTCTGTTGGTATTCACCCGACATACTTTACAGATCCAGGCAATATCGTAACTGATAACTTTGACAATGTTGCAATACTTCCAAAATATTGTAGGAGTTCTGTGGACAAACATGTACAGTCTGTGTAATTGTAGCCAATAAATACCATAATATTCATTTTGAATTTAAAGTGATTCATTAACAATATATTTTCCCCAAAAGTAATATTTGAGACTTCAATCATATACCAATTTCATTGTAAGATTCTTGAGAATGATATGTGAGATTTTCATAGAGAAATAATAATTTATAGTTGTCTACCTAGTGAAACCAGAGAAAATCAATGTCTCATTTTTATCAGGATCGTTCATGTGAAGTATATACAAATTCAGATACTATGGACGATCAAGAAGGTACATGTATATACCTCCTTGGGACGATCGAGTATCCACATTTTGGATACTATGGTCGAAAGCGTCTACATGTATATACGCTTTCAAATTCAAACTTAAATATCTCCAAAATTAGGGAGAAGTTTGTAAAAACAAAACCCATTTCATTCTTCTGTTACCATAAGCCAAACAGCAAGGTACAGGAGTAGCGTGAAAGCTCCAAGTGATTTTGGTTGAATTTTTACAAAGTTAACGGATCAAAATAAAATGGCATACATGTAGTTTCATTTGAATGTGCTAGTGCTGTGGTGGAAAGTTTAACCATTTATAAATAACCATCATGCGTCAAAACCATTGTTATTTTGAGGTTTCAGGTAGTCAACTGTTTTTGTTCACATCAAAGAAGAAATGTTGCCAACTCTGTTCTAATTTCATGAAAAAAAATGGGGAAAAAGAAGCTTGAACTGTTATTGCAGCAATAGTCTTATCTGTGTTATGTTTTAAATTGAAAACATGAAGGGAATTTCTTCCATAGTATTGTGCAGTACAAAGGACATTACACAAACACATTGGTAATAGATAATAATAATAATCGTGGATACTTATATGGTGCACATTCCATCTTTCGATGCTCACAGCGCTTTCAAAAAAAGAAAAACAAACTAAAATACACACATTGTTCAAAAAAATAAGTTATACATGTAGTAATGGCACATTGGTATAAAAATAATTGAACGCTGAATATAGAGGTTATAGCTAATACTTGTGCACTTTTAGTGACAGGTTACTCAATGCTAGAAATTAATACTAAAATTGTAAATTGCTTTGTGGGCCAGTCGGGCAAGTAGAAATACAATTTTCACATTCTAGTGGACCGGCCAACACCTGACTTTGGTAATTGGTAGCTCAAAACAAAGAAAAACAAACAATTCTGTTATATACTCCGCAAAAAAAGAAACTGGACACTTGTATGAGACCAAATATTTCGTATTCATTAACGATAAAATATATGATATTGTATATCAAATTAAAGATAAAATTACCCTCTTCAATATTCGCATGAAATCCAGATGAAATCATTCATGCATGACTTGTCACGGTCAATTAAACACACCAAGGTCTGTTTTCAAAAATAGCAAAAATGGAACATCCACTCAACCATATAAATGTTGATAAGCATAATGTAAAACGCTATATTCATGAGATGGCATAATTTTTCATTACAAATGTGATCTTCATCTCAATAAAAAGTATAAATGAAGACAAATTGTGAACGTTATAGGTGTTATTTTCATCCAAAAGTAATAACATGGGGAATTCCATGGCAAAGCTTTATTAGTCAAAACCACAGTTTGTGCCCTTATTTCAGCATGAAAATGGTATAAATTCTTCTCAAGAATGATACCGTAGTCCAAAGATCTTCAAAAGCTGAAGTCACCCTTGGTCAAACAGTTCGGCAGTCTTTAACATTACATTTCTCTAGGTAAATATGGTTAAAATTGCAGGGGACACATGAAATAGACAAGCTTCATGCGTGTAATACAGACCAGTATGATAGTGCTCTCATAACCTGGCCCTGTTTTATTGACAAATTTGTATGTCCAGAGTTTGTTCATAACAATAAAGTTGAATAATGTCATAATTTACTTGCCCCACTCATCTTGTTTTAAGTGAAACGCTTACTATCACTTCAGTCGAATGGTGTGGTCCTCCATTGTTTTGCTATTTTTGAAAACAGACCTTGCTAGTGTTAATTGACCATGACATTTCATGCATGAACGATTACACCTTTAAGTTATACCCTGCATGTAGAGGACTAAGTTCCCTTTAATTTGATATATGATCATGTACACTTTATCGTACATTAATATGAAATATTTAAACTTAAACAAGTGTCCAGTTTCTTTTTTTGCGGAGTATATTTAGTTGCCCATTTGGGCCAGTGGAATTAGGCATCAATGAAGTTTGGTGACCCAAAGCAATTTTTGTATTGACTCCGTTCAGTGGGCCTGTGCTAATTTCAAGCATTGTTACTGAGTGTTTTTTTAATATTTTAAAAAATAAAAATACTAACAGCCCTAGTAGTGCTGTACATACAGTACAGTACAGTACGGTGCATACAGGTTATGTATACTATACACAAGTACACTGTACATGCTGTGAGATTTTTGTATACATGTTTGTGTAACATTATTTAAATACTAGTATAACGTTACATGTGGTACTGGTAACTCTATAAATAGTGCACTCATCCATCCCTGGATCATAATCCGATCATCTTGGATGCCCATTGAGTGCAGGAAAGCCCCATGGGGAGGTGGCAGCTAGTAACCTCACAAATTAGAAACAATCCAATACATGTGTACGTCTTAAAAGGTTCAATATTGTACCTCCTTGATTGTACGTAGTACAGTCAAACCTGATAAGGCAGGCAGCCTCCTGTCTATAGCATTAGCAGCCAACCTGCCTATATTGGCCACCAAATTTGATCCCCTGCATAGAAAAAACAATGATATATATATTATATAGAACCTGTCTATATTGGTTGCCTGTCTACAGTGGCCACCTTTCTTGTCCCCCTTAGGTGGTCACTACACATACATGTAAGTTTTGCTGTACATGTACATGAATGCATTTTATCATGCAACATTGACTAAAGATATAGCCAGAGAAATGTTTACTGTCAGAACTACAGCACTTGGTAGTAAGATACAACTTGACAAATGTGTTCATATACTACGGATATGGTGTGGCGAGATTGCAAGCACTTAGAAATGATGATCAATCATATTAGGCGCTATATAAATCAAGTATATATATCATAACTACTCTCATAAATGAGATGTGAATTGCAAAATTATGTCTACAAGCATTTCACTCGGTCACTACCCAATTGAATAGTTTCCCATGTACAAGATCCCTTCACAGACCTGACTAGATCTAGCGTAGCCACCATGCACAAAATGACCAATTAATTTATTAATTACTGACCGTGGTATTGCATTCCCTCCCATTCAACCTAGCATGTACATTACGTACCATGCACAATAAAGGTGATGAAAAGGTGATGAAAATGTCAACAACTCAACATCTACTGTACCTATTGTGGGATAAACATATTGTAAAATGTTGTTTAGTAGTATGCAAGGAAAGAATGAAAATTCATGAAACTCAACTCCCATTGCTGCACTAAAACTGTAATAAATTATTAAAGTAGAATTTCTTTGTTTTTAAATTTATATTCAGCTCATATTTCTATATTTCATACATAATCCATAACACGAATATTACAAATAAGTGTTTCAAAACATTGTTATTGACGAGTTATCATCAATAAATTAGTGGTAATTTATAAGCCAGTATTGTGGCTTCAAAAGTCCCGCCGAAACCAGCTGAATACTATGACGTCATTCATTGAGTAAGTCATCCTTAGCAGACGATGTCCGATATATAACAAACACATTTGATAGTGCCTTTTTAACATGACTCTGTTCAATCATCCTTGTTTATTGAGGAGAATATTTGTCATTATTTTCTCCTCTGCCTCACTCTTAAAAGCACTTTGTTGTTCTTTGACACACAATTTTCCCGTAAAGCATGCTAAAAAACGTTATTTTAATCTATCACATCGCCCATAAGTATCACACACAGAACTACACATTCAGCGGCACCCGCATCAAAATACAGCTGTTGAACAATGGGCCAATAGATCGTGCCCAGACTTTGGCGGGTCTTTCAAGCAGATAAAGTAGGGCGGTGTGTGACTTACTTCTTTGAATTTGTCTTTATTTCCGTAAATGTCTCCGAGTGAATGATTATTGTGTATAAGTCGAGGTGAACCTTATTTACAAAATGCAATTAAATAAATGAGCTTTCGTGACATGAATACACGTTTAGCAGACAAAATAAGTGCACTAATGGTTGTGTAGATTCGCAATGAGGCATCGTCTGCTAATGTTAGACTTACTCAATGAGTGACGTCATCAAAACATTGGCGTTTTTTAGCGCAAAGAGCGCTTGTTTTCGTGATATCGTGTTGGTATGGGAAACAAAAAAGTATTAATTTTAATTTGTTAATCCCTAGCCCTCTAGTGATGCATTATTCTCATATTTTGTGATTTTCAATGAAATTCTACTTTAAAGGGTTCCACCACCCAAAATTAATATTCTTATTAAAGAAAGGTAACATCTTTAGTATTCCATTCCATCAACAAGTTCACAAAAATATGTTTCCAGAAAGAAAAAATAATAATTGGAAACGCATCACCATTCTAAAGCATGCGTTCATGCGGTCTGAATTACGCAGACTGCTATGTGTGTGGAGAATTGCAATGCGTGCAGAGCGAACGAATCGCCCGGGAATCTATTGTTTACAAACGTGCGCGTGAATAGCTGCATTGGCGCACTCGCAAATGGTTGGCCCGTATGGAACCAGTAAATAGCAGTGGTTCCGTAAGTGGTGGAAATTAATTGCTTTGTTTATGAATTACACAACCCTTTGCAAAATGTTGGGTATCTATTTGATATCACAAAACGGTACCAAAACATATAATAATGTGTTGTTCTTTGCCTGGTGGTCCCCTTTAAGCAGGAAATTTTAGAGGGAAGAATAGAGATGAAGGTAGATTTAAATTTATGTAGATTTAAATGTATTTGCTGTGCCAAAAACGGGTTCCTTTCTGTAAACAGGCCTCAAGGGAACCTGGGATCCCAGGGGGTGTTTCGCGAAGATTCTAATGCATTTTCCATAGACCCCAGCCCATGCATGGGGACCAGTCCTGAACGGGACTTACAAATATTGACACCAAAGAACGATTGTGTTTGGTTCCATCAATACATATCAAGCTTTTCATTTACAAGTGGGATATCTGGTCCTCCTGTCGTAATATTATTATTTTTTTGTTGCAGTACATTGCACAATATTATCCAAATCCACTTGGAAGAATTCAACCTGCTTCAAACAAAATTCAAGTTCATTTTTGAGTGCCCATTATATAATAGGTAGTGTGTGTACTAAGCTTAGTGTGTTGTGTGTACCCTTGCTCAGAGTAAACGTCCTCCATGAATTTCACATCTTTTAAAGATAATTTTATGGACTCATTGCCGCTGCTCTTCATCCGATCAAAGTCCTGTTTACTATCACACAAATGGCATAAAAATTGGGTGATTGTTTTTCCCTGCATCCAAGGTTAGATCATCAGTGTACAAAATGTATTAAAGGGAACCAACACCCCAAAATTATTTTCGAATAAATGAAAGATAATGCAATGCTCGAAATTAACTTTTTTTGCAGGTGGCCCGGTCGGGCCAGTAAAATTAGTATTTTTCCAAATTTGGTGGCCCGAAACCAAAAACTACTGGCCCGAAAAAAATAAGGAAAAACATAAGTAAAATGAATACAATAACCATATGAATAGTTTCAGGGTACTAGGCAATACTTTTTATTTGTCATTCCCCTTTGTTTCATTGTAAGATGAATTAAATAAACATGAATTAGGATGAATGTGTGTGTGTCATGTCTTTTTATTCATTGTCTTCATCAAAAAATCACAGCGATTGAATACACACGAGTGACAATTTCACTTCCAGTCATACATAGTCAGGGCCTAGGTGACAACAAAAAAATGGTAGAAAAAGAGAAAATTCAATTTGACCTCTGAACACCTTAGTCCAAAAGACATATATTAAAATTGTGATACATGTATATAGTAGTAATATATGAATATTCATGAGCAGCATATATGAATATTCATGATGCTCATTAGATATGCAAAATACGCAAAATAACTGAAATTACTAACAACGATTTTTAATATGAAACTATTTTTTTATAACTGGTTAGAAAATGAGTACTGCTGCTCAATAATTATGAATATTCATTAGCAGCAATTAGCAGCAATTAACTTGCAACTTTTTAACTAATCAATATTTTGTATGTGAGAAAAGGGTATAAGTTGCTGAATGCTACATTTAAAAGCCAGCTCTTGTCATGCCCTAGACAGGACTAAACATGACTAAAGGGTATCTAAAATAAAAACATTTAAAAAACAGCAATTTTTGGTGGCCCCGGGCCATCGGGCCTATGCTAATTTCGAGCATTGGATAATGGTTTCAGTAGTCCATTCCACCATACAGATAAGAAAATAAGTTTACAGAATTAATTTTGTAACTAAATTATAACTAGTGCTATTTCGTAGGACGCTTACGGAATTTAGGGCCCTGTTTAATAAGTTTATTAATTACACAACCATTCTGGACATTAAAGGTGAAGTTTCCCCACCTTCTATTTACTTTTGATTAAGTTCCTTACATATTAAAACAGAATTTCATGCAAATACATCAAACATCATTCAAGGAGCATCATTCAAAGTCACTCGCTGTACAAGCTAATCCCATTCATCGCGTACAGCATGGAGGCTGCCATTGATGTTTATGAAACTCGGATTTGGAATTGTTCGCTCTCAAATGTGACGTCGAATCCGAACAAACCTTTCTGTTGGCTCACGTTTTGCCTTGTGTTTGCCCTTCTCTTTCTCAAATGACGACTTCATCTCAATCAACCCAGAATTTGTCAACATTTTCTGGGTGTCCACACACATTACATACCATATTTATAATCAAGGAGGGGATTGTGATTCTCAGGGCTATTTTTCAAGCTTGTAGTGCATTGAAATAGCACAGGGAGTTTTTTTTTCAATGGATTATAATGTGAATTTACGGGGCTCTTTTTTGTTCCTCTTTAAGCATTTCAATGGCTAAATCGCCAGGAGCTACAAGAAATGTTTACCTGATGTATGTATGTATACATGTACAGTACAAGTATTTGGGCTCGACACTAGCAATTGCCTGGGGCAAGTAAAAATTAGTGTCAGGCAACTAAATAATTGTTCAACTACAAGAGAAATTTTAATTTAATATGTGTCAATCTCATCTAGAAGTAAGAGGGCAAGTAATTGGTGCCAGTCAAATTTCAAAATGTATGATTTTACTTGACCAAATGGGCTAGTACAGACAAAAAAAGTTGGGTTGGAGGCTTGCATTATGTTTGTTTACAGCTGAGAAGTAAGTGTGTGGGTTTCATACATGTATTGCCATATGGTGTGAATTTTGTATCCAATGGATATTTATATTGTTTGTATTAGAAACTGATTCTGTTTCTGTTTAAAAATCATGCAGAAATGACAATGAAATGTTTCATACAGTGGGGCATCAACATCCCTGATATACTATTTGCATTAACATTTCAATTTCAGCCTCATGCCAGACAAAAATGTTCCCATTATTACTTCTTTTTTTAGTTCTACATGTATATGATATTTTTAGGGGAACTTCATTATGGGCAGTGCTGGAGATAATGATGAGAAACAACAACTTTGTTTATTGCACCAGTTGCGATGGATATGAATAAAACATTAAAATATAACTGAATATAAAGTCAATTTGGTTCTATTACAAATGTGAAATTCTGAGTTTATTGAGGGGAATTTTACCATAATCCAGAACAGAGGATTTGGGGGTACTCTAATAGATCATCTTGGATTTGCATCTGAAACCTTAAAGGGATCTAGTAACTTAGTTGAAATTTGCAAACAAAAATGGCAAATGGTGTATGAAAGGTGTATTTCAGTGATCTGATATGTCCACTGAGTGATGTGTGACAATTTTTGTGGTAAATGAATGTCATATGACTGAGTAATGAGCGCAAAACTGCAAAATGATATATATTAGTTGACTTTGTACACATTTTATAATTATCCAGTAGATTATTATAAATCTGAACACTTCAATCATACATATCTTTATACCAGAAGAGAAATGTGGTAAACCAAAGCTGTTTCATGCTTCTATTGGTAATATAGATACAGCAAGGTTTGTGAGAAACGCTAGAGTTCCAAGTAAGTTTTGAGGATTTTTACAACTTTGCTAGATCCTTTTAAAACGACATTGAAGTTGCATTTCACTAATGTTGTATTTTATTGTTCTCCGTGGGGTTTTCCCCTCTGTGTGAGTTAATCTTATTATAGCAATAACAACCTGTCCATGAAAACAAGGAAGAATGTTTTCAACAACATTCTTTTTTCTTGGTTATTACAGGACATCAACTTTGTATCTATTTTGGATATTAAAGCTGGTGCATGTTTACTATCTGTCAAAAGACTATCATATTCCTTTATGGACTTTACTCTTATAATATTACTGTACTTCATATACCCTCCTGTATATCATTACTCATGTGTAAAATTTGAGATTAGCTTAGAGCAAAATGATTTGAAATAAGTGAGATATGAACAAGAGCAGTATAATAATGATAAGGACTGTATAAACTATTAATGTAACCTTGACTTATTATGACTGGTTGAGACTGAATATGCTGGATTCACGCAATCATAATTTTTAAAATTTCTCAAAAAGTACACACAAACTTCTCTCAAAAAGGTTGAAGAAAAGGGTGGTCTTTATGAGCAGTTGGTCTTTTTATACAGGTTGATTTGCAGGCAAATGTATGGTTTCCACTTGCCAGGGAGACAAGATATTAAAAGTGTAGTCATTGAACTTTTTTTGTACAAAAAGATAGTGTACTGGAGATATTTGGTGGTGTGGGTGTGTGTAAGGGAGGAGAAGGGGGAGGAGGTCATGTGGATGTATTTTGATGAAAAATGTAAGTCAAGAGTCTTTTTTAGTCATTCTCTATCATTAAGCTATTCAGGTACATGTGTATTCATTATTGTAAGCTTGAAAACGTAAACATACTTGAAACGTAAACACCATTTATGAAGGAAATACTCGCACCACTTTTAGCTTCCAGTTCTCATACCTAAAATAGCAATTTTTTGGCTTATGTCCAAGAACTGTTCAATCGGTAATCTGGATTTTGTTCCCTTTTATTTATAAGCTACAAACAGATCAAATGTATTGGAAAGATTTGTAGTTGAGGCAGATTATGTTGATCTGTCTAATTTTGTCTTATTTGTATCGTCAAATTGTCAAGTATTTATTGGGAGGGATTGCATTTGAGGAAGATTATGTTGATCTGTGGAATCATTTGTTTTCTTTTTATTGTCAAATTTATTGAACTATGTATTTTCTGTGTATTTCTAATTACAGTATCCATATTGGAAGACTGGTTCTAAAAACCTTAATGGGTCTTTAAAGTTATCTAGTCCTGGGATACTTACATCAAGCCTCCACACCTACTTCTATGTACTGGCCAATGCGAGTGATAAACTCATAAAGTAATAAATGGGTTGATTTTACTTGCCCCAATATAAAATGTACTTACCCCAATTTACTTCTAGATGAGATTTACAGATATGAAATAACATTTTTCTCTCGTAGTTGATCAATTATTTAGTTGCAAGATTGGGCAAGTAAACTAGACAATTTATTAAACTTGATATTAAATATTGAAAATTGACTTGCCTGCTACATGTATACTGGAATTGCATTTTCACCTCTAGTTTACCAATAATTTGTTGCCCAATGCGGCAATCAAACCAAACCAGTTATGACAATCACATTTTACTTGCTGACAACAACTTTCACCTGCCCCAGGCAAGTGCTAGTGTTGAGCCCTGCTTACATTGTTAACTAGTTATTGGTCTTCAAATATGTATAAGCTACACTTTATACTAATTGCTAAAGTTACAAGTGGCATTTCAAAACAGAATCTCTTGATGTTTAATTTAAAAAAAATCAATCTATCAGGAAAACATGCAATCTATAAAGAATTGAATTATATTTTTTACACAAATACATTTTGTACAATTCTAGATTCCAGACAGTGTACCAGTCAATATTGAATCAATTGTTGAACTACAACGTGCACAATCAGTGATATTGCTTCATCGATGAAAGATCAATATTCAGGTTGAAATCTGTTTGCACAAGCATGAACAAAGTCCAGATAAATGCATGATGTATGATGTATGTGTGCCTTAACTAGTGTGTAGTGATCTATCTTTTTGTCTGTATCTACAGGCTTACATAATGAATTGTCTCTGTATTTCTCTACAGAAACATATATCTGTTTCTAATGCTAATGCCTTCAGCTTTAAGTTGACATTGTAACCAATACACAAATTGGATATCATTTTTGTGAGGTAAATGATCTTTAAATTACGGTACGTGAACATCGCATTTTGAAGGTCTGGATGTCTGCCAACTACATTTTGCTGTATCAAAATGTTTGCCTTTGCAGTGCTCATTTCTGGCATTTGAAAGAATAGAAACAAAAATGATGGTCATATTATATTTCTTATGGTTGATCAATTTAGTGTTATAGTTGTGTACTTGTTTACTACTGATTTACACTGAATGAGAAATGTGAAATATTAAGCTTTGAAATGAATGCAAAATATACACACCATGAGAGCTATTGGATGTGGAAATGATTTTAGACAAGTATGATACAGTCAAACCTGTCTTAGTGGCCACCTGTCTATAGCAACCAACCTGCCTACAGTGGCCAATTTTCTTGTTTATCTTGGGCGGTCACTTTACACATGCAATTAAAAACTACATTTTTGGTTGATACTCATGGTTTGTATTCTTGAGCTTGTAGCTCTCCTGACGACAGACAGTCAACCTGTTTAATTTTTGGTTGATAGCCATGTACATTATTCAATCTAACAGGTTTGTATCAATATTTTATATCATCCATGCACAGACTGAAGCTGGGACTTTGGATTTACAGAACAATATTCTCGTGTGATGTCACTAATGGGACCAATGAGCCATGGCTTCTGCAGATGAAGATGACTCTTCAGCACCCTCATCCCCAAACTATGCCCAGCTTTCTGGCTTTCATGTGAGACTTGTTAGCTATTAAAGGGATCTAGTAACTTTGTTGGCATGTGCAAAAAGTGACGAATGGTTGATACAAATGTGTATTGTTCAGATCTGATATGTCTGTTGAGTATTGTGTGAAAATTTCACGTTAAATGGACGTTATATGGCCGAGCAATGTGCGAAAATGTAAAGTGATATTAGCTCACTAATTGCATTGACTCTGTACACAGTGGATAGTTAAAAATCTGAACCCTTCATCGAAAATATCTTTCTAACGAAAGTGAGATTTGAAAAACCAAAACCTGTTCCAAGCTTCTATTAAGTGAAACAAATACAACAAGGTAGGAGAAAACCACTAGATTTCTCATTAAGTTGTGTGGATTTGGAAAATAGTACACGATCCCTTTAAAGTGATAGATCTATTAACTTTGTCAAATTCATCCAAGAATCGATTGGAGCTTTCATATTTCCCTTCAGGACGTTTTTCTTTCACATTTCCCTTCTAAAGGACGTTTTTTCAATTGTCAAAATCAATAGACAGTAGGTGATAAGATCTTTTAAAAAATGTTTTCACTAGGTAAATGCAATGTTCTTTTTCTATGAATCACTTTATATTCCAAGTTATTTTCCTGGAAAGAGTAAAAATATTCTGTTCAACTCATTAACTTTTGACTATACAGTCCAATAGTCTGCAGTTGCCAGCGAATATGAAGTTGCAGAATGTTGTAGACCTTCAGAATGTTATTCACTGTTTTTCTTTTACAGTTTATTTCTCCAAGCTAGAGTAGTTTTTTAGCTGCACATAGATATGGCACAAAGACATTTAATTTTGGTGCTGTACGTATACACAACACTTGCCCCTACAAACAGTTTAAAAATACACTGGATGGTGGACTGTACTCTCTAAGAAGGAGATTTTCCAATAGTGAGATCCGTAGTTAGAACCCTGTGTATGCCTACTGAGTTTGTTCTTCAGCTAGACAATCCACTATTGTTGCACTCTACCCAGGTGTAAAAATGGAGTTCCGGTAGGAGGTGAAAGCCTTTATGAGAATGATCTTCTCAAATGCCCACGGATGAGTTGCTTGCAAGGAATGGTCCCAGGGAGTCGGGATGGTGCGATATTGTATCATATTAGGCACTATATTAATCAAATCAATTATTATTATTATTATTCTCTTTCGTTCATAATTCATGCAGTCTGACAGCCTTCAGACAGAGGTGAAGCTAGAGTATGATGGCAGTCCTGGCTGCAGCAGCGACAGCATCTGTTCCCCGGAGTCCAACGCCGACACCTCCCTCATCAACGGTCTCCAGGCAGGGCTCAATGATAATGAAGAGGGCAGGGAAGGGGCGGTAGACTTAGCCAATGCAGCAAACCCGCGGCTGTGTGCGGTGTGCTCTGATCTGGCATCGGGTTACCACTATGGCATTGCCTCGTGCGAAGCATGCAAGGCCTTCTTCAAGAGAACAGTGCAGGGTAAGTCTTTCTTTAGGTTTAATGCTTTGTCATTCTTTTGACACCTGAATACTGTTTGATAAAGAGAGAGTGAGGTGGACCTAGCTAACCCAAAGCTGTGTGATCTAGCATCGGGATACCAGTGAGCCATTTCCTTTTTTGAAGTATGCAGGGCCTTCTTCAAGAGAACAGCATAGGCTAAGTCCAACTTTTGATTTGTGTTTTGACACAATAAGAACACCAATGTTTTAAAAGGCAACAGATTGGGTAGACCAATTCAAACCAACTCTGTGTGCAATATGCTCTGATCTCGCATCGGGATACCACTATGCAAGGCCTTCTCCACGAGAACAGTCCATCTTTAGGTTTCATGTTTTGTCATTCTTATGACACCTGAATATTGTTTGATAATGAGAGGGTGAGGTGGCTGTAGCCAATGCAGAGCCATGTCCTCTGATCTGGCATCGGGATACCACTATGGCATTGCCTTGGGTGAAGCATGCAAGGCCTTCTTCAAGAGAACAGTGCAGGGTAAGCAGTGAAGGGAACATGCATCGTAGTGAATGTGCGTTGATGAGGAATTGATAGGTAACATGTATCAAATTATAAAACCCATACCAGTATTGAATACTCATGGCTAAGCCCCACTCTGCGATGCCGTGTGTGCGCATACAGGATCCTGTATACAGTTATCGCTTGCACTCACGAGTCCCTGCGAGGAGCTTATTTTCGCATAAATAAATGTTGCTCACAGTGCGTACAAACATATGCATGATTGATTCATCAAACCATTTTCTTGTGATTGGGTTTTAAAGCACAATATTGATTTAGATGACACAGAGAGATTCTCTGGGATAGTCTGTGAGATGGAAATCATGGACTTGTGGCCTTTTTTTATTTGCAGGGTATATTTTTCCTATAAATACTACATCTTGTAGATTCTAAAAATAGTGTAGTTTTTAGCTTTCTAGAAATCAACAGGTGCCTAATCTGAGTTGTAGTGGCCGATTAAGGTCAAAAGAAAATAGAAAATGTTATCAAGTTATCAACAGATCTTATCTCGGGTCAAGAAAAATATGTTGCATGCAAGAAAAACATTATTTACCAAAGAGCTTTAATGTTGTTAGTGCAAACATGGACAGAAGATATGTACTATGTTGGTCACATGACTTAGTTTTCTCTCAGCTTCAATGTGTTTAAAGTAATATTAGTAACAGAGTGTGGCGTACTGTCGCACATCACCATTGGTAATGGTCAGGCACGCCAACAAAAGTGTGAGATACATTATTGGTTGCCAAGTAGACTATTTGCCAGCTTACTTGTCAGTAAAGGCTCCAATCAAAGAACAAGTTATGAAAAAAGCATCTGATGTCATAAATGGGGACCCGGATGGATGGGAACATAGTTCCTTAGCAAGTGTGCGCCTTACAGGTGCCTGGCTGGAATGCTATCTATGGAGTGGAAAATGTGCACTTTGTATGTAGGAATGATTGCAGTGTGTATCCCTTGACTGGATAATACTGACAGAACTTAGAGGCTTAATGCAATTTGTGCTCTATAAATATCTATTATCATTATTATTATTATATAACTTCTATGTTATAATCATACTTGTCAAGGAGTTGTACCCCCCTCCCTTTTTCCATTAAAATGCATAAAGATTATGATAATTACAAATACAGACTTGTCTATGTTGTTTACTTGTAGTATACATGTACACGTACCTCGTTTTTTTTTTATGTAGGAAACTTAAACTACCAGTGTCATTCCAAGAACAAGTGTGAGGTGAATAAGAAGAGACGCAAGGCTTGCCCGGCATGCCGCTTCCAGAAGTGCATTGACATGGGCATGATGATAGACGGTGAGTAATAGTTAGTGATTTAATACTACAGTTGATGACTTAAACATTTATGTAGATCAGTATGGAAATTATTTTGTTTAATTCCTTTTGTTTAGCTTAGCTACTTGTCAGCAGTAACCTTCTTTACTAATTCAATATCTAGTGAAAAAAGGATGGATGTATTGTGGCTTGTACGTGTGTACTTCCATTATTAGGACAGAAAGACACACACACAAAAATCCTACTGTATGGATATGAAGTGTCATCTATGTATCAAAATATATATGTATTTTTTAAATTTGATGTTTAGAGGCCACTGTAATTTCTTAGTATTGCATTTAATAGATGCATACACTGTCTTTTGATTAATATTCATCACATAAATCTATTACTGAAAGGAACACATGGATAGACATTGTTGTATTTGTTATCAATGAACCGTATCATGCTTTACCTATCTAAAGTGATGTCCTTAAATAAAGATGGCTTGATAATATACAGTTATCATGGAATTATCAGTAATTGCATCCATGTTATAGATGTGGCTTACATATAATTATTCTAATTATCAGTGATTGGTGCAGTGTTGGAGATAACAATGGCAGGAAGTCAAAGTTCATTTCCCCATTTCAGGCGGGGCATCCTTGGACTGGTTGCTTGGTGTCCAATATGGAGAAAAAATAAACATTGTTAACCCTTTGGGCAAAAAAAATGTCATCAATGAAATATAATACACAGGGTCTTGAGGCAAATCAGCACCCAAAATACCATCAGCGCTACACTAAATTCATAAAAGAGCCCTGTATAAATTGCAGAGCAAATTTCAGGATGATATGTTACGCCAAGCAAGCTTGAAAAGAAGCCACGGCAAACAATTGTCCCTGTTTATAACAATTAAGTGAATTCAACCTGGGCTTAAAGTGTGTCATTTTGTGTAATTTATGAACTAAATTTGACATGCAGACTAGATTTCGTATTACCAGCCATTAATAATTACCAACGGACTATAATAACTTTCTATTGAGGATTTGGGTGTTCTTAACCAATTCCTAATCATTGTGGATAATAACTTTATTACCGGTTCATTGCCTGGTACCAAGAGGGTTCAATGATTGAGGGAAAGTTATCTCAGACTTGCATGTAATATGAAAGCTGTTATCTGAACAAATCTCTCGAAGCTTTCATTTTTTGTAGAACCTATTTTATGACAGCTCTTTTAAAAGTGCAATCAGGGTGGACTCGCCAGGATATAGAGAACACGGAGGTTAGGTGTGGTGCTTTTAATTAGGTCAATATGTTTTGGCAAGCCTCCACACTTACTTTTTTTGTACTGGCCCATTCGGGCAAGTAAAATCATACATTTTGAAATGTTACTTGCCCTAATATAAAGTTGGCTTGCCCTCTTCTAGATGATATTAACACATATTAAATTACATTGTTCTCTTGTAGTTAAACAATTATTTACAATTGCCAGTGACGAGCCATGGTCTTTGGTATCATGCTACCCTTTGCACATACCCACTAATGAAAGGCAGATATATTTAACTGGTAAAGCATATATTTGCATAATTTTACTCCGTGAGCTTGGAATGAGCTGTACTTTGCTGAAGTCGATTGGAATCCATGTGCAGATTTTACATTCCATGATACATACTGAATGTTTGCATCCTCAATTTGAAATGTAAGCAAGTTCTAGTTTATCTGGGTCACCTTCCCAGCATAACATTAGCCTTCTCTTTACCGTTGTCACATTTATGTGTATAATCAATGCTATAAATTTACTTTTTTGCCTTGTGGCTCAGTCTGGCAAGTTAAAACATGATTTGTCAAATTCTAGTGGCCCGAAACCCGAAATCTGGTGGCCCCAAACAAAGAAAAACATTACAAATTCTGTCATATTTGGTTGCCATTTCGGGCCAGTGGAATTTATCATCAATTATTTTGTTGTGGCCCATAGCTCATTTTGAGTGGCAGCGGGCCTGAGATCATTTCAAGCATTGGTTTAACACTTTGAATGCTAAATTGATTGCATGAATCCAGTTGAGCCAGTGTTTTTATACTAGTTTACATATCCCTCTGAAACATCCAATACTGTAATATTGTGTGATAATTGTTTTGTGCTTTGTCATGGTATGTCATTAATGTGGCCTCATATCCTGTGTACTTTGTAAATCAGCTGATACCTTACAAAAGACTGTCTCTTGTTTTCATATTTGTTAAGCCATTGTGAAGTTAGAGCAGAAGATGGCATTAAGGTTATCTTTGTGATTTAATTATTTTGATAAATAGAGCACCAAAGTGATGACATCCTTTTTTAAACAAAATGGTTCTTATACTTCTTAGCAACATGTCTTGATTGCCCTATTAGAAACCACTAGATCACATATCAATAAACTTGCATAAAATTCTTTGGAACCATTTGTCATTGCAATGAATAGCTGTGATATCTTTGGTACTCTTTAATCCATCCTTAACCCTAATAAGGCCGGGGGGGCCATAATGGCCCCCCCCTCCGCAATTTTTTTTATTGCTCCAAAACTCGGTAAAATGACGCGCCGCTGCTTGGTGACTTTTTTATTTTGGGTCTTGCGCATATTTTAAAGCAAAAATTTTGAAAATCGGACCTACCGTTACGAAGTCACGTGACCTTTTGTCTATGCATGTCAGCCCGAAAATCGCTCAATTTCGTGATTTGTGTACAAAACATGGAAATATCAGTTTTCGTAAAAAGAGGTATATCATTGGTTATTTGGTCTTGTTTACATTTTATATGTTTGATTTGGGGTTCAAAATAGTTGAATTATAGTTAGAAATAAAATAAATAACAAAAAACAATAAAATACATAAGTAAAACAAACAAAGAAATACATAAGAAATTATAAAAACAATAAAAAACATACATTTTTCAAAAAATTAAAATTACCATTGTATTCTATACACTTCACTTATCATGCATGCAAATTTTCACGGCGATCGGCCGAGATCTTAAGGGGGGGCCATAATGGCCCCCCCCCCCCGGCCATAGAAAGACCTCAAATAGCCCGGCCTTTTTAGGGTTAAAGGGATAGTACAGTTTTGGTAAGGCTAAACTTTAGTAATCAAAACCTGCACAATAGCATTACAAACTAATAGTCATAACTCCACCATGCTCGAAGGTCATACAAAATTACAAATGACTAAGTAAAAAGCCTGTTTTATCAAGCCTCTATATCAAAACTGAACTACCCCTTTAATTGTTATGTTGCTTTTCATGGAATCCTGTTGACTATACAGTGTTTTCTTTTCTTTGTCCTTTTTAAAGGGATAGTTGAGTTTTGGTAGAGAGGGCGCTAGACTACTTTTTTTTGTTTTGAGAGGTAATGAAAAACTGAGTGTAAAATTTGAAAGAGCATAATATTTAAATAATAAAATCATCTTTGTTTGATCAAAATCGGTTCAGAGACGGCTGGAATATCCATATATATAACAATTTGTAATAAACCTGGGGCCCCAGGTTTATTAGAGAATTTTGAACCAGCTGTTAAAAATTCAAAAAAATGCTTCCTCTTTTCAAAAAGTTACAAAATAGGTATTTAAATAGTTGTTGGTTATTTCTCTATCTATCACTATTTCAACAAAGCATCACATGCACAATATTTTATTCAAAATGGTTGAAACCGATGAGTGTTTAGAGAGCGCCCTCTTACGTTTTAACGGCTCTTTTTGAATGATAACATGATCTTTACTACGTCATTTGTAATTTTGTGTTCCTTTCTAGTTATAACTATTAGTTTGTAATGTAATGATGCAGGTTTTGGTTACTCAAATTCAGTTTCACCAAAACTGTACTCTCCTTACCAGATCTCAACTATCCCTTTAAAACAATCTAAATGTTGTCTCTTGTCCTATGCATAATTCAAATAAAATGTTATCTCATAAACTGCTATCTAATGTTCCACTCTGCATAAATGATCAACCGCAGAGACTACCAGGGTAAACAATACTGTTATCATTATGATTGTTCTTATTATCTCAGTATTGCTCTAACCAAAACAAAGCCGTTATCATTATGATTGTCCTTATAACCACCGTATTGCTCTTACTAAAACAAAACCATTATCATTACATATGATTGTTCTTAGTACCACAGTATTGCTCCAACTAAAACAAAACCATTATCATTAAATGATTAGCATTATTAACTGATTATTATTTATGTCGCCATGGTGATGGTATGCAGGTGTGAGACCAGACAGGGTTCGAGGAGGGAGGCAGAAGTACAGACGGAGGCCAGAGGAGACAGATTTTGCCCCGTCATCATCCGCAAGGAGGGCAAAGTACAGGAGAGGTCAGTGAAAGATGAAATGAGTTTTCATTTGTTGAAATCACGTATTTGTTCAATAGAAAAAAGTAAATCAGACATGTCGTCTATAGAAAATTCTGCACTGCTTCACATTTGGAAATTCTTCTTTTTTTAATTTCCCACTACCAAGAAATTGTTTATTTTCTGTATAAATAATATCTAAGAGAATGTGACTGAATTCAAAAGTTTGGGAAAGCCAGATGATAATATAAAAATTAAAACATGACAGTTAAACATCCACCTGTTCAGAAAGGTCACTTCCCTCAAAAGGCTAACACTATAAAGGCTAATCACAAGACTAATTGGTAGATGAACCTGTATAGAAGGGTCACTTGTGTACCACAGCCATTTTCTCAAGAGCAATAGTAGCACCTGGAATAATTTAATAATTCGTCATACCTTGTGTATCAGTCTTCAGATTATAAGTTTGCAGTATTTTGGACTTTGTTTCGAGATAAGCTTTGAGGGGGAGATAAATAATGGTGTGAACTTATCAACAGTGTCAAAATCTTCCCTTTGAGAAGTGATAGTGCGTCAAGTACAGTGATATGATTATCTTGGGCATTGAGTTTGCAGAAAGAAAAAGAAACTTGAAATCTGACAATACTTTGATTTGTTGTTATGATTTCACAATTCTTCTAACCCATAGTTAATCTTTGACAGTAGTTCGTCATTTAAAGATAGCTGATTTGTTTTGCCTTTTGATTTCTTTGTAACACAAAGTCAATACTCTGGATGAACAGTGTGGAAATATAAAGAAGTCATAGAGATTTACTTGACCTAACCTACATGTAGTAAATTTAAATCCATCAGATTTTGACCTATAATTGACCTCATATTTTTGTAATGTTACTCATGATTTAATTAAGCAATTAGTATATAAAAAAGAAAGTATGTTTATTTCCTGTTTCCATAACATAGAATCTTTTTTAAATTGTGTTTTTTTTCCATTTTGTTACCAGCTTAAATGAAGATGTACGAGGTATTCATTACTATCCAATTCATTTACATGAACCTTTATTGTGTTTATCTTTTATGAGCTTAATTGAGATTTATTCATACTTCATGTTGTCCATACTATCCCACAGCGGCTGAACTGACCAAGCACCTGCTAAAGATAGAGCCCCCGGTCAGCACCCTCGGACCGATTGACCCCAGTCTGAGGGACAAGGACCCAGCCTTCCAGGCCATGAAGATTATCACAGACCTCGGGGACCGAGCTCTGGTCAATGTGGTCCAGTGGGCCAAACAAGTTCCAGGTCTGTATTTTAACCCATTGTCATAGGGAACCAGTATAGGGAACTAGTATGGAATAGGTTGAAAGTAATAGCCTTAGATTTGAAAAATTAATTTGTAATCCGAACTGGACCATAACCCAGCTTTTCGGGGGAAAAAAACCTTCAAGGATTGAGTGCTGGTTAATGTGGTCCAGCGGGTCTGTATTATGAAGGCCTAGTCTTTAGCGATTGAAAAAAAGGAATATTAAAGTGTAATCCAAACTCAGCTATTACCTAGCCTTTCAAAAACCTTGAGGGATATGGAGCTGGTCAGTGAGGTCCAGTGGGCCAAACAAGTCCCAGGTGTGAATTTTGAAGGCCAAGTCTTTAGAGATTGAAAAAGGAATAAGTTTAATTCAAACTGAAACACAACTCAGCCTTTCAAAATAGTCAGGAATAGAGCATTATCAAGTTCCACATCTGTATTTGTATCTCTTATCATGCCATATTATTTGTACTATGCTATCGGGGGGGGGGGGGGGGGGGGTCTGGCCTTTCATTAATTAATTAGTTTCATTTTTGTAAACTTAATAGGTAATATTGAATAGATGTGACTGTATGACAGTTCTAATGTTATTTGTATTAATTCTGGTGCTCAGGATTCACAGAGTTATCACTTGGCGACCGTAGGATCCTGCTCCAAGATGGCTGGATGGAGATCCTCCTGTGGCAGGTCATCTTCAGGTCAATCCCTCTCGAAAAGCCAGACAGAATAGCATTCACCAAGGTATGCATCCCATTCATTCTATTCATGTGTTGCACCGTAACAAATGTGACTGGATATAGCAAAATCCTGCACTTGTCTGTAAAAAATTGATTTTCAAGCCATGATAAAGGCATCATCACAAGCTTCATTTGATGCCTTCTTCTAAACAATTGGACAATAACTGGCAGAGATTTCTTCAAAACATGAATAACTGACAAGTGCTTGGTTTTGCTATATCCAATCACAAATGTCTTCAGATCAATCTCTCTACTTGTCTCTACCCATCCCTCAACCTGTTCCACCCTTCTATTGGTAATATGAATACAGTTAGAGTTGTAAGTAAGTTTGTGGATTTTGACAATATTAGGAGATATTTGAATTTGTTATTAATATGACATTCCACTATCTGTTAATGATCATCCAATCGACTGATAGATGTTGTAAAACAGACTGTATGTTTTGTATCTTTGTGTGCTAGGGTCTAAGCATGGATGAGGAACAGGCAGCCAGAAGTGGCCTTGGGCCCCTAGTAGTGAAGGCCCTCCATCTGGCCAGAAAACTCAGGGATATTGGCATCGACAGAGAGGAGTATGCACTTCTGAAGGCCATCATACTGGTTAATGTTGGTACGTATATTGTCAAACATTATAGTGTCAAGCACTCTTTTAAACTTTGGCGTGTGTGTGGTTTCAAGCACAGTTTATGTTAAAAATGGCCTCTGGCCCCTTGTAAAAAAGGCCCTTAAATTTGCCAGAAAACTCTGCGATATTGACATCTGCAGGGAGAGGGAGGAGTATGCACTTCTGAAGGCCATCATACTGTGTAATGTTGGTATGTATATTGTCAATCATTATTTACAGTGTCAAGCACTGTAAATGTATACAGTGGCCTTAGGCTTGAAACAAAGTTCCCCTATTAAACACCCCCCCCCCCCCCCCCAAAAAAAAAAAAAAAAGAAAAAAAAGAAGGGAGTATGCCCTTCTGAGGGCCACCATACTGTGTAAAGTTGGTATGTTTATTGTCAAACATTATGAACAGTATCGAGCACTCTTTAATGGATAAACTGGCATCAAATCGTACGTCCTGTTATGTATTGTGTGTTTGTACATTAGAGTCACTTACATCACACTTTGCCTTTCTGTTGATTCGATACAGTTTGATTTGCATGTACCATTTTTATATATTGTCATTAATGCTGTTATCCGATCCGGGAACGATCCGATTTCCCGACGATAATCGCTTCTGAGCCGGATCCGAGACGGATCCGAGAAATAAATTTTCTCGGTAGAAAATATCGGAAGATTTTGCCGACCCATTTTCTCCAGTAATAATTGAAAATGTGTATGTTTGACAGTCCATTAAGTAGTGTAATTTAAATAAAGAATGGGGGAATCAATATTGTTTACTTTATGAGTGGTTATTTTGGAGAAATGATTAGTTCGTTAATTCGTTTCGCAGTCGAAAATTGAACAGGATGCGAAAAAGTTGCTAGTCATTTGAACGATATTGCCGACGGAAATGCACACAAAGTTAGGCCGAAACTCTCGGGGAGACTTCAGATGTATATCTGTATGATCGAGCTGATCAGCCAGTGCATTCTAAAAGTGGCTCAAAATACGAATTTTGGTTATTTGCACCATGTTTAAATGTTTTGATATTCTACTTACATGATTGCATCGGCGTTTAAAAGCTGAACAGAAAAAAACTGAAACCCAAAGCAATGCAAACAACTACTTAACCACTTGACTGCTAAGCACGTACTATTACGTGCATTCAGATGTGACACTCTGTGCTAACCACGTACTATTACGTGCAATGTCCATTTCCTGATGAAGGCATTAGCACTGCGCTATATGTACCCCTACTTTGCTATTAGCATCTGATTATCTAACTTGAGAATATGAACAATAGATGGCGCTCTTTCACAAACAAATCCAAGATTTTGCGGCTAATTATAGAACACTTTCGGCCTGATTTGTACACGGGGAAAGTGCACTTACAATTTCAAAATGGCGACTATATATACAGTCAAACCTGTCTTAGTGGCCACCTGCCTATAGCAGCCAACCTGTCTATAGTGGCCATCAAAAGTTATCCCCTGCATGGAAAAACAGTGCTATTTAATCTGTCTATAGTGGCCACCTGTCTATAATGGCCACTATTTGTGACTCCCTTGGGTGGCCACTATAGACAGGTTTGACTGTATATATATATATAATATATATAGGGCTATATATGATATAGGCCTATATATATAGATATATATATATATATATGCGTGTGTGTAATACTACATATCTCAATTATGTTTATATGTAGTTCATTACTGATATTGATTGATTTCCATATATTTATTTCATATGATGGCAACTTGTTTGCTACATAACCTTTGTATTGTCGGATTTTTGTGTGTCTAAAAAACGCTTTAGCACAGAGTGGTACAGTGTGCACAAAGCCTATAGCGGTCAAGTGGTTAAAAAATCGGTAAATAACAACTATACATATAATAACAGATCGCGGATGAATCCGGCGTATGAAACAAAGACCCGTACACGAGCGAATATGCGTGTAACATGCCAGCAGTGCAGCGGCCCGAAAACTTGCTGCTACCGGTACCGTAACTACGTCAACCTTCCCTCACGAACGTGCTTTGGAAATTTATCAATATATTCAGCGCAGTTTTTCGTTGTTTTGGTGGTATTTTTTGTAATCTGTTCAGCTTTCAAATGCCATGTTATCATGTAAGTAGACTACCAAAATTGTGTTGATCACAAAAAGGCAAATTTATAGCCACTTTTTGAAGGCTCTCACCAAGAAGATCGTACAAATTTACATGTGATGTTTCCCCGTGACTAGCCGCCTGAGTTCTGTGAATGTGTGGCGCGATGCTGAACAAACGATCGATTTCTAGGCCCAATTCATTTCGGAAAAAATACTTTTCTTGCGAAACTTAGTTAATTCTGAATAGTCTGTAACTGTTTTTCTGTAAAGATTGATATGTGCATGCCTCAAAGCGTCAACATTGTTAATATTATTGGCATATAAAACAAGAAAGATAAGTCTACAACGCTGCATTTTTTTCAGAGCAAATTGCAATATAATTTTTTTCCGAGATCCGATCCGATCCGATCCGAGAATCTCGTTAGCGATTTTGAATTCTACCGATCCGAGAACGATCCGGGATTTTTTCTTTACCTAACAGCATTAATTGTCATAGTGTTAATATTGTTGTTGGAGACAATTAACATGTCTGAAGCATTTTTTCCACTATTTTCTATTGCTTTTGCTCTTTTTATACAGAACTGTCAAGAATTGAAGAAGCCTCGCAGCTGGGCACACTTCAGAACAACCTTTACGATGCGCTCCACCATCACATCATGAAGGACTACCCCGGGGACACCAGGAGGGTCTGCCACCTTCTCTCCACCCTGCCTACCCTCAGACAACTCTCCACAGAGTCCGTCGAACACGTGTCGCGCAACTCAGCCGAGAAGAGCATCCCCATCCAGCAACTCTTCCGCGAGATGCTCGAGTCAAAGTGCGAATGAGGGCAATGGGACCACCAAACTAAAACTTATAGACATTGGTGGCATTTGATTGACCTTCCTATTACCAAGGCCATTGATTGCTAACATGTGATATATCTCATCTCCTGGTATGAGATGTTTGATGCCCGTGTGGAAGAGGAAGTGGAAACGACGGAGCCATGAAATCATGACTGGAAGTCGTTTCATGAGGAGCTCAAGGGAAAGTGGTTGTGAGGTAAGTGTGAGAGACATATGTACTCTCTTACCAACCCTCACACTTTATGGCCATTATTTCGACTCATTTTGTCATATTATGAGGAGCTCAAGCAGCAGAAGTGGTAGTGGAAGTGAAGGGAAGTGCAAGAGCAAAGCCAACAGACTTATGTGCTCTCTTGTCAACCCTCACATGGACGCAGGAGGATTGAGGTCACGTCGTGGGACAAACATTTCTACGAGAGAAGACGTTGCCGCTGTGAATGCACATGAATGCTGCCCTGTTCAGAGATGAGCATAACATTTAGGAAAACTATTTTAGTTGTGGGGAGTTATGAGTGAAGAGTGAAATGGTGATTGCATTATTTCAGAAGTCTTTGAAGGAAACATTGAGATTTTATATTATAGTGAACATGTTTATTGCTAACAAAGGCGTTCTTTTGTGACGTATAATCAATGCTTGTAGTTGTTTTAACTAGTAGATGATGGAACATGTGCTGATCTAAGCATTCATGAGCGACATACCCGAGATCAGATCAGATGTGCATGACCGTTGCTTATGCAGACATATTACATAAATGTTGATTTGTAATGTCATATACAACGTTTACAAGTCATAAATGGTATATAGCAATGGTGATATGGTTGCACGGTTAAAATGTGCAAAGGTAGAGAAGATGAGTGGTCATATTGGAGCCTCTGGAAAGGTGACAGCTGGGACGCAACATTTGCTGCATTGATAGATGTTTGTCATTGAATATCAAAAGTTTTATAAACATATATGAATATCAAATTGCTAATAATAATAATAATAAATAATAAATAATAAATGGGGCTTATAGAGTGGTGAAGTGTGATGTCATCAAAAATCTTTTTTTGGAATTTTCAAATTTGATCTTCATTTTCCGAAAGAGCATCAAAAATAATGTCCAAATACCGAAAATCAATTGAATATGTTAAGTATTGGCTGAGATATGCCCATCCAAATGAATTTTACTTCAATGGGCAATCAGTGTTATAGTGGTCTGGTTCATAAAGTTATGAACCAGACCACTATAACACTGATTGCCTATTGACAACAAATTAAATCGGATGGGTATATCTCAGTCAATACTAAACATATTCAATCGATTTTTGGTATTTTGACATTATTTTTTATGCTCTTTCGGAAAATGAAGTTCAAATTTGAAAATTCCAAAAAAAGATTTTTATGACGTCATGGCTTCTGTACTCTATAGACCACGTTATACAGTGTCTCAATGCGCTTTACATTATAACAATTCAAATAATTATATTCATATTTACATTGAATAATAAAATCACATTATTAGTCTATAACAAATGAGAAGATTCAACTTGAATACAATAATATCAAAAATAATTTAAAGGGGACCACCAGGCAAAGAACAACACATTATTATATGTTTTGGTACCATTTTGTGATATCAAATAGATACCCAACATTTTGCAAAGGGTTGTGTAATTCATAAACAAAGCAATTAATTTCCACCACATACGGAACCACTGCTATTTCCTGGTTCCATACGGGCCAACCATTTGCGAGTGCGCCAATGCTATTCACGCGCACGTTTGTAAACAATAGACTCCCGGGCGATTCGTTCGCTCTGCACACGTTGCAATTCACCACACACATAGCAGTCTGCGTAATTCAGACCGCATGAACGCATGCTTTAGAATGCTGATGTGTTTCCAATTTGTTTTCTTTTTTTCTGGAAACATATTTTTGTGAACTTGTTGATGGAATGGAATACTAAAGATGTTACCTTTCTTTAATAAGAATATTATTTTTGGGTGGTGGTACCCTTTAACAAAGAAAGAATGAATCTCACAGACAATTTGAAGCGATCTTCTGTAACAAAACAGTAAACTTGTCATTAATGAATCAATTAAATACACATTGCAATTACCAAGAATGGGTCGATCATTACATACCAGAAAGATTACATTTGCTTCAGTGGAGAGGTATGTTTTAAGTCTAGAAGCAAATAGAGTGACAGAAGTTACCTAATGTGAATGGACACTATTGGCAGAATACTATGAGCACTCACAATGCAAATATGGATGGAAATACAAAACATTGTAGCCATATACTTAATCATCTGTACTATGCTTCATCATACATTTGTCATTCAGTGTATTTTGCACAAATAGACAAGCCCTTTTGGGTGTATTACTGTATAGTATTGGTAGTGCACAACTATAAATCAATCCAGGGGGTGTTTTACAAGGATCCTATAAAGTTGAACTTAAATTCTAAGTTTGACTTAAAATTATGGTAAGCCATATATACTATTGGAATAAAACATAGTAAAAAGCAACCCCAAAAAACACAATTATTTGAGACTTCCAACGCAAATGTACATCAATAATTTCAAGGCTCATTGATAATAACAAATATTACTGATTTTTGTCAAAATATATGCCTTTTAAAAAGAACTGTTTCAAAATGTTTACAAAGAACTAACGGCTTTCCATAACTGTTAGATCTACCTTAACTTAGAATCTTTGTGAAATACCCCCTGGTCCTAATGAAACCTTGGAAATCCTGGTATTTTAGATATCAGTTCAAATTACAGTGCACAGTTTGTATGTTGATTTGATTCTGCTTTATGAAATATCATGATTGTTATTATTATCATAAGTTGTAAATCAAATCTGTGAGTCACCAGTGTCTTGCGTTACATGTGTATGTAGTTGTTTTTCTTTGAAGCTTTGAATAATAAGGAAACTCCATGGTAACATAAGTACGGAGATTTAGAATGTGAAAACAATTCTTTGTCAGCATACACAATTCCAAAATTAGAATTGTGTTGAGAAAGTGAAACAAAAGTGAAATTGTTTGAAGTATGTGTGTGAGAGTCTTGATTTTTGTTTCAGTTGTCAACATAAACAAATAATATCACAATTATTAATAGATGTTGACATTTGATGTGTATCATATGTCTGTTTTTTTAATTTGGTTTTGTTATATATTCTTAAATCTTAATACTTTGATATATATGATAAATACTACGGCCCTAGTTCTCAGAGGGTTGATTTTAATCCTAGGTTTAATATTTGAGTCCATGAGTAAGATTAAGTCTGGATTACTAACATTATGTTATACCGTGCAAATGCGATGTTAACACAGGGTTAAATTTAACACACTGTCCAGAATACAGACCAGAGTGAAAAGTGAAGTTGGGATGTGTAACATTTTTACTAACTCATTGATTTAATTTTTGTTAACAAAATGATTAAAAAGGAAACGGGTGTAATTTATCCATAATCCATAGATATTTAAGCGTGTATGATGGTGTAACATAATTCTGTAGACGTGATATAAGAAACATTACATGTATGTATATAGTGAAATTAATCACCATTGTAAATAGCAATATTGAAATAAGCTCATGGATATTTTTGAAAATATAATTTTTTATTTTAAGACAGTACTAGTCAAACTAAAAAGGGATCAGTATGTCAACTTAAAGCCAGTTTTTTAATCAGAGATAAATCCATTATGCATTATGAATTGGCAGTGAATATACAGTATAAATCAAAATCTTTATAGCATTTCAAAAAGACCTAATTTTTTTCTCAATTGTCACTTGATACTACCAAACTTAGGAGTTGGTGTAGCATGGATTTGCCATTACAACAATCAAACCAACTTGCCACCGTCTAAATTTTGATTTGGTATCTTGAAAGATATCACGCTCTTAATCTTGTTTGTTTTTTGGTTGGTTGGCTGCCTGGCAAGCGGGCGAATGTTTACATTGTTGTACAAATAAAACAATCTAACTTGATCTCGTTAGCTGCTCTTTTGAAATAACCATTCGTATGACAAGCCTCCATGCTAAATTAGTTCTGTACTGGCCTGTTTGGGCAAGTAAAGTCAATCATTTATAATGATTTACTTGCCCAAAGATAAAATTTGGTTGCCCTCTTACTTCGAGATGAGATTTACATGTATGGATAATATTGTTCTCTCAATCACTCTCATAGTTACAAAATAATTTAGTTGTCCAAATTCAATTTTTACTTGCCCCAGGCAAGCAGGCAAGTGTCAGTGTCGAGCCCTGCATATGAGACACGAAGTCTACATCCCATCCCTCTGTCCCTTCAGTACTGACTGTGCAGTGGCATAATTACACAGGGTCTTGGGTCATAAAATGCCAAAATGAACACCATTCAAAATTAAAGAAGAACATTTTCATTCAGCACCTCAACAACAACAAAATAGAGCACCAATTTAACTTTTGCCTTGTATGTAGTCTTGTAGATAACTCTTATTGATTCATTGGAGTATTAAACTATATATGTTGTACCACCAAGTTGCGAATACAATGTTAATGTAGCTTATGATTGAAGAGAATGCATTTATTATTTTGTGTAAGCCACTGTTTACAAGTATATACCTGCAGTTTGATACATTGAGAGTATTTTACTTCTATATACAGGGTGGCCCAGAAATAACGGAACGGGGCACTTCCCAAAATAAAGTAACGAAATGACTGGGTCCATTGGATAGTGTGTCTTTTCAAATGAAAATTGATACCAAGAACATTCATTTTGGTCGTGTAGTTTTTGTTTTAGAGCGCTGTGAGTGACACCATGTCAGGGTTCATTTTTCTTCAATTTTGACTGACCTATTGGCTAAAGAATGACCCGAACGGCTCGTCATAGAATTACGATGCACAATGATGCGGACACCTTTGTTAGTGTGCATTCGACTGAATAGCCACAGCACCGTAATTCTATGCCGAGCCGTTCGGGTCATTCTTTAGCCAATAGGTCAGTCAAAATTGAAGAAAAATGAACCCTGACATAGTGTCACTCACAGCGCTCTCAAACAAAAACTACACGACCAAAATTAACGTTCTTGGTATTAATTTTCATTTGAAAAGACACACTATCCGATGGACCCAGTCATTTCGTTGCTTTATTTCGGGAAGTGCCCCGTTCCGTTATTTCTGGGCCACCCTGTATATATATATATATACACACTAGAATACTCGAGAGTAATCATGTATTTGAGTTTGTTAGTTTCATTCTCCACCAAATGTTCTGTATGCTCATTAATTTAATTTGGAGTTGTAATCAGTTACACTGAAATCTGCTGACAGTGCACAATCATCTGAGGCAAATTCAGTCAGTGTATATTGGGTGAAGCATGCTGGTAAAAAGAGAGACCCATTAGGGATATTTGTTGTCTTATCTCACGATCATACAAAACAAATATTCTACGCACAGCCGGAGACAATATCCATGGCTTCAGAGAAGGTAAGGCTAGTTTAGACAGCCCTTAGATGGGTGGTGCAGACACACCCACTATATATAGCCAATCACAAGTGGGGTTTTCAGACACATCCACTATATATGGCCAATCACAAGTGGGGTTTTCATACACGCCCACTATTTATAGCCAATCACAAATAGGTTTTGCAGACACGCCTATTATTTCCATCAAATCACAAGCAGTCATTACAGTAGCATATATTATGGAGGGGTAATTGCCACACCACCACTAGTACCGGGGAATTCTTAACAAGTAAGTAACCACTGGTTGGGCCTATGAATAAGATTAATATCTGACATTTGGTTTCAATGAGTTATAAGCATCTGAGGCAAATTCAGTCAGTGTATATTGGGTGAAGCATGCTGGTAAAAAGAGAGACCCATTAGGGATATTTGTTGTCTTATCTCACGATCATACAAAACAAATATTCTACGCACAGCCGGAGACAATATCCATGGCTTCAGAGAAGGTAAGGCTAGTTTAGACAGCCCTTAGATGGGTGGTGCAGACACACCCACTATATATAGCCAATCACAAGTGGGGTTTTCAGACACATCCACTATATATGGCCAATCACAAGTGGGGTTTTCATACACGCCCACTATTTATAGCCAATCACAAATAGGTTTTGCAGACACGCCTATTATTTCCATCAAATCACAAGCAGTCATTACAGTAGCATATATTATGGAGGGGTAATTGCCACACCACCACTAGTACCGGGGAATTCTTAACAAGTAAGTAACCACTGGTTGGGCCTATGAATAAGATTAATATCTGACATTTGGTTTCAATGAGTTATAAGCTGTCTTATTTATAACAATTTTTAAAAATAGCAGAGATGACATGGGAATATTTGCTTTCCGTCTTGGATAATTCTTTCTATGTCACAAAACTCTGATCTTGCATTAACCCGTTCAGGACAGACCTCCCAAAAAATATATTTATGCTAGGATCTATGGGAATTGCATATTATACCAAAATCAAATAGTCGTAATGGGTTAAGAATGAGATTAACCCCAAGTTCTGGGGTGTATTCTGAAAAGGATTTTAAGTTAACATTTATTGTATCTACCTCACTAAAATATTTTGTAGCAAATCGTAATTCATTTAGTACAGCTTTAGAATTACAATTTGGCTAAAAAATCTTTTAGTGATGAAGATACAATAAATTTGAGCTTAAAATCGTTTTCAGAATACACCCCCTGGAACCAGTTGGCATTTTGCTGGTTGATGAAATTCCTGCTAAAATGAAAAGCATTAAAATCACAAATACAAAGAAGCATTACTGTATTAATTGAATATAAAGAGTGATGCCAACGTGACTTCTTAGCCAATTTGGTTACAGCATTAAACTTGATTGATTTTTTTTTTTTTTTCGTTGGGATTTGGTGCCAATGATGGGTTTTTTACTATGAAAGGAATAATATACATTACACATGATTTCCTTGAATTAATGAAGACTCAAAATTTGCAACAGCAAAAAAGCCACCAATATTTCCTGAAGATTTGTCCTTGCAAATAACAATTATTTGTTTTCGGTTAGAAACCCTTTATTAAGCGCTATATAAATGAAATATATTTGTATTTTGTAAGGATAGATGCCTAGTGTATTTTATGAATATAAGGACATTTTTCAACATTGTTTTCTAATTTCTAGACTATAGTCTGTCATGTTTTTGCTTTATTGCGTGTAAATTATACAAGTATGAAGTAGAAGAAATCAGTACAGATTTGTACATGCATGTAGTTAAAAAACACAAGAATGTATGTGTACACAAAAAATCAAGTGAGTTATCAATTTTGTACAGGTTTGGACAAATTTATTGCAAATTTGTCTGTATGCGATATCGAACTTTGGAAGCTGTTTAATTTGAGAAAAGCCTGTACGCAGAGATGCCAACCGTTCCGTTTTTGCCGTATTTGTTACGTTTTTTCACGCAAAATACGGCAGTACGTTTTCCCCTAATAAAATACGTTTTTTTTTTTTTTTTTTTTTTTTTTATAACTTTTTTTTTTTATACTCCCTATAGAAACGATCGGAAAACGGCAACAAAATGTACGTTGAACCCTGATAAACTATTACTCCAGATACATATTTTAAATATAAAACCTCTAAAGGTTGGCAGCTCTGAAAATACTTTTTTTTGGTTCAAAATACTGTTTTTTACCTCTCAGAATACTTGTTTTGGTTTGTGAAGGTTGGCATCTCTGTGTACGGTATCTGAGCTGTCTTTTTATTCCTCTTTTTTAAAACTCTGCGACGCTGATGTTTTCTTCTTTATTCTCCCTCTTATGTTTAGTTGATACACATGTAAATATATTTGATGCAGAGAGAACATATTTTTGTAAATTTTAAATGTCCTTTTCTCTATCAGGGTAAACTTGTCTATAATAATCTAACTTCTATTTTATTGCAATTGTGTTAAATTCTTGTCGTGTAATTTAATGCATATGAGGAGAGCAGCTAGTTTGAATATAATACTTTCTGTTGTCCAGGTAAATGTAGCAACGTGTTGTTTTATTTCAAACATAGGGAAATTGACTAGAAATATATAATGTGAATGAAAATGAGCAAAGACGAACCCCATTTTCTTTTATCATTCTTATTAAAATTGTTGATGTGTAAGTGTGTTATCTTATCCCAAAGGCCCAATTCTCAATTCTCAATAGTGGGTTAACTTGCACTCATTGACATTTTATTTCCGAATACCCCGTCTTGACAGGCCTCAAAAGTCGGGGTAACATCCGGGCATCTACCCCCTCCCTGTTAAGAGGGTACAATTGAGGTAGCGTCAGAACAATATTGGGGGAGATTTTAAACAAGTCGAGTCGGGGTAGAGTCGTGGTAGCATCTGGACGTCAGCCAGACGCAGAACCTGTTAAGATGGGTATTTAGTCTATGGACTTCTGAATCCTGCTCTTAATTTGGAATTTTTATATTAATAGTGTTATTTTTAATTGATAGACTAAACTAACCTTTGCTTAAATGTAACCCTTCCTGTGTTGTGAATGTGTGCCAATCTCTTGACATATACTTCTCAACCTATATGTACTTGTTGCAAGAAACGCTAAACCTGAAGCCTTGCCAGGTGTTTCACAGAGATTGAAAATTATGGAATTTCATTTGAAGTTCCTGTAGTAAATAGCAGAAAATATTTTGAAACGCAACATAAAAAAAAACATCTTTGTGAAAAATCATTGATATTCTCTATAATCAATGAAATTTAATCTATGTTCTTGGGGTACTTCTTCGTCTCATATATAGACATTTTTTGTATTTAAAAATGTGTTATTCCTAGGTAACAAATGGCCTACCATAATTTTACTGGTCTATAAAAAAAAAGTCGGCTGACCATGCATATTAAACGCATGACCTCAAGCAATGTACTTACATTCGCACAAGTCCATTTTCCTTGCATGTATTCCTGAGGAAATTTGCATTATTTACGCAAATAAGTGACAAAGTTATCTTTTGTACAATGGGGATTTATGCACAAAGTTCCCTATACCAAAATGCACTGAAAGTAAAATACAGTCAAACCTGTCTATAAAGACCACCTAAGGGAGACAGAAAATGTGGTGTTTATTATCAGGTGGTCTCTATAGAGAGGTTCATTTACATGTAAACTGCATTCAAGGGAGTCAAGATCAGTGGTCTCTAAAGACAGGTGGTCGCTATAACAGGTTTGACTGTATCAATTATAAATAAGGACAACTGACAAAGATAGATTGAATGAATTACAAATTGAATACAAATCCTGCCAGATTCAAATGTAATGCTCTAAAAAAAAAATATATACATGTATGTTGATCAAGTACATAGTTACTGTATGTCAACTGGAATGTTACAATGTTGGTTTATGAAATTGTCTATTATCAGTTGTGTAATTTTCTTCTATCCATTTGTTGTAAATAGAAATAAACAAATTATTTCAGATAAAATGCACTTTTGAGCATTTGTATATATACAAACATATTTCCTATTTTTCATATCTGCTCAATGAATGCAGTGTCTTAAATTTTGATTTGTTTTCATGTAAACAAAAAATAATAATAAAACGGTCAGTAAAGATGGTATATCTTTACTCCAGTGAAAAGTTATAATTGAAAGTGAAAGACTGGTGGAAAGGAAATGTACAAATTTATGATTATGTGTTTGTGTATTTCATCAACTGTATTATTAAACAAACAATGTTCATGACCTCAGAAAGTAAAATAAAAGCAACATGAATCAAAAGAATTGTCTCTATTTGTGTGCATACATGATTGATGCGGTTCAATGACATAAGCTCTGGTGGCAGATTGTGTGATAAACGGTGCATTAAAGGGGAGCCAAGTGCTGGTAGTTTCTCTTACTGCTGCAGTTAAGTGCATAATTCATGTCACTTATATTTCATCTTAGGTATCACTAATAAAGGAAATAATCAATGTTATTTAAACCACTCATTTGTTTTGACTGAACACTGGAGGCTGCCATGTTTTCCAACTGTACCATATGAAACGGGCACTAACCAAAAGGGGTAATGTAACCACCGACATAGCGGCAGATTCAACAACAGTGGTTACAAAGCCCACTTTTGTTAGTGCGCGCTCAGGTAACGTTTCATGCGGTACCGTTAGAAAACATGGCAGCCTCCAGTGGCTAGTCAAAACAGTCGATGGTAGTTTTTAGAAACATTGATTATTTCCATCATTAGTGATAACCTAAGAGGAAATATACAACTAGAAGTCACAGAGCATAGTATGTCCTGGGAACAACTGCTGTTACAGCATATTTAATGTTGTCATCTTTTGATGCAATTTCATTTATGATTGTGCATTTTCAATCTGTATAACTATTATAAAACTGTTACCATTTACAAAGGGAACACAATTACTTCAGAACAAAATATACAGTTATTTATCAATAGATTTCCATTTGAATAATGGCTTTTAATCAGCAAATATGTTGGATTTCACACATAAGATCAAATATTCTTTATGCATTAAAAATTGCAAAAATAATACATTACTATATTGAGGGTATATAAAATGTGCACAGTATAATATGTGTACTGCCAAAAGTGATATTGGCCTAAATATAATAACAAAATGGGTATATAAATCAAGAAAGCTTACTTCAATCATGTTTCACAAGTAACATAATGTTTGGGATAAATGAAAGTTAATTGACCAATGATATACACATTTAAGAGTTATGTTCTTTTTATGCCTCCGCAACGAAGTAGCCGAAGGCATTATGTTTTCGGGTTGTCCGTACGTCCGTCCGTCCGTCTGTACGTCCGTCCGTCCGTACGTACGTACGTCCCGTTCTCGTGATCGCGTTATCTCAAGAACCGATTAACGGATTTTCACCAAACTTGGGTCATGTATGTATCTTGGGGGGTCAATGATCTGATTAGATTTTGGGGTCATGAGGTCAAAGGTCAAAGGTCACACAGCTCATTATATATGCAAAAATAGCTCGTGATCGCGTTATCTCAAGAACGGATTGACAGATTCTGACCAAACTTGGTACATGTATGTATCTTGGGGGGCCAATGATCTGATTAGATTTTGGGGTAATGAGGTCAAAGGTCAAAGGTCACATAGCTCATTATATATGCAAAAATAGCTCGTGATCGCGTTATCTCAAGAACGGATCGACAGATTCTGACCAAACTTGGTACATGTATGTTCCTTGGAGAGCCAATGAACTGATTAGATTTTGGGGGTCATGAGGTCAAAGGTCACAGGGCTCATTATATGTAAAAGTAGCTTGAGATTGGAAATCTCAAGAATTGAATATCAGATTTCAATCCAACTTGATACCTGAATGTATAATAGGGAACAATTGTAGTCATTAGATTTTGGGGTCATGAGGGCAAAGGTCAAGGTCACTTATAGCTCACAATTGTGATACGTCAAGATCTAAAAGACAGAGTACCATCAAAATTGAGTTGACAGAATTAATTCTGTGTACATGTTGATTTGGGCTTGACATAAATAAATTGCATAATGGCGGAGGCATCATTTTCGACTGCGCGCAGTCGAAGATCCATCTAGTTTTTTAATGTCTCGTATCATTTGTATCCCCTTCACGGCTTTACCACATGTCAGTTGCTTAACTAAAAAGTTTCTTTCAGATCTCTGCATCATTAGATACAACAAAAAACACACATTATTTGTTTAAATCAGAATGATAAAAAGATTGAAACCGAAGCCAAATGTCCAACACAAATTATACTACAGCATACTCAATGGCCGGTATTCTACTACATTCATCAACTTAGGCTAGTATAAAAGGACAGAAATTACCACTAACCAGTAAAACCCATTCCACATCAGTGGAATTTGACTAGCACATTGATTGTTGTCATGCACCACCAGGCACCAGGGATAAGCTAATTGTTTCTCATTTGTCTAACATTCCAATGAAATGGTTTAACACGCCACCAGTAATTATGTCCTCTGACTAAAAGGACATACTATTACTGGTGACATGTTCAACCATTTCATTGAAATGTCACACATCCCTTTGTCTAGATGACCAATGAGGAGAACAATCAAAGAAGGTGCATGACAATCATCAATGTCAAATTTCACAGATGTGAACTGGTTTAACTGATTACTGCTACTTTCTGTCTTTTTTTAGTCTAGTAGCTTAAGTTGATCAATTTAATAGAATACTGGCCAATGTCTAAGGCCCATTTTGATTTTCTTGACCAGTCTTGAATGGGTTAAGATACAATATTTCTAAATTAACTTTATAATTAAATGAGATGTTCAAGAGTGCATGACTATATACACAAACATATTCTGCCACAAAGACATGTGTTCAATCAAGGTTGACTGAATAAACAATATTCACTAATAGTGATAAACACACTGGATAGAAGTCACATGGATCAAATTCAGATCATAACATTCCGAAGATGAATACTGAAATTGTTCAATGTTTCATCTCCTAAATTGTATAATCCATCCTTTTAACCATTCATTCATGCATGGTGGGAAGATCACCATACCACACTGTGGGTGCCCATATTGAACTAGCCTAGTTTGTGCACACTTCATAACACTGTGTGAAAGGCATTAGCAAGATTCACTGCACATCAAAATTTAAAATTTGAACTACCTTTTATACATGTATACAACTTTGTGTGATGTCTAAATTCGCACATGGCCCTATAATGCTGAAACAGTAGGCATGAATACAATAACATTCAAATGGAAACTTGGAAACTCTTGTATTAAGTGCTATGTGAATGCTACCCATTATCTAATTCGATTTAATTCTATTTCAAAAATGTGTGTTACAGCTTATTTCTCAGGTTGTCACAACCCATGAATAACTGAATAACAATGCAGTACCAAAGGTTCCAAAACTGAAAACTGGAAGTTACTGAAACCATCCTCTCGGAGAAAAAACAACTTGTTCTAGTACTCTAGTTACATGTGGCCAACATATTTGTGACTGGATTTAGCAAAACTCTGTATTTGTCGGTAATTCATGTTTTGAATAAATGCTGATTATAATCATATCTTGGCCGAATATTGTCCAATTTTATGAAGAAGGTATCAAATGGAAGCTAATTGTGATGGAGCCTTTAATGGTATCTTTGAAAATCTAAATGTTGAAATTTGTTTGCAGACAAGTGTAGGATTTCGCTATATCTGGTCAATTCCTAAAACTAAATTATCTGCACTCCAGAGTTCATGGTTCTGTTTGGGCATTGCACATTACCTGAAAGCATGGACGTTCAATTTGAAGGACGTTGTACTTTTTCAACAATACGAGGAGAAACACATACAATGTAGCGTTACAGTACACACACGCGCGCGCACACACTCAACACACACGCACGCACTCACTCACACGCAAGGTGGTTAAAATTTAACCCTGGGTGCAAATGCACTATGTGCAATCATTTCTTTAACCATTTCAAATTAACAATAGTGTATTAAATTCAAACAATGGAATAAAATATTGTAAAATTTCAATGAGAATTTAGGCTATAGAGATGCACTACCCTCCGACATATCAAGGGTGAATAGTATGATGTAGATGGTCACACTAGGCATATTGACCATTTACACATCATACACACAATTTCCTGGTCGTATAGAGTACATTGACCATGCATGTAATAGCATGTCAACAGTTGCATGCTAGCCATGCATTTTGTAGCCAATGCCTATGACACAGAACAGTATGGTAATATCTGTATGAGTTTGAAAACACGTCCAAACTAGTTGTCAGCTGTAGAGTGATATGATATTCTCCAGTCTTAATATTTCAGCTAGGTTTCCTCATCGTCTTCATTTCTTGCACTCAAGGAAGTCCCTAAGAAAACAAACAAACAAAACATTGAAAATGAATTAAAACCATACATTAATTATACTGTACTTTCAAACAAATAAACATGCAATTCAGTGGTGCTTTTATACTGCTATCCCATCATCAGATACCTACCAATAATAATGAATAATAATAATGCAAGCCTGCAAGCCTCCACACTAACTTTTTGTCTGAACTGGCCCACCGGGCAAGTAAAATCATACATTTTGAAATGTAACTTGCCCCTATATACATTTAGACAAATGTACTTTCCCTCTTTACTTCTAGATGAGATTAATATGTATATGAGTTTATATTGTTCTCTTATAGTTGAACTATTTAGTTGCCTGATCGAGCAAGCAAACTAGAGAATTTTTGAAATTTTACTTGCCCCACACCAATTTTGACTTGCCCCGGGCAAGCGATCAAGTGCTAGTGTCGAGCCCTGAATAAGGTTATTTGACATAGTGCAATTCCTGTGAGTATCATAGCGCTTTACACTTATCTCAGTCAAGATAAGGGATATCAGTAGTCATATGTCTTCATGCTGCAATGCTAGAAATGAACTGTTTTCCCTGGTGGCAGTCAAGCAAGTAAAATAGAGACTTATCTAATTTTGCTGGCCCGAATCATGTAACAGGAAGGCCCAAACATAGAAAAACAATACAAAATCAGCCAAAATTTGGTGGCCCACAGCTTATGTTTAGTGGCCCGGACTAGCTGGCAAGTGCTAATGTGCTATGACTTGTTAATGTCCTCTTTTTGTTTAAATATATTTCCTCATAGTTTTGCCCAAACTAATCTGTTATGATATTGTCACATACCATTTTGCGCGGTAAGACAGCCAAACTGATATTATAAACTGGGACATCAAAGTTTGTGCGCATGTCAACAAGGACAAAAACTTCTCACAACTTGTTCTTACCTTCCAAAGGGAAGTAATCCAGTAAATATTTCTCGTAAATGCTCTGGTCTTGCTGGAGAAACGTGCACAATATTATTCTGTCCAGCTGTGATTAAGATAAATAATAGATGGAATTGCATCAATTGTTATTTTTCAGTGACAGGTTGTGTTTTATCATATGTGTAGTTATAACGATGAGGCACAATTCAATGGAGGTGATATTCAATGCTGGAAATTAACTATTTTGCCTTGTGGCCCAGTCGGGCAAGTAAAAAAAGATTTTTCGAATTTTAGTGGGCAGAAACCTAAATCCGGTTCCCTCAGAAAAACATGATACATTTTTGTTATCTTTGGCATGCCCATAGGCAAGAAGAATTTAGCACCAATGAAATTTGGTGGTTTGAAGCTAATTTTTACTGGCCCCAGCCTGTGCTATTGCAAACAATATAATATTGATACCTACCTTAAGAGGTAACTCATGAGCCAGTGTTGAATGAATTACATTCCTATTAACTTTTGTCTCGTTGATTATCACCTGGTCATTGGACATGGTGGTCCTCAGTTCAGTTTTGTCAATTAACATTTACACAGCTCTGGGGCATAATTTGGTACAGGGAAACCCCGTTATAACGAGGTAGTCGGGACTATCAAATTTACCTCATTATAAGCGGTACCTCGTTAAAAAGGGCCGAATTAATAACAAACATTTAAATGAACGTATGAATCGGGACCAAAGGATTCTCCTCGTTATAAACGGTACCTCGTTATAAGCGAGCTCGTTATAACGGGGTTTCCCTGTAGTAATTATTTTCAATAAGAGTATGGTTAGTTGACTTGATATAAGTACTAGTCAAAACTGTGCATTAAGACCACCTAATATATTCAGAAAACAAGACAATTTGACATTGTAGACAGGTGGCCTCTAAATACAGGTTCCATATCATTGTTTTACTCTGTAGGGGATCAAATTTGGTGGCCACTCTAGGCAGGCTGGCTGCAATAGACAGGTGTTCATTGAACCAGAGTTAGCTGTTGATTGATATCCACATGTTGTAGAAGCTCTATATAATAATAATAATAGGTTTGATTTATATAGCGCCTAATATGATACAATATCATCTCTAAGCGCATTACACTATTATTACCCACGTTATAGGATACAATGCAAACCAGCACACATTGTGTTAATGCTGTTAGGTAAACAAAAAATCCCGGCCCGTTCTCGGATCGTTAGAATTCTATATCGCTAACGAGATCTCGGATCGGATCGGATCTCGGAGAAAAAAAATATTGCAATTTGCTCTGAAAAAATGCAGCGTTGTAGACTCATCTTTCTTGTTTTATATGGCAAAAATATTAATAATAATGACGTTTCGAGGCATGTACATATCAATTTTTACGGAAAAATAATATTCAGATTATTCAGAGTTTCGCAAGAAAAGTATTTTTTCGATGGTTTGTTCGGCATCGCACCACACGTTTCACAGAAACTCAACCCGCCAATCGCGTGGAAAACCGCGCTTGTGAGCCACTGCCAGGCCACTGCCCTCAAAAATCGGCTATAAATTACCCTTTTAGGGAACCACACAATTCTGGTAATCTACTTACATGATAACATGGCATCTGAAAGCCGAACAGAATACAAAATAACCCCCCAAATCAAAGACAAAACTGCTGAATTATCGATATATTTCCAAAGAAAAAAATCGGATTACGGACGGCTAGGCCTCGAGAGAACTCCAATGAGTTAGCTAGCTATAGCTAATAGCTTGCATGCACATGCAACAAGTTATTAGGCGTTAATTTGGTCGTATTACTTTGCGTGTGTTATGGTGAACGTTTTTTCTTACGCGAGATCCATCCGCCGAAAATTGGGGAATTCCCGGCGGCGGATCTATATCTGCACACGCAATTATACAAGCAAACGGGAGCGGTGTAGTAATTTTTTATCGATATTTTGCGCAATTGTTTTCATTGTTTAGGGGCATATTTTTGTTTCCGCCCAGCTATCAAACGCCAAGAAATCATGTAAGTAGAATATCAGAACATTTTTAAATGTGCAAATGACAATAAAACGTATTCAGAGCCACATTTTGAATGTACTGGCTTATTAGCTCGATCATACAGACATCCAACAGACGTCTCCCCTCGAGTATCGGCGTAACTTTGATTGCACATCCGTCCACAACATCGTTCAAATGACTAGCAATTTCGCGCATCCTGTTCAATTTTCGACTGCAAAACGAACTGACGAACCATGAATTTCTCCAAAATAACCACTCATAAAGTAAACAATATTGATTTCCCCATTTCTTATTTAAATTACACTACTTAATGGACTGTCAAACATACACATGTTCAATTATCACTGGAGAAAATGGGTCGGCAAAATCTTCCGATATTTTCTACCGAGAAAAAATATTTCTCGGATCCGTCTCGGAATCGGCTCGGAAGCCATTACCGCCGGGATCTCGGATCGGATCCGGATCGGATAACAGCATTACATTGTGTGCACCATCTCCTAACCCTGGGGAGCATTCTTTCCGAGTGGCTTACATGCATTGAGAAGTTCATTCACATAAACGCTTTCACCTCCTACCGGGACCCCATTTATACACCTGGGTAGACCTGAGAGCAGCAATTATATCTATTATACAAGCAATGCATACGCAGTGAGCTGTCGACAAGGGATCACATTTGGTGGCCACTATAGGACAGGTGGCCATTAATTAAGACCGGTTTAAGTGTATTTGTTTGCTCTTTACCTCGGTAGGGTTCTCTTCTAACCAGATCTTGATTGATCCCAGCGCCACTCTGCAGGCATCTTCCTTTGGGTAACCTGGGATAGGACAATCAAAGAGAATGCTTTTAAAGGGATCTAGTAACATTGTCCAGATCCATAAATCTTACTTAGAATGTTAGTGGTTCTCTCATACCCTGTTGTATTCGTATAACCAATAGAAGCATGGAACAGATTTCGTTTTTTTTTCTTCCAATTTCCCTTTCTTTAAAAAGATATGTACGATTGAAGTGTTTGGATTTTTAATTTTCCACTGGAAAGTTATATAACTGTTAACAAGGTCATTACAATGAATTTGCAAATATCACTATGAATTTTTGCTGATTATTTGGCCATATAATATCCATTTAACACTTTACTCAGTGGACATATCAGATCACAATATTCATTTTATCAACCATTCATTACTTTTTGCACATGTCAACAAAGTTACTAGGATCCCTTTTATTTAATATTAAGTTTTTTAATTGCATTTTTTATTGCGGTCCAAACCTGAACAGGGGAACATGAATAATTAATCTAATAAATATGATTCAATACTCCAAATTCACCTTGCATAAATTAGTAGTTGCCATGTCAGGCACATCTTTGGCAAGCTTTCAGGTTGCCATGAACAACCTTTGTTGATAGAATATTTGGGTATACATTACTTTATTAAACCAGTCAACTAAAATTGTTTTTCTTTCTCTATGTTTTCATAGTATTACTTGTGACAAAGGTTTCCTTTAAAAAAAATGCTTAATAATACTGACACACTGTCTGATTGTAACCATTTGGCAGTTTCACCTATGGGGATTACCAAATCTAGGATTAGAATGTTTGGTTGTAATTTTGTCCAAAAGGCATATAATACATATATAGCACAATCTTAACCACCATAATTAAATAGCAACGATGTAACATATACTTTGAAAAAATTAACAAAGTAATATGGGCACATACATGTAGGTAATATGTTCCTTAGGTCTTTTTAGTAGTACTTACCATAAATTCCTGTGGATATGCATGGAAAGGCAACGGATCGAATCAGGGGTTCCACTGGTTCCAGATCATGTGATAAGCTCGATAGAATATCACTTCCCCCACTTTCTTCCCCTCCCCTCTCTCCAGGCTGCCTCCCGTTCGACGACGCTCCATCCACCTCTTCCACACCACTTGGGACGTTGTTCTCGTCCGCTTCTGCGGTTGGCACCTCCGGTTCGCCCTTCCCAGCCGCGGGTCGCCGTTTCCTGGCCTCCGTTCTTGCACGATTGTGCTTGTTGTGCTCCGTGATGCGATCGAGACACATTTCGTAGCAGCTGGTCAGGTTCTCTCTGTGGGCGAGGCTGGGCGATGGGCCGTGAACTCTAGGCCCTACCGTGTGAAGCACATCTGAAGAGAGGACAAATTACATTAACCCATTCAGGACTGATAGATTTTGCTATAACATGTATTCTCTATAGACCCAAGCCCAAGTATTTTAGGGACCAGTCCTGAACGGGTTAAACGGATCTAGTAACTTTGTTGATAAGAGCAAAAAGTGATGAGTGATTAATAAAAATGTGTATCGGTTTGATCTGAAATGTCCACAAAGTAATGTGTACAAATTTCATGTTAATTGGATGTTTTTGGGCCGAGAAATAAGCAAAAATGCAAAGTGATATTCACTAACGCATTGCACTCACTTTAAACATGGCTTAAACTATCCTGTAGACAGTTTAACATCTGAACACTTCAAACGTAAATATCTTCTGAACAAAATGGAAATTTGAACAATGCGATAGCCGTAATGTGTCTCACCCACTTGCGCGCGCATTCATGCAACAAACCACTTTTGGCCTCATTTGACCTTTGACCGACTAATGTGACCTTGACCCCAAAATATCATGGAGGCCAATATAGGGCATCTACCAATCAAATTTGGTTACAAACAGATGCAGGGTTGGAAAGCTATCAACCCTAATAGTCTTGCAGGTAAACTTTCACATTTGACCTTTGACCCCAGAATATCATGGAGGCCAATATAGGGCATCTACCAATCAAGTTTGATACAAACAGATGCAGGGTTGGAAAGTTATTCAAATTTGTGTAAGCGTCGCGGATGGACGACGGACGGAGGACAGACGGACGCAATTTGGATCCCTTCATCTCCCTCCACCTTGGTGGGCTAGACAAAAACTGAAAGCTGTTCCATACTTTTTAAGGTATGGGAGAACCACTAGAGTTCCAAGTAAGTTTTGAGGATATGGACGATGTTACTAAATCATTTTAAAGTGATCCATTAACTAAATTTTCCCCTAAAAGTAATATTTGAGACTTCAATCATATAGCGATATCATTTGAGAATATGTAAGATTTTCATGGAAAATAATTGTTTTCCTAGTGAAAAAAAAGAGTAACTCCGTGACTAACTTTATCCCTATCGTATCCAAATTAGAATACAATAGAAAATTTGGTATCCAAATTCAGATGAAGCTCTTATGCAATGTATTCAGACGATTTTTAAAAACTTTTTCAATCAGGTATGTTTTTTAGGCTTTGTCCTAATCTTCATCCAAGCCACAAAGGACATCAATTAAGGTACAATTACAGACCACGCTGGTGTTTTATTGTGACTTAAATTAATATACTTACATCTTGCCGGAAGTAGATATCCTGAAAAATACAAAAAGGTAAATAAAAAGATGTATATTTATTAACTTGCAATATGAACATAATTCACATCATTGTCAATAATTTGCAATATAAACTCAAATGACATTATTTTCCAACAACGAAGGATTGAGAACTGTCAATTTAGGTTCATTAAACATATCCATCATTAGACAGTACTTTAAACATAAATTCAGTGTCTTAAGCTGGATTTATTGTTCAATCGCTTGTTCTGAAAACACTGCTGTCATTTGCACATTCCCCATGATTCTGAAGACACCTTTAAATTGGCAGTGGATGGCTAGGGGTTACTTAATGCTAGAATTAACTTTATTGCCTTGTGTCCCAGGGGGAAGTAAAAACAAGAGTCAAATTATTAGTGACCCCAACTCTTAAAGTGGTGGCCCAAAACAAAGAAAACATTAAAAGTTATGTTATATTTGGTTGCTCATTTGGGCAAGTAGAGTTTACATGTAGTATCAAGGAAACTTAGTAGCTTAAAGCTAATTTTGAGTGGACCCGGGCCAGAGGGCAGGTGCTAATTACGAGCATTGCTGTACCTGCAGTCATCTTGGCATCCCCCGTCTCACAGCCCTTAAGTGTCCTGCACTCGTGGAGCAGATGTGAACCCGCTGCTCGGTGAATGGCTCCATCAACTAAGGTGGGAACAAAAATACAGTAAAACATGAAACACTCACAACATTTCAAGTGGCAAATATTTGTTTGCCTTTTAGCCGAATTTGGGCATTTGAATAGTTAAAAACTACTAGCAGCTTCCAGGGCCACGCCCCCTGCACTCCCGCCAGAGTTAGAGCCCCATTCCCCCCCCCCCCCCCCCTGCAATATTACTGGCTACACCACAAGCTGCACAGTCAATGGCTTCATCAACTAAGGTGGGAAGAAAATACACCAAAACAGCAGGAAATGCCAGGAATCATCCACAAGCACTTAACACTTCAAACCTGTTTTAGCGACCGCCTGTCTTTAGCAGCCAACCTGCTTATAATGGCCACCAAAAGGGATCCCTGTGCGGAAAAACAATGTTATATGGACACTGTCTATAGAGGTCACCGGTGGCCACTTTTCTTGTTTCCCTCCGGTGGTCACTATACACAGGTTTGACTGTATATATACGTGCATGTAGCAGATGGGAACCCGCTGCACAGTGAATGGCTCCATCAACTAAGGTGGGAAGAAAATACACCAAAACACTGATAACAGCATGAATCATCCACGAGGCCAGTCAAACCTGTCTTATCGGCCACCTGCCTATAGTATATAGCAGCCAACCCGTCACTGATTATAGAGGTGACCAGTCTACAGTGGCCACTTTTCTTGCTAGCTTCACTCTGGAACAGTACATGTTTGACTGTATAGAAACATGGTTCTGAAGCATGCGTACCCAACAGGTGACGTACTGCCTGGGATAAACTGAAGTGGCGTAGAAGAAGTGCACTTTGTGTGCTGGAATGACTGCAGTGTGTATTTGTTGACAGGGGTAATAACAATGTAGGGCATGAAATATATATTCGTTTGAATAGTGTTATATCAAATAACTTTTATTACATGAAAATAAACTGCATGTTGCACTGTGACTGAGCCATCTGTGTGTGTTGGTGTTTTGCTCCATTCAGTGATACTAGAAGGAAAGATGGTAATAAACAAGTATCAATTCAATATTTCACTACACATTTTATACATCTCATCATATTTTACACTTGGAAATTAGTTAACGACTATCAATATATCAGAACTACTAGGTTTAAACAAAATGTATACATTTATAGACTGCAATATAAAGAGGAAAATACCTTCTTTAATAATAATAATAATAATAATACACTAGTAAAGAGAGCAGAGTTTATATCATGTATGGATGCATGACTTCAGTACGCATAGCTCTTTATTTTAGGCATTTACTTTTATAATATATCCTTCATAATTACATAAAGACAATCATATCCACATCAAGCTTGGTGATATCAAATTATCAACCTGTCATATACGTATAGTAAATAGGTGTTCCCCCAAATCTCAGTTTAACTGTTAACCCTAAAAAGACTGGGCTATTTTGAAACTTTAAAAAACTGGGGGGGGGGGGGGGGGGCTAAAAGGGCCCCCCCCCCCTAAGATCTCGGCAACCGAAACTCCGATCGACTCCAAATTTGGCATCGTGATAGATGTCCATAAGGTCTACAATATTGCGTAGTTAAAAATGAAAAATTAATTAGAATATGCTAATTAGAGCTAATTAATTATGCAAAAAAAATATTTTGTTGTAGTTTTTGTAGTTTTCTCGACAATCGAAACTCCGATCGACTCCAAATTTGGCATGGTGATAGATGTCCATGAGCTCTACAATAATGCATAGTTTAATGTTTTGTTTTAATTATAATATGCTAATTAGAGGGGGGGGGGGGGCTAAAAGGGCCCCCCCCCTAAGATCTCGGCAACCGAAACTCCGATCGACTCCAAATTTGGCATCGTGATAGATGTCCATAAGGTCTACAATATTGCGTAGTTAAAAATGAAAAATTAATTAGAATATGCTAATTAGAGCTAATTAATTATGCAAAAAAAATATTTTGTTGTAGTTTTTGTAGTTTTCTCGGCAATCAAAACTCCGATCGACTCCAAATTTGGCATGGTGATAGATGTCCATGAGCTCTACAATAATGCATAGTTTAATGTTTTGTTTTAATTATAATATGCTAATTAGAGCTAATTAATTATGCGAAAATTGTATTTTTTTCATATTTTTTGCACTTTTCTTTATATTTGGTGATTCTTATCAAACAAAATTGTGTTCCTGGTGCAGTATACATGCTAAGATTATATAAATTTACCCAATCTCTGATGAAACAACAGGATAATCATGAAAATTGATTTAGTTTTACCGTTTTCTATGTTTTTTCTTTGTTTTTCTTTGTATTATTCTCTATATATTGTATTGTTTTATGCAAATGAGAATGCAATAAGTTTTTTCACCATGCCAAAGTGGAATACTAACATTACTTGTGAAAAGATGGGTGTAAAACTGCAACATAAAAGGTGTATGTAAAAACTGTGTATGTTATATACATGGAAGAATTAGAAAGAAAACAAAATTAAAAAAATTCTTCTGTGACATGCGATCGCAAAATGTTACATAACACATGGATCATTGACCCGGTGTGCGCAAATTTGGTATCAAAAGTTGCGCAAGACTCTAAGGAAAATAGTCATGAAGTGGCACCGTAAAATATTTAAGCGTTGCGAAGTAATCGCGAAAATAGCGGAGGGGGGGGGCTAAATCAGCCCCCCCCCCCCCCCGTCTTTTTAATAGGGTTAAGTGTGAACAGAGTGCAATGAAACATTTACCTCCTCCTCCTCCACCCAAGAGGGAACTATTAGCTGCATTGACGTCTTTTGACGATCACATCCACATCAAGCTTGGTAACATCACCTTGCCATGTAGACTTAAAAATAATTACCCCTGAAATCAGGGGTTTAGTGTGAACAGAGTGCAATAAACACTTACCCCCTCCTCCACCCAAGAGGGAATTATTAGCTGCATTGACGATCACATCCACATCAAGCTTGGTGATGTCCCCCTGCCACAGGCTTACTTTGTTGTTCAATTCAGGTGCTGGTGCTATTATGGGTTCTGTACATAAACAAAAAAGTATGGTATTAAAAATGTAAATTAGATAATGTTTGTAATGATATGAAATGCATTTTTTTTTGTACTTGTAAATTAACTAACTAAATGTTCTTTGTTTTGAGCAACACAAAACCAGTTTGGGGGTATCAAATGTCAAAACTGGGTAAGCCCCACCCCTGGCAGACATATACTTGCAGTATTCTCATGGAGCCATGCCATAGAAAACTCTGTGCACATGGGACTGGCCATAATTTAAGCCATAATTATGACTAAGTTTTTAACATATGAAACTAAACTATGCCAAATGTAATAGAAACTAATAAAAACAGCATATTAACATAATTAGATTTTGTCAAAAAAACAAACTACATCATAGATATGATTTTAAGAATAGTTTAATCACTATTACTAGCCTACATCAACAAAATTGGGAAGTAGAAATGGTGAAAAATATTCTTTAAATAGTTTATTTGTGAAGTTCCTCAATATTTGGCTTTCAGTATAGCTAAACATATTACACTGATGTTTGTGTTAAGCCATTATTGATATAGTCATTTTAATTTTTACCAAACTTTGCAGTGATCATAAGATTGAAATTTTGTTTTATAATAAGAGATCAACAACTATTCAAAAACCTCTTTTGTAAATTTTTGAAAAAGTGTAAGCATTTTATTCATTTTTTCTTAAATCATCAAATAACCAAATAAATGTGATATCCCACATTTATTCTGATCGGATATATATAATTTATTGATATTTCAGCTGTTTCTGAAGTACTGATTTTTATCAAATTAAGTTTATTCTGTCATTAGAATTGTATTCTCTTTCGAATTTGACACTCATCAGTTTGTCGTTACCTCACAAACAAATTATTTCTTAAAGCGCCCTCTATACCAAAACTGAACTATCCCTTTAACTCATTAACTCACTCTTTGCTGCAGGGCTGTCTAGACCAATATCATCTGCATACTCTGGCCAAGTGGCAATATCTGCCAGGTCCACAACTTGTCGTCTGTACCACCGCGCATCTTCAGCCTTCTCTTCCAAAGTCTTGCTCAGGAACAGAGCTGTCAAAGCAAACATTAAGGACTTTCAGCATCAAGAGAATCAATCTTTAACACTGCTATTGATCTATATATATATCTGGGCAAGTCCAAGATAAGGTCAACCTAGCTGTTGAAATTTCATCTTGATTTACTGATGACATGTTTCACATCATATTGAAGTCCATGAGTTGAAGTTTTGAATTCCATAAAAAGAAATTAAAATTTATGTAAATTTATGCAAATTTGAAGGGCCTCATTTGCATAAATGTGAAATAGAGCGTTACGTATGGGACAATTATAAAAATTCATAAAAAATCAAAGGGAATGATATGATATTTTATTTATATATAGACATGACCACTCAATCATCCGTATAAATTTGACACAAACATTAAGTCATGACCTAATTAATTATGCAAATTAGGTTATGTCTTAGCATGAAATGTCCCATACGTAACAAAATGAGGAACCTTTTTTAATTTTTTTCAAATAATTTAATAATTATTCTAGTGCAACTTTGGGAAGTTCTAATTCATGCATTTTAAAAGTAAAATACTATAATAAGCCGGGAAATTTTCATTAGACCTTTGTTTTATAAGAAAATTAGAATTTATAGAAAGTGTTACGTATGGGACAATGTGTTACGTATGGGACATAATTCACATACAAAGTCAATGTAGCTGCTGGGAGCCTTTGTGATAGATAGGCAAATATTCATTTTGGAGTGATATTATCATGATATATCAATGTTAATGAGTATAGAGAAAGTAATTAGGTCCATAAACCTTTTTTTAGAAGTGGAGCCATTTAAGTAAAAACAATATTTTAGGCTCGGCAGCCATTTTTAAAAGATAATTAGCTAATTTGCATATTCATTAATTACGGCAAGATGTCTACTTGTATTCAGAAATGTAGTGTGAAATGTTCCAACATTTCATTTAAGGTATTTGGGGCAAATGAAGCCATTTCTGCTTCTCATTGGCCTAAATTTATCACTTGAGCAAAGCCCTGAAATCCAAGATGGCTGCCCCTAATTTGCATATTTATGAATATTATATTACTATTAAACAGTGGCTTACAAACACACAAAATGTATTAATTTGATTGAAATGTCCCATACGTAACACGCGCGTTATCTTGGACTTGCCCATCTACAAACAGTTTGGTCATGTTGATTTCAGATACTTTACTCAGGAGCAGTGCTGTCAAATGAACAAATTCATTCCTGATTTTAATACAGCATATTCCGAAGTTCCCATAATTAGTTACCTCCCCACCCTGTCATAGTCTCATCTTCATATTTCTCCTGCACATTATCATCATTATTCGTCCTGATTCTTCATTTTTAACTTCCTTTTCTGCCTGGTTTCGGAATATTCTATTTTTCCTTCCTTCCATTTTCCTCTACTTTCCACCTCCTTCAAGTCTTCCTGGTCTGATGCTTCTCACAAGTGTTGCACATCTCCATTGGCTGCTCCATCCTTCTCCTGTTTTTCCTGTAGTTCATTCTCGCTTTCGTATTCTTCTCACCCCCTTATTTTCTCTAAGATACTCCTTTTGTTTCCTCCCTGGTTTCTGAATGTTTATGGCGCAAGTGTTTAAATGTTCTTCCTCAACAAATATTTCTCCCTCCCTATTTCCCTCTATCCCCAACCCCATCTTTATGATCTCATCTTTGTTTTACCATCTTCATAGTTCCCTCCTCATTTTCCTCTTCTTAGTTATTCTGCATCCCGATATATTCCTTCCGCCTCCTCTACTTTGCCTTCATCATGAGCTAGTCATGCTAGTGCATGCTCCCCTGGGAGTTGAGATGATGCGCAAGATAATTGTGCATGTTTGAACTGTACCTGATGACCTCACCAAGGATAATATTAATGCACTTCTGCATGAATAGGGCACCTAGAGATACATGGCGCTCTATACATGCTATATATATATTATTATTATTATCGTTCTCTCCATTTTCTTCCAATTACCATATCATATGCATATTCCTCCTACTCATCTTTGCTAAGAACAAGAAGCAAAACTTAGAATAAGATGCATGAGGAAGGAGAACTCTGAAACTTTCATAATGTTCAGATTTGAAAAAGTTTTTACTTAAATTAGTTTTAGTTAAAGGTATAGATTTAAATGATCTCAATACATCTGCGACTGAGAGCATGAGAAAGAGGCAAACAAATAGATAAGGCAAAAAAAAATGTCCTGCGATTCACCGAAATATACTTTAGGTTAAAACTTTGTACCATTTCTCAGTTTTAACATTTATTAAATTAGATATTGCTATTCCAAAATAAGTGTTCAAAGAATCAAACAATAAATTGTCTGAGTCTGAGATTATGAATTGATGATGATCGATGATTGAATATCGTCACTAAGTAATGATAATTTGACCGCATATATACAAATTAGTAGCTAGCTCCAAAAATTACACAAATCAATAACTCCATCTTTAAACAAAAAAGTCATGACGTAATTGGATCCATTTAATTATATGTACTTAAACTTTGGTTAGACTTTAGTGAAGTTACCTCTTGCTTTCTTAACACTAGTGCGGGACCCCGATCTCGGCTCGTCTGTACAGTGTCTTCGTAAACTAGGAGGCATTGGTGATGCCTGCTGACCGATGACTGCATCAAAATCTTCCATGTTCTTTTGTATACTGCCTGAGAACAGATGCCAACTCCTCGAAATTGTTTGAAATAGATTGCCTTCCTGGCGCTGCCACTGCACTCCTACTTGTCCCCTTCCACACCTCTCACGAGATGGGTGACTGTGAGATACCAGACAAGAATGCTTGGATGCGGTTGTCTTGCATAATGCAAACGTCGATGGTGTAACGAAGCTGTGATGATGACGTTTCGATTTCACAATCTCCAAATTCAGAATTGTTTGTCTTGATGATGTTCCATTCAAAACGTAATTATTAGAGCGTAACGCTATCTTACTGAACTTCCAAGACCAAGTAATATACAAAAACATTAATGAAAGAGGACTTCAGTTCCGGATATGATGCATACGCAAACTATCATTCACCAGATCAGATCCAGCGGCAACATGCATGGATGATAGCAAAGACACAGTGTCTTTGATGATAGACAAAATCAGAACCATACATTAACCCTTATTAAATATTAGGCATCTCGTTCTGCGGTCCGATATATCAATAAACAAAATATGAACCATATAGGTCTAGTCACTGCGTGCATGCATCCAAAATATCTTGATGGTATTCTCGCCTCTTGTCTTTGTCTTCTTTGTAGTTTAGTTAAATAGATAAAAACACTCACTTTGATAAAGAATTGTGATATACTTTTATGTGAAATCATACGTTCTTGATATTTTATGTTTGTATTATGATTTATTTTAAATATGAACTATTTAGAAAAAAGATAATATTGAGTAGCGAATGTATAGTATGCCGATACTAGAGAACGCGAGTCGTCTATAGTCCCTCAACATTTCCCTCGCACAGCGCCAGTCCCAATATGCCCGCATGCAGGTCACTGATTGGCGAATTTAACCAATTTGGCGCGCTTATAGCATGTACGTATAGCGTATAGGACTGATGCCCCATGAGCTGATGTAAACATCACTTGTTGTCTTGTCAAAGCCAAGTTAGAGAATAAATAACAAATTTACTAGTAGACTAGACAAGCGAGAAAAATGGCACTATTCGTTGATGGGAAATCACTGCAGAATGAGAATCTAGGGGCAGCTCAACTGCATTTAATGCCCTGCACCATTGAGGCCGAGAGTGGTGATACTGATAGGGAGGCAAAAGTCAGCGAGTATTTCACCCCAGCCATCAGAAAGGATGAACAGGGAGCTGGAGCTGGAGGAGGTATTATTTTAGTCTTGACTTGATGACAATTTAATTATTGGTCGGGTAGAGTGTATTTGCACTTTCTGGGAAGAGTCAAGGTTGACTAGTAACTCAGTTGATGTTCCACAATCCATTCCATGACCATGTGTATAATAATTCATTGACATTGTTTTTGTTTTATCTATGTTTACAGTTTAGTGATACTGATAGAAAATGTTTAACGTTTTACTTTAGCATTTCATTGTGCATAGACTATTTACTTGTCTTTATATATTTATGAATATTTATTGCATACTTTCTTATTTCCTCTCTAGTATTGGCTATGCATACTTATTTCCTCTCTAAACATTCCACAAACCTTCCTTTCATTTTCTCTCTCCCTCTTTGATAACCCCCCCCCCCCCCCCATATGCAGTAAGCCCCTTGACATGCAGGGGTGCCCCCCCCCCCCCCCTTTCATTCATTTCATTTCTCCTCACTCCCCCTCTCTCTCCCACTGTTTATTTGAACACATACTATTCTTGTTTCATGTTAAATGCATGTTTATTTGAGGTATTTGATGTTATTAATTAGCAGCTTGTTAGAATTTAGATTACATAGTCTTCATGCTGTTTTAAACGTTTTGCATTATCCACTGTCTAAGTGTGTAGATTTGTTACCACATGTTAGCAACCACTGGAATTGGGACAGAAGGCTTTTAGCCAGTTTAATAGTTACAACTTTTTCCAAGCCCTGGCATTCCAGTGGTTGCAATTTCTTCACTTTGTTACACTTCTCTTGTACACTTGATTTGCTGAATAAAATGATAATAATAATAATAATAATAATAATGTGCAAAAAGTGATGAATGGTGATACAATGTATATTGTTGTTATACGGCAGTAATAAGCAAAAATGCAAAGTGATATTCACTAACACATTGCACCGACTTTGAACACGGTTATGACTATCCAGTGGGGTAGGAAATACATGGGGGCTGAGGGCGACTTTGCCCCCTAATTTTCAAAATAGCCCCCTGAAATCAGTAGGTAGCCCCTAAAATTACCATCTGGGTATTATGGGGAATATTTTGTGATATCCATCAGATTGAAAAAGTAGCCCCCTAAAATCAAATACTAATTCTTTCCTTGAATTCTGAACACTTAAATCATAAATATCTTTTTAACAAATATCTTTAATAACAAGAAATTGTCTTGTAGTTTACTTTGATTATTGAATAATTTCCATTCCAAGTGAACTGATGATAATAACGTAAATGAGGATAATAGCGCTTTACACTAGCTATTACCCAGGTCAACAGATAGACACTGTTATCATTCCTTCCCCCCATGTGCACATTTTCCGTGATCATTTACCTTTCAATTTTTTTATTATTTTCAAACAATTTTCCAGGGGAGGGGGTATTTTTTATATATTTTTTTTTTGGGGGGGGGGGGGGAGGGGGTGGGATTCAATTGGCGAGATTGCCTACATAGTAATTATCTGGGTGGTAGCTATTGTTGGAATGGGGTGGTGGTCATAATAGTAATAGGTTATACAGTCTTTACAATTTGATGGAAATTGTAAAGATTATTTGCGTGTGTATTTTCTCCACAGGTGTTTATACATCATTCAGAGGCAGGCTGCTCAAAGGGGAAGATATCAATGTTCCTGAAGGATACAAAGGTTAGATTTAAAAACATGCAACACTCGGCCTTTATTCATCAGAACATCTCTGTAGATCTGCTTGTTTTCATTTTTGTTAAACGTACTTGGGCAATTCCACCATAACGGAATTACATTCAGAGACGTTTTTTGCTTATTATTTCATTCCCTGCGCAATATTCTCATGACTTAAGTAAATTTTGATACTTATATAAGTTGCACGGGTAACCAGGCTACAACATGATAGGGAAATGGTTTTATATCTTCCATGTGTTGTTGCACACTAGACCAATATGTGTGACCGTAACGGAATTACCGGAGAATGGAGTTTTTTTTTGGCTACAAGTTTGCGTTGAGTTTCTCTGAAATATAAGACACTTTGAAACTGATTTTATGTATGTTTTCTATCTTGATAAAGTCAACTTCATTTTGGAAAAAGTACGTGCATAAACAACACAATGATAAGTTCACAAATTCACTTTTTTGAAAAAAGACCACTGTAACGGAATTACACAAATTTGTAACGGAATTACATCTCTGAAAGTTACAAGGAAAACTCAATTATTTTGCACTCAACTTTTCTTACATGCTAATGCAAACATCAAGGCTATCTAGCACTTGAATATAAACCATAATTTGACATATCTGTAAAGCAATTTTTGAACTTGTTATGTGTAAAATAAATGAAAATATGGCCAAAATACAAATAAGAATGAAATTTGAAAAAAATATTGCTAAACTCCAGCTTTATTTCGGTTTATTTTCAGCTTCATATTACTAGGCAAGAAATTAAAAAGGATTGCATCAATTAAATGAAAGAAAAATCCTAGAAACTATGTCCACTAAAGTGTGTAACGGAATTACACAACTTGAGCAGTGGGATCAACTTTTCCACAAATTGGTACATGAACAACAACAAATTCACATTTTAGCTTCAATACTTTTCAAAAATCAATAATTTGACAATAATAACCATATTTGAAGTAAAAAATAGCAACATTTTTTAATTTTTCCTTTACTTCATGAAAAATGGTTAAATTGTGAAAAAACCCAAAGTAAAAAAAAAAAAAAAGTACCTACATTATGTGACATGCTAAAGAACTACACATCATCAATATCAAGAAACATTTAAACAATTTAAAATCACAAACAGGTCAAATAATTCAACTTTCAATGCTATAAAGCCTCGTAAACTTCCTGAATATTGGAAATCTGTGTGAATGGAAATGCATTGTGAATGGGCAATTCCACTGTTACAGAATGACATATAAGTGATTTTTAGCTCTGTTTTCTTAATCATATTTAAAATTCCTTTCACTTCCACAGTTTTTACAACTTACTTTAATAACTGGCAGAGGTACTAGAGGTACAAATCTATAACACTGTAGCGTCAGGAGACCAAAATACAATCATAACGGAAAGGGGTCTTTTATTCAACACTAACTTTGTAATGATTTTCTGCAAAAGCTACCACAAAAAATTCTTCATTGGTAATAAAAACTTATCATTTAAGTTACAAACTTGAATTTGGTACATCTTTTTTCCAGAAATGATCTATTTTAACCTCTGAAATTACCTTAAGACAAACGAATGTCACTGTAACGGAATTACGCTTGTGAAATCCACCCATGAAAATGCAATTTCTTGGTTACATTTTCTGCGTACAGTCTATAGTAAAGAATTTGTATGCATTGTTAATTTGTATGCATTGTTAAACAATGTATGAATTGTTAAACTCTTACATACATTAAGGACCAGAACAAATCCTGAATTTATGTGTGTGTGTAACAGAATTACAAACAAATCGAGATTTGTTGAGATTTGTTATATAAACTCTTGTTATATTCTAAAATTATTCTTTTAAAAATTCATCCTAAAGTGATCTTAATTTACTCTCAAATCAATTTAGAATGCGTTTTCATTCATTTCATGAAATACATGTACGGATATAAACATGTATGATCCAAATACAAAAAGTTGGCATGTAAAATATAAAAATCGAATTGCAAAAAATGAAAGACACCTTTAGGAATTCCCATTTGAAAATGCAAATACTTTGTACATCTTCTTTGATCTGCATACAGAAGCACACTGAACACTCAATGAATTCTGACTTTATGATAATGAATAAAACATATCTTAGCCTGTATTATGTATAGTTTTGAATATCTTGAAGCCTATATTCTGTATTTATGTTTGATTTTATATGCTTCAGTTTAATACAAATTTACATAATTAATGGTGAGTTATGAGCCCTTAACTGATCAATGATATTCAAATCTACATACAAAATTATTAATATTAAATCTCCTTGAAAGTTGAAGGTATGATTTATATCTTAAAATACATCAATGTAAATTAATGTTAGAAAATAAATGTAGAACCAGTGTCATACTAATTACTGGATATTTTTAAATTTTTGTTATTGTTTTCGTTTTTCCCTTTCTAAAGTACAAACATGAATCTGCTGCATCTTCATAATTTCAGTCAAGTGGGTCTTGCTGGAAACTAATTTAATGATAGAACATTATCATCTCTATTATGTTCATGGAGAAATTAGAGTAATTATCTATCGTGTATCAATTTAGTTAAATCACCATTGATGCAATATGAAGCATGTGAGGTAATGAGTCACATAAAGCAACATTGTACAGTACATGTATGTATAATGACTTATTGTCTACATGGCTACAGTTCATGCTATTTAAAGGGTATTTCTACATTCAGAACAAGAAAAAATGTTATTTTCAGCAATATCATTCAATACCTTACAAACCATGTGCATGTAATTCCGTTACGTAACGGAATTACTAATACTGTTACGCCATTTTTGGAAAAAGTAGTGACATTATTTCAGAAAATTATGTTGGAAGTTCTTAGGACTATGGTGAAGGAAGAGAATTCACAATGACATGACTAAAGAACAAGTAATAAGATATTGAGAAAAACTTAAAACGTTTTATCGTAACGGAATTACGATCAAATGTGCATAGATTAAAAAAAATTCTCAAAAAAATATGCAATGAAGTTACTGCCCATGCTTTACAATTTGTGATTGTTACAACATCGTATGGAAAATATGAGAAAATGAGCAGAAACAGTCATTGAATTAAAAGATTCACTTTATTTTCACAAAATGAAGCTGATTTATGAATAAAAGGTCATAAATTTCTGTTCAATTCAAGCAGAAATATTTGAAAAACCAATCGAGCTATATACAAACGGTTTTCAGTTTCCTAAAATTCAAGTTTTCCTCTATTGATAACAGTTTGATTTAGGGAAGATTGCTCAACTTTGAGATGTGGTGTTTTTGCCTTCTCTCATACGGAATTGCCCACTTATAGACCTTAGTACAGTTTTGGTCAAACTGAGTTTTAGTAAATAAAACGTGTATGTTATCATTAAAAAGTAAGTTATAATACATTGATGCTTCAATGGTAGAAAAACATATATAGTACTGCTAAGTTACAGGGCTCTTTTCCTTCAAAAAGCAGCCGTTAACACACCAACAAGTTTTAATCATTTTTTAACCTGAATATTAATGTGATGTTTGGTAAATATAATTTATTTTATAGAGAGATCATCAAACACAATTTTACAGCCAATTTGGTAGATTTTTTTAAATGTAAGATTAAAAATATTGAATAAATGTTGGTGCCCCAACATTCATCAGCTCTGTTTCTAGAATGATTTATTTTGTCTTTAAAATTATGTGCTTTATTAAATGTTAACTCACAAAAAATATATATCTTGAAGCACCCTCTAAACCAAAAATGAACTATCCCTAAATAACATTTGTCATACAGTCAAACCTGTGTATAATTACCAACCAAGGGAAAGAAGACAAGTGGCCACTGACTAGACAGGTTCCATAACATTGATTGATCTCTGCAGTGGATTGATCATGTTGGTGGCCAGTATGATTATAGGCAGGTTGGCTGCTAAGTGCTAAGACAGGTTTGACTGACCCGATCTTAGTCTCTCAGAATATATTTCTAACTAAAATATAATTTGTTGACATTCTAGCATTTTGTGATGTATGCTTCAGTGTAGACTCTTATCAAATAACAAATTTTTTTACTGTTACAATTGTCTTCTATTTTAGCAGGCATTTCTACTACCTATATATTTTTACACAGTTTGTTAACAATTGAAATGCAATACCGTCCTGAAATCTATATTTATCAATGTCTTGTTTTAATTTTTTTTCAGGATTAGTTCTTCGAGAACCGAGTAAACCTTTCACAGAGGAGGAGGTAAATATTCGTTTCTCATATTGGGGTTTTTTTCTTCAAAGTTATGAATATCTGATCATAATGTGTATTCTTTAATTTATATATGTCATTCATGGCGCGTCACAGGTGGCGACACAGGAAGCGCGTCTTCATAAAATTCACACCTGTCAGCCATGACGGAACCATAATAATAGAGAGTGTCAATTTGTATAGTTGGGTTATTTCAATGAAGTAAACAGTGGGGAACAGTAATAAACAGTAATACAGGGAGGAAATTTAAACAAATGTTTTTTTTTCGGGGGGCTCCTTTTAAAATTTGCCAGCATAAAAATAACTATAAAATTTGTGTTGCATTGAACTCTATGCATTAGTTATGGGGGCTCTTCACCGGCGAATTTGCCCTGAGCCCACATTATTTTCCACTGGTTGGATAATGTTTTTTTTTTTTTTTGCAGGATCGCTCTCTGAAAGCTACACACAGCTTTGATAAACTCACCTACTGGAATTTGGAGACGACGCCATCAAGCAACGATACAATCCAGCGAGCTATGGCATGGAGTCAGATAGCATCTGCTGTAAGTCGCTGTTTGAATTTATTAAATAAGTTAAAAAATAAACAAAGTAAAATTGGCTTCGCCGAGAATCGAACCTGAGATCTCTGGCTTGCTAGACCGGTTTTCAACCATTGAGCCACAATAAGTAAAAACATGCCTACAAACATGATTTTCTTTACAGTAGCAAGGGGGAAGAATGACTACTGAATATTAACTTAAAAGTATTATTTTTTTTTATAATTGACTCTTATTTATTTGTAATCAATTTTGAATTACACTGACGGATTATTGTATTCTGTATACTGTAATGGGGAGCTTGGGAATATAAACATATATCAAACTTTATCAGGTATCTTGTTTTATTAGGGTTTAAAAAAAGAAATATAAAGAGCGTAGACCAGCTAAATTAGCTTGCTGTAAAAGGGTTTAGAACTTTTAGTTTATATCAGAGCTCTGTATTATGAGGTTTTACTGTACAAGAATTCATTTCAGTAATGAAATAATTTGCCAGAAATTTGAACAGACTGAAAATGTGTGTTTTTGTAGTTCAAATACTTTCACAATGTATTCTATCTCTGACAAACTCACAGCTCCATAGCCCCGTTGCACCATTATCACCAGTCGAGTCGCAGGGCAGTGTCGCTGGTTGCCGATGAAAATGGATTCATGAATAGACACATCATACAGTGAGACGGCGGTTTGTGTGGATCCGATCAAGGACAACAGCAACCAACAATATAGCCGATATACTTGGGCAAGGACTGGGTTTGGGTGAAGGTGAAGCAAGTGGAGGAATACAGCCGTCCAGAAAATAAAGAGAAATATTTATTAACTCCTCGAGTACTGTGTTCAACAATCGTCACACGGTAACATTCCTCCTTCGCAAATATGCGACCGTACACCACAAAACTACCATTACGTTGCGGTGGTTGTTTCTCTGTCATTAGCTGAAATTGTTTAAGATGAGATTCCCAAACTAGTTAGAAACCACTGCACCACATGTACTGTACAATCCTGGACTGTCAGGGACAGATGCAGAAAAAAGGCATTGGTTACTTGGTTTGTATGGAGGCTAAAACTAGGAAAATCTTGCTGTGCGTTTTTTGCTTTTGGACACAACTACAACAGCACACCTTTTATTTATGAGATCAGCACACAGACATCCACTTTACAAGATGAACTGATACTGCATGTATGCAATGATCTACAATAGCACTTGCCCAAGCAAGAACAAAATTATTTGGGGCAAGAAAATTTCATAAATGGCCTAGTTTGATTGCCCGACTGGGCAACTGAACTATTGGCAAAGTACGAAAGAATAATGAAATTCATCTAGAAGTAATGTAAGCAGGCAAGAACATTTTCTGTTCGGGCAAGAACAATTTTAAAAGTTATGATTTTCCTTGCCCGAGGGGCCAGTAGTGAAAAAGGTTAGTGTGGAGGCTTGATGTATGCAAACCATACTGGTTTGTGTGAACAACAATGGCCCATAAAACGAATATGAATTTTCAAAACAGTACTTACATGTATTTGATCATGGCAAATCCATGTGTAATTTTAGCCCTATTTATCCATCACCTCACCGGTTCCCCTCGACTCTACGTCCTGACTGATGGACCCTGTCGAGTACCCAAGTAGAAGTAGAAGATCACTTCAAAATGAGGTTTCTGCCCTAGTCAAAATGACTTTTACACAGCTGTTGTCTTTATAATTACAGTGAAACCTCAGTATTAACAAGCACCTAGGCTCCATTGAATTTACCTCATATCAGATATATCCGATACGATATATATATCGAATCATATCGGGTATTCAAAACAATAAAATACATTGAACATGGACCTGTGAAATTACCTTGCTATATCAAGTACAACAGTTAAGCAACCAGATTTTCCATGTTTGAAAAGATTACCATCAATTTTCATATGCCGTTGTGAACATGTATTTTCAGAAGGGTACCGGAAGGAAGGTAACCTTCAAATTTTGTGTATTTTGTATGGTTTGCATATTTAGGAATACCAATATTTGAAACTATGTAGTTGTAAAAAAAAAAGGAAAATATTTTGTAAATGCTTTTGTCAGTACTTTCAATAAAATTGGATCGAGTCAAATATGTCTTGAAGTCTTGAAGTATATTTCCTAACGTCACAGTGCTCATTTAAAGGGGACCAACATCACAAAATGATATTCTTATAAATGAAAGGTTATAGTTTTAGTAGCCCATAGATTCCAGGCAAAAAAAAAATCATTTGAAAACTCATCACCATACTAAAGGAAGTGTTCATTGGTTCATTGGACTTGTCTATTGTGTAGGACCTATGCATCTTCCAAGGTTCTATTGTCTCCAAACATACGTGTGAATGGAATTGGCACACTCGCTAATGTTTGGAGCTGACAGAACCAAAGGCCCTGTAGGTTCCGTAAGATAGGTGATTAATTGTAATGCTTATGAATTACACAACCTTTTGCAAAGTGTTTGACATCTTTTTAGTATCAAACAATGGTGCCAAAACATATACTGGTAACCATGTATTTATCTTTCGAGTGATGGTCCCCTTTCAGTAGCCAAATTGTAAAGATACCTGCTGCATTGTGTAATGTCCCAGCAAAATCATTAAAGCCCTCGTCGCATATCATCAGATAGCATTAACGGATGCCCGAAGGAGAGCAAACTTTTCAATAACTTGATCTTTACATCTTTAAGAGAAATTTCAATCACTTTTAAATGAGATTTAAAAACATTTATTTTGATTGTAGATTATTATTTCGCAAATTTTATATCCGTCGGGCATTCGTTTACGCTATCCGGTGATATGTGACAACACCATAATAATACATATCTGCTACAGTGACTATCATTAATATGAAAATCACCTTGTTATATCAGGATGGGGTAGTTCAGTTTTGGGTATAGAAGCGCTGCACAAAATATTTTGTTGTGAGAAAATGAAAAACTAATTTGAAAGAGCATACAATTTTAATTAAAGAATAAACTTTATTTGGTCAAAATCATTAAAGAAACAGCTGAAATATCAATAAACATATCCGATCGGAATAAATCTGGGGCCCAGATTTATTAGATGAATTTTTTTTTTTGATTTAAATAATGCTTACACTTTTTCAAAATTTTCAAGAGGTTTTTAAATAGTTGTTGATGATCTCTCTATTTAATAATTATTTCAACAAAACATCACATGCACAATTTTGTATGAAAAATGGTTGAAACCAGTGCTTTTTTAGAGAGTGCTCTCGTGTGTTTTAATGGCTCTTTTTGAATGATAACAAGCTTTTTACTTAGTGGTTTGTAATTTTCTATACCTTTCGAGCATGGTGGAGTTATAACTATTAGTTTGTAATGTTATTGTGCAGGTTTTTGTTACTAAAGCTCGGCCTTACCAAAACTGTACTACCACTTTAAAACAGAAGAATATAAAAGGCTGGGACCAGCAAAATTACCTTCTTATTAAAGAGGAGTTTCTTATATCAGAGCTCTAAGTAGGTTCCATTGTATGATATTTTCACAGACTATTTTGCAAGCATACATGTAGATGATTGAACTGATACCTGACTCGCCTATCTAACTTGTGTTTTGGATAGGCAAGTCGGGTATCAGTTCAATCATCAACATGTATGCTTGCAAAATAGTCTGTTTTGTACATGACAACAGAATTACTGGAAACCACTTGTATGCAGACTGCAGAGCAATGCTTAACAAATCTACAAATCAGACATACCATGACACAATACAACATCGCATCAATTGTTATACATATTTTATTTCATACACTATCAAACATTATAAATGCATAAACATTATACATACACATGTAATACTTCAATATTGCAGCCCCGTTAATTACATGTACATGAACATGTAGTTTTGATACAATTATGTATACTCCGCACAAAAAGAAACAGGACACTTATTTAATAAAACATCTCATATTTTTTAACGATAAAATATATGTTATTGTATATCAAATTAAAGATAAAATTGCCCTCTTCGATATTAGCATAGAATCCAGGAGAAATCATTCATGCATGACTTGTCACGGTCAATTAACCACCGCAAGGTCTGTTTTCAAAAATAGCAAAAATGGAACATCCATTCAATCATTTAAATGTTGACAAGCATGATATAAATGCTATATACATGACATGGCATAATTATTTCATTACAAATGTGATCTTTTTTAGTTTCATCTCAATAGAAAAAGTGTAAATGAAGTAAAATTGTGAACGTTGTAGGTTTTATTTTCATCCAAATGTAACAAAATGGGGAATTCCATGGCTAAGGTGTATTCACTTGTCCATAATTTTATTTCAACACCAAATTTCTATTTATCTTGATTTGTATCTATATAGGTCATCATAATATAACAGATATTTACTTTTTTCTTCGGGAACCATTATCCATATAACATTTCATTTCCCTTGGGGAGTTATATTTTTGTCTCGGAATACTATATTCTTCCTCAACGCTACGCGCTTCGGAAAAATATAATGTCCCTCGACAAAAATAGAACTTCCCTCGAGGATCTCAAATGTTATATTGCCCCTCTAGACAGTCAATATCTGTATAATAATGCACAAAAAGAAATTATGCCAATAAAATTATATTGAGTTGAAAATAGTATGTCTATGTATACTAGTAACCAGAATTAAGGGATTGGCGCCCAACTTCTGATAACGGAGTTCCGGGGTTCGAAACTGATTGATGTCCTGGCATTTTATGTTCTCTAGCAAGACATTTAATACACATTGCTGCTCTCTACACTGTCACAGGTGTAACAATAGGTACCTGTGAGGATGTGTACATGGTTCATTTGCAGCAGTGTGCTCCCAATGGGGGACTGGCTGGAATACAGAGTGTGCTGATTGCAAGAGTGTACACATAGACTTAGGAGAAAGGCACCATGAAAGAGATACAATTCATTGTAAGTCAGAAAATGTGCACATTTCAACCAATCAGATTTGGGCATGTAGAACACATGATCTGACTTACAATTGCTTGTATCTCTTTCTGCAACGGGCCCATATCTAATAAATGTCTGTCACGCAGACGGCTGGATGGACAGAAAATGCCTCCAGGATATCATAGGAGAACCAAAATGAATAATACAAATACTAAATAAATGAAGATAAATAAAACATCAACACTGTCGACAGCTGCTTTGAATTTTGTTAAATAATTACATGTGAAGGTTTTAGTAAAATCACTTATGTCCACATAGGATGCATATGTGTATTAATATGTAATACTAAGGATTGTTATATAGTATATATTTTATGTCAATGGAATTCCTATACAGGGTGGCCCAAAAAAAACGGAACGGGGCACTTCCCAAAATATAGTAACAAATGTATTATGTCCATCCGGTAGAGTGTCTTTTCAAATGAACAACGATACCAAGAACAGTCAATTTGGTCGTGTAGTTTTTGTTTTAGGGCGCTGTGAATGACACCATGTTGTTAGTGTGCACTCAGCCGTGTGCCGAGAGAATGGGCATGCTCGCTGAATGGTATTACGGGCAAGGAGTGCGGTTAAACTGGCATTGACTAAATAAATCGGCACCTGACATGGTCTCACTCACTGCGTCCTTAAACAAAAACGACCTGACCAAAATTACTGTTCTTGGTATCGTTTTTCATTGGAAAGGACACCCTATCCGATGAACATAAACATTGTGGTATTATGTTTTGGGAAGTGCCCCGTTCCGTTTTTTGGGGCCATCCTGTATACACAAAATAGATTGAGGCTGATGAAGCATTATTATCCAACTGAAGTAAATGTTATTAACCAAATTGTTGACGTACTTACGTCTTCCTCAGAGTTACAAACAAGTGAGGAAATTTACAAAACTCCAAAGAGCGCATACCAAGATACAGAAATTATTGGGCACATGAAACAAAAATTACTATGGAAATTGCGCAATGAACATTACGCACCACATGGTTTGTGACATATTTATGGTCGATATTCTTTCTATACTGGTTACGAAAGTAACTTCAAAGCGTAATACAATAGTGCACATTATCAGTTTCTGATTGGTGAAAATACTGATTATTAACATCATTATTAAAGCTCAAATCATCTATCGCAGTCATAGATATACATACCACTGCACTGAATGAAACATAATACCAAACTTCCTCGTAAAAATATAATATGAATTTTCAAACATTCACCAAATCAATCTTGTCTACCTCACACGATTTTAAGTCAAAACTTTCTACTACTACTATTGCAATATTACATTGTAAATTACAAATCAAAAAATGTACAATCCTCAATGATTTCTCAATACTATTTCCGCTAGGTTAACTGAGCGGCTTAAACTACTAATTAAAGAGTTTGTGATCAAAGAGCAGAAATGGCATAATTAAGCTTGGGGATGCAACAGCAACAATCGCCTTTTAGAACTAGGCTATTTTGTAAGCGGCACCTGACATGGTCTCACTCACTGCGTCCTTAAACAAAAACGACCTGACCAAAATTACTGTTCTTGGTATCGTTTTTCATTGGAAAGGACACCCTATCCGATGAACATAAACATTGTGGTATTATGTTTTGGGAAGTGCCCCGTTCCGTTTTTTGGGGCCATCCTGTATACACAAAATAGATTGAGGCTGATGAAGCATTATTATCCAACTGAAGTAAATGTTATTAACCAAATTGTTGACGTACTTACGTCTTCCTCAGAGTTACAAACAAGTGAGGAAATTTACAAAACTCCAAAGAGCGCATACCAAGATACAGAAATTATTGGGCACATGAAACAAAAATTACTATGGAAATTGCGCAATGAACATTACGCACCACATGGTTTGTGACATATTTATGGTCGATATTCTTTCTATACTGGTTACAAAACAGGACTTATGAAAGTAACTTCAAAGCGTAATACAATAGTGCACATTATCAGTTTCTGATTGGTGAAAATACTGATTATTAACATCATTATTAAAGCTCAAATCATCTATCGCAGTCATAGATATACATACCACTGCACTGAATGAAACATAATACCAAACTTCCTCGTAAAAATATAATATGAATTTTCAAACATTCACCAAATCAATCTTGTCTACCTCACACGATTTTAAGTCAAAACTTTCTACTACTACTATTGCAATATTACATTGTAAATTACAAATCAAAAAATGTACAATCCTCAATGATTTCTCAATACTATTTCCGCTAGGTTAACTGAGCGGCTTAAACTACTAATTAAAGAGTTTGTGATCAAAGAGCAGAAATGGCATAATTAAGCTTGGGGATGCAACAGCAACAATCGCCTTTTAGAACTAGGCTATTTTGTAAGCACCGCATAACACTGACCCAGTGTGTAGTGAGCAAAGTGTTCAAAAGTTGACACTGCGCATCCGATTATGGATCCGAATCTGAACCACCTTTATCAACATATTCATGAGAGCCTGCTAGCTTAGTTCCATCTTTGATGACGTGGCCCATAATTAAACGCTTAAGATATTTTAGTTGCTACATGGGGTTAACTTTGTGGGTACCTAAGGCTAAACCAGTTGACCCTAGTAGGGGACTAGGAAACTGTTTGTTGCTCCCTGAATTGTATTATTTGAAATGGAATTAGCAAGGAGCTAAGCTAGCAGGGTTTCATGAATATGGGGCCTGGTTATTAGAGTTGACATTCCAGCGTTGCTCTTATCCACACAAAGGGCAGATTTTGCAACAAAAGATAACTTTATTGCAGGTGTTGAAGATTAAGAATCCATCTCCTTGCTGTTTTCAAATGAAACCATCCTGTGTCTTGCTTTCAAACGATTCGCAAGTGGTGATAAATAATCAATTTCCTTGCTCTGTTTTCAAATCAAGCCACCCTGTGACTTGCTTTCAAACGAATCGCAAGTGGTGATAAAGAATCCATTTCCTTGCTCTGTTTTCAAATCAAGCCACCCTGTGACTTGCTTTCAAACGGTTTGCAGGTGGTGATTTAGAATACATTTCCTTGCTCTGTTTTCAAATCAAGCCACTATGTGACTTGCTTTCAAACAGTTTGCAGGTGGTGATTAAAAATCCATTTCCTTGGCTCTGTTTTCAAATCAAGCCACCTTGGACTTGCTTTCAAGCAGTTCGCAGGTAGTGATTTTATAATCCATTTCCTTGCTCCGTTTTCAAATCAAGCCACCATGCGACTTGCTTTCAAACAGACTAGCTATCAAAGGTCCTCGTCATGACCTGTTTGACCTCCTCCTGATGCAGGGTGGATGTGCCAACCGCTGGAACTCCAAGGACATCCCGGCCTGCGTACTTCAGCTGCAAGGGGATCAAGGTAGCAAGACATATCAATTAAAGAATGTCTCTAAAAATAAATTGACAAATTTATAATGTTACATGTATCTACAGGTATATAATGAGCCATCTGACCTTTGACCTCATGACCCCTAAATCATTGGCTCATCAAGATACATACAGGTACCAAGTTTGGTGATGATCTGTCAATTGGTTCTTGAGATATTGAAAATGTTAATATATGTAATAAGCCCTATGACCTTTTACCTTGAATATCACGACCCCCTAGCCAGTTCATTGGCCCTTCAAGATAAACACAGGTACCAAGTTTGGTGATAATCCGTCAACTGGTCCTTGAGATATCGTGATGAGCTTTCTTTGCCTTGTGACCTTTGACCTAATGACCCCAAAATCTAATCGGTTCATTGGCTCCTTACGATACATACATGTTCCTAGTTTGATGACAATCTGCTAATCGTTTTTTTATAGATAATACGACCACAAGCTATTTTTACATATTTAATGAGCCCTATTACCCAGGGGGCAAACACCCATTTTTTTCGGATATCAGCTTTTGCCTGTTGTAAAAGGTTGGTGGCCAGAAATGGCTTCTAGGACCTTCTAGGAACACAATCTAGGTGGACAACCTCGCGGACAAGCTGCTCGAAGCCCACAGAATGAGTTTTAAGAAAATCACCCCTACTGTAGCTATATGGTGGGTTTAGGCCTTAGGGGTCTTGAAGTCCCGATCTCACATTTTTCATGATTACACCACGATGCTTGATGATATCTGCTTGTAAATTCATGGACGTCTTCCTTAGATTCCTGCGCATCATGTGATACCAAATTTGAGCATATTGCATATTTGGTTGTTGTGAAAAATGTTGTTAAAGCGTGATGCGTCACACACGGAAGTGACATTTTTAATGGAGCGTTTATGTATAAAAAGCAAATATAGTACCAATAATTAAAAACAATGATATATTTTGATCATTACAAACTAAATGTGCATCAAAATAACTTTAGATATATGTTTACCATGAAATAAACTATTTAAAAACACTAAACAATAAAGAACATAAGCAATACAAACAAAGAAATACATAAGAATTTGAATCTGTCCATGTAATTATTTCTTTAGATCTCTTCAAAATTACATTCACTGATACAAAAATGCATCAAAACATAATAAATTTACTTTGTTAGTGTGCCATGAATCAGACACAATAAGAGTTGTGGAGTAGGGAGGGTGGGGGTCCGGTGGGGGGGGGGGGGGGGGGGGGGCATGACCAAGCCTTATTGTCAGTGGACTCCACAACAGTATTAAAATGATTACCATTTTAGTATTATGATGGATTTAGTGTGGTCAGGAGACTAATATATTTGTAGTTGTCTTTAATATTTTTGAGCTCAGATTACAGGATACTATTACAGCCGTGGATTGTTGTGAAATGTTTACCCAACAATGCTTATGACCTACGATAACAACCAGGTTGGACAATTTAACTGCTGAAAGTATGAAGTGAAAATTGAAAAGTGCCCTTTCTATACGTGTATACTAACCCTACTTTCTGAGATACGCATACATATTTTGAATGAGAGAACCAGTTATAAAACAAAAGTCCATTATTGCAGATAATAATATGTACCAAGCCAAATGAACAAATACATACAAAACATGCAATGTAAATTGTAGTTTCGGCAAAACATGGTATTATCGCTTTCTGTAAATGATCTTTTCAATTTCTGACTCGCCAACTGATATCACAGATTTCTGCGAATTTTCTATTCATTTCTTAAGTCACCAGCTGCTATCGCTGATATCCGCAAATGTTCTATTCGTTTTCTTAGTCACCAGCTGCTATCATTGATATCCGTGAATGTTATATTCATTTTCTGTGATGGCCCCAGTGCTACCATCATATCATGGATAGGTAGGTATGCATTATGGGCTGTCCTCACCCACATCTCTGAGAGATCCGTGAGATTTGTTGCACCGTGGTATGTATGACAACGCTGTCGACTCCATCATTCTTGAGACTGTAGAGTGTGTGGAGTATGACCCGTGTATCAGCCTCCTGTTGTGTAGATTCAAGGACTGGAACTTCCACCACAGATCCTCCTGTGAGGAGCACACTTTTTGTTTCTTCTTTGAATCCGCCACCAAGGTACAGATGAGTTTGGCCAAGAGAAGGTTCACGCTGTTCATTCTCACACCACCTTTCACACAGGAAGCTCAGAAGGTTCGCCTTGTTTGCTGATACAGAGACAAACTCCTGTCGATCAGGAGCTGTGTACTGCCCACTGACTTCATATACATTGGCTAATTTGGATCGGGTATACCTCTGTTCCTGCTCAGCAGACTTCAGGCTGGCTCAAATGTATCTGTCGCAACAAAAGTGTATGATCTCGGTACCAACAGGAACATCTTTCAGCAACAGATTTGTGTACCGTTCGGCGATTGCTTCAAATGTTTCCCCTTTGTGAAATGACCAGCGCCGTATGGCGCACATTGCATCAACAACAACTGCTGTTTTGTTGTCATCCTGAGGCAAATCGGAAACACATGTCACTTTGGTTTCCTCTTTTAAGACCTTCACCAGGCTAGCATTGGTACCACTTCTCATACTGCCGTCTTCCTTGAACAAAGATGGAGGACTATTACTGCACTCATGCTTCCCTATGAAATCAAAAATGTAGAGTTGTCCACCACTAACAATAATCTGTGTCATGCGCAGTCTGAGTGGCAGAGATACCACTAGCTACCCATGCTTCAGCGGCAAGAAAGCATGGCTCAAAAGCAGCATGAAACGAAACACACCTGCAGTGGTAGAATATGGTGACAACCAAGCAAATGCCATAACAGGCGACCTCATCACCCAGGCACGAGAACTGACCATAGATGTGTACACCACCAAAAGCGACCAATTTGAAGATTCTGATCTTGAAAAATTGAGAGCCTACAAGTTCTTGAACAACAAGTCAACTCTCCTGAAGCTGCTGCCTCCCACAGAAGATGCTTTCCTCTTGCACCTAAATAGAGCTGCTCATGCGACCATCATTGACAAGAATGCGCACATCGCCAAGCCAAACATTCCATCGTTAGTAGAGCAGATAAGTGTAAAATATCATGGAAATCGTTCAAAGTTTGATACAAGCAACATACTCCGTATGCAGACTACCTTAGGGACACTTTTTAGAAAAAAACATTTAGACAAGCAAAAATCCAAGATGGCGGCCATTTTCCAAGATGGCCGCCAAAAAGCTACTTTTTGATATAAAAATTGACTGAGTTGGTCGATTTTAATAATCTTGGTGTCGTTTTATATGTTTATTGACATGCTGAACACGATGGTGATACATTCGGACTCATATGATGGCCAAAATCCAAGATGGCCGCCATTTTTCCAAGATTGCCCCAAAAAGCTACTTTTTGATATAAAAATTGACTGAGTTCGTCGATTTTAATTATTTTGGTGTCAATTTCGATGTGTACTGATATGCTAAACCGACAATGACACATACGGACCCATATTATGGCGAAACATCGACATGGCAGCTATTTTCCACGATGGCCGCCCCAAAACTAATTTTGGATGTAAAAAATTAACGATTTTGCCAATTTTAATAATCTTGGTGTCGAACTTTGCTTCTTGTAATGCTGGAAACGATTGTGATACATTTAACTAATGTAATGGCTAAAATCCCCAATAGCCGCCCTTTTACAATGTAACCGTCAAAAATCTACTTTTGATATATACATATTGACTGGGTTGATCGATTTTGATATTCCCGGTGTCTTTTGATGTTTCTTGATGTGCTGAAAACATTTGTGTTACACAAGGACCTAAACAATGGCGTAGCTAAGGGATATATGGCTATATAACCCACAGGGGGGTACTCATGTATAATGTAAGACGGGTACGTGCCGCTTACATAACCCCCGTTTTCACACCCGATGGCCACTCTCAAGATACCAGATTTTCAAAAATTGCCGCTCCATAGACCCCGGAATGACTTGGCTAGGTAGTTGAGTAGCGTCGAGTCCATTATTCTTCTTCTAGTCAGCTCCTTGGACCACCATTTGAGGGTTTCCGTAGGTCTTTGGTAGCTCCAAGTCCATGTATTTTGTAGTTTTAGTCTGCACCTTAGACCTCTTAACTCCCGTTTAAGGGTTTGTGTAGCTCCAAAGACCCTGTATGTGTTGCTTGTATAGTCAGCTCTTAAGACCCCCATATCAGAGTTCCATGAGGCACACCCCTTCAAAATATTTGAGTGCCCCCCCCCCTTCCGACCCCTTCTCAGTTGGCATACGGATTAATACTGGCTACGCCATGGACCGCTCTATATACCAAATACAACTGTAGAGATTTTTGCAGCTTCCTTATTATCAGCTTTGGGTCATAGGGGTATAATATTACTGTTACAGTATCACACGTTACTTTTCGAAATGCCACATTGTATAGATGGACACCGACACTGGTCACACCGGCCGTTCCTCTTTTTGATGATGTCAGCCTTTATCTTTTCAGGGAAACTATGGTCCAAAATATTGCTATTTCAAATAAAAGGCAACATTTTGTATATCCCCAAAGTTTCGAAAAATAGTTTTCCATAACATTTATTAAATCTAGTGTCTAGGACGTATGATATATTTAAAGAACCTAATTATGCTGTCTGCATATCCATCCCCTTACCCATGCCTTTGAACCATTCCTGAAGCATGATATGTACATATCAGTGCAAATATAATAGTTTAGCAACATCAAAATGAGGTGCATTATAGATCCTTAGTGTCTTGCATATTACTTTCTTTTAGAGGTTCATCCATTTCCTGGGATACGTTCAATTGCTTTCCCATTCTCTTATTAAAGTGGGACTGAGTTTGCACTACTTGCTCATGGTGGTTGGTCAAATTAGCAGTTTATCTTTACACCCTGAATGGTCACCATACTCGAGGAAATGATGAGCCTTGAGTGGGCTATGATGGGCCATATAGGTGATAGCTGGGTGACTAGTGTCCGAGTCAATGTGTAATAAATTATACTTACAACCCAAACTGAATCATTACAGAGAAGCAAATAACAGACCAAACTCTTACAAGATATGTTTGGGTATATATCGTAAAAAGGACCGTGGCGTTGCCAGTCTCAGGCTATGAGCCTAATGGGGGCTGGGAGGGTGGTAGTGGAGATTTGGACATGCTAACCGGGATGTGGGGGAAATAATTCATTCAATGAAAAATGGACTCCAAACACGTTGAAATTTGTTTTTGCAATTGATTGATTTTCTGCTGATATACACAGGTTCAGTGCATAGGCAGCATTTATCAAAAATGGGGGGTGGGACGATGCACGGCATTGTAGCTGGTTTGTGCGTAGCACTATCGTTTTAAAAATATTGGTGAACAACAAATGTATAAGGACCCTTAGTGCGTTCATAATGATTTAAATCGTACAATTATTGTCACTCATTCATCTCAAAAGTCCAGAGGCATAACCAAAGGACTGCCAATGATGAGAGGGGTGGCAAACAAAGTTTTAGGGCAATATTTCCTATAAGGTAGCAGCCTTTACCGAAACATGAACAAGTGAAATCATGATTTCCCTAGGGAGAGATGGCTAATCCCTCCTTTATCCCCTAGCTACGCCATCTTGGAAAATGGCCGCCATGTTCGATTTTACCATTATTTAGATCCATTTGTATGTAAATAGTTTTTAGCTCATCAAAAAAAACTTTTAATCAGTACAAAGCTTATTAGAATCCGCCAACTCAGTCAGTTAAAAAATTGTAAAATGCTTTTTGACAACCGTCTTGAAAAATGGCCGCCATGTTGGATTTTCGCCATTTTATATGTCTGTGGCAGCCATCTTGGATTTTCTCCATTATATTGGTCCGTTTGTATTACAATCGTTTTAAATATAATTAACATTTAAATTGACACTAATAAGATTATTACAATCAGCCAACTCGGTCAATTTTTATATCAAAAAGGAGCTTTTGGCGACCAACTTGAATAAATGGCTGCCATCTTGGATGTATTTTGGGGGATCTATTTTGCCTATACTCAACAGCCCACCTATACTTGTTCAATGACAAGTATCATGTCTAGTTATTTAGATGTATTTCTACTTTGGCACCACAGTCAATTATGTGCAACAAACCGTACACATTATTATTCGATTATTTTGATATACGGTGTCACAAGTACAACGAAGGAAATGGTGTATCGCTTTACATTGGGGCACACACAATGCTCTTGTATGCCAGCCTCATGTATTTGACAAAACAAACACACACAAAACACGTAATCTAGACCCTACCCACACATTCAATAAGAAGTCGATTTCTGCTGGCATGAGTCCTGGCTTTTAAAATGTTTCCAAAAATGAATAAAGCTTGGGAGGACTTTGCATATGTTTCAGTATATTTTTGTCTGTATATAATAATAGGCTAAAACGGCACGAATGAAGCGTTCTGTGAGGTTGGCTTCCCCTATTCGAATAGCGTTATATGAGGATACATCTCAATATATAATTTATCCCTTTGCATGTATCCAGTAATATTTTCGACAGAGCGAATAGCTAGGATGGAAGTTCGAGTATACGTTTGCATTGTAATTATATCACATGTGGTTCATTGATAATTGCTGAATTGGAATCAAAGAACGAAGGAATATAATCTTAGTACTTTGTCACGAGGTATAGGTAAGTTTATATTAGGTTTTCCATTTAATTATTCCGTCATGAAATAACTCGTTATAACGGTTTGGCTATAGGGCCCACAGGAAATATGTGATACATTTAACTAATGTAATGGCTAAAATCCCCAATAGCCGCCCTTTTACAATGTAACCGTCAAAAATCTACTTTTGATATATACATATTGACTGGGTTGATCGATTTTGATATTCCCGGTGTCTTTTGATGTTTCTTGATGTGCTGAAAACATTTGTGTTACACAAGGACCTAAACAATGGCGTAGCTAAGGGATATATGGCTATATAACCCACAGGGGGGGTACTCATGTATAATGTAAGACGGGTACGTGCCGCTTACAAAACCCCCGTTTTCACACCCGATGGCCACTCTCAAGATACCAGATTTTCAAAAATTGCCGCTCCATAGACCCCGGAATGACTTGGCTAGGTAGTTGAGTAGCGTCGAGTCCATTATTCTTCTTCTAGTCAGCTCCTTGGACCACCATTTGAGGGTTTCCGTAGGTCTTTGGTAGCTCCAAGTCCATGTATTTTGTAGTTTTAGTCTGCACCTTAGACCTCTTAACTCCCGTTTAAGGGTTTGTGTAGCTCCAAAGACCCTGTATGTGTTGCTTGTATAGTCAGCTCTTAAGACCCCCATATCAGAGTTCCATGAGGCACACCCCTTCAAAATATTTGAGTGCCCCCCCCCCCTTCCGACCCCTTCTCAGTTGGCATACGGATTAATACTGGCTACGCCATGGACCGCTCTTTATACCAAATACAAGTGTAGAGATTTTTGCAGCTTCCTTATTATCAGCTTTGGGTCATAGGGGTATAATATTACTGTTACAGTATCACACGTTACTTTTCGAAATGCCACATTGTATAGATGGACACCGACACTGGTCACACCGGCCGTTCCTCTTTTTGATGATGTCAGCCTTTATCTTTTCAGGGAAACTATGGTCCAAAATATTGCTATTTCAAATAAAAGGCAACATTTTGTATATCCCCAAAGTTTCGAAAAATAGTTTTCCATAACATTTATTAAATCTAGTGTCTAGGACGTATGATATATTTAAAGAACCTAATTATGCTGTCTGCATATCCATCCCCTTACCCATGCCTTTGAACCATTCCTGAAGCATGATATGTACATATCAGTGCAAATATAATAGTTTAGCAACATCAAAATGAGGTGCATTATAGATCCTTAGTGTCTTGCATATTACTTTCTTTTAGAGGTTCATCCATTTCCTGGGATACGTTCAATTGCTTTCCCATTCTCTTATTAAAGTGGGACTGAGTTTGCACTACTTGCTCATGGTGGTTGGTCAAATTAGCAGTTTATCTTTACACCCTGAATGGTCACCATACTCGAGGAAATGATGAGCCTTGAGTGGGCTATGATGGGCCATATAGGTGATAGCTGGGTGACTAGTGTCCGAGTCAATGTGTAATAAATTATACTTACAACCCAAACTGAATCATTACAGAGAAGCAAATAACAGACCAAACTCTTACAAGATATGTTTGGGTATATATCGTAAAAAGGACCGTGGCGTTGCCAGTCTCAGGCTATGAGCCTAATGGGGGCTGGGAGGGTGGTAGTGGAGATTTGGACATGCTAACCGGGATGTGGGGGAAATAATTCATTCAATGAAAAATGGACTCCAAACACGTTGAAATTTGTTTTTGCAATTGATTGATTTTCTGCTGATATACACAGGTTCAGTGCATAGGCAGCATTTATCAAAAATGGGGGGTGGGACGATGCACGGCATTGTAGCTGGTTTGTGCGTAGCACTATCGTTTTAAAAATATTGGTGAACAACAAATGTATAAGGACCCTTAGTGCGTTCATAATGATTTAAATCGTACAATTATTGTCACTCATTCATCTCAAAAGTCCAGAGGCATAACCAAAGGACTGCCAATGATGAGAGGGGTGGCAAACAAAGTTTTAGGGCAATATTTCCTATAAGGTAGCAGCCTTTACCGAAACATGAACAAGTGAAATCATGATTTCCCTAGGGAGAGATGGCTAATCCCTCCTTTATCCCCTAGCTACGCCATCTTGGAAAATGGCCGCCATGTTCGATTTTACCATTATTTAGATCCATTTGAGTTTGAGTTTGAGTTTGAGTTTGATGTTTTATTATCCAAATAAAAAGTACATCAATATAACAATCAAATGTCAATGTGTAACATAAATATTAAAAGGATAATTGGGACCAGAAAATAGCATTAAATGCTAATCGTGTCTGGTACCATTAACACACATAAGTAGCGTAGCAATGAGAATATCATAAATAATGAATAACTGTTGAATACATACTTAAACTACAAGCTATTCTACATCTAAGCTAATATAAGTTCTGTGATTAAATACAAATATTTGGTATTTAACACTAAATAAAAAGATAAAGGATTATATAACGTAATATTTACAAAAAGGCAAGAACCTCGGTTAAAAGTTCAAAACAATTATTCTATTAACATTTGTGATATTAGCGTTTTACGAAAGCAAGACACTGATGCTTTCTCCCGTACAGATAGTGGTAAATCATTCCAAAAGCATGTGCCTCTGAATGACACTGAAAATTTACCCTGCGTAGTCCTTACTTTAGGCACACTCAACTTCTTACTTTCCCTTTGTCTTGTCTCATATTGGTGCTCTATAAAACAGCAATACTGAATTAGAGACTGAGGCAATTTATCATTTAATAATTGATACATAAAAACACAAATAGATAGTTTATGGAGTTGATACACATTCAATAATTGTAACTCCTGAAATATAGGTTTTGAATGAGTCCTAATTGGACTAAATGTTATGACTCTTAGTTGTTATTTAATGACTCTTAGTTGTTATTTAATGTCTCTAATGACTCTTAGTAGTTATGACTCTTAGTTGTTATTTAATGTTATTTGTATGTAAATAGTTTTTAGCTCATCAAAAAAAACTTTTAATCAGTACAAAGCTTATTAGAATCCGCCAACTCAGTCAGTTAAAAAATTGTAAAATGCTTTTTGACAACCGTCTTGAAAAATGGCCGCCATGTTGGATTTTCGCCATTTTATATGTCTGTGGCAGCCATCTTGGATTTTCTCCATTATATTGGTCCGTTTGTATTACAATCGTTTTAAATATAATTAACATTTAAATTGACACTAATAAGATTATTACAATCAGCCAACTCGGTCAATTTTTATATCAAAAAGGAGCTTTTGGCGACCAACTTGAATAAATGGCTGCCATCTTGGATGTTTGCCATCAAATGGGTCCGTATTATATCACCATCGTTTTTAGCATATCAAGAAACATATAAATCAACACCGAGATTATCAAAACCGGCCAACTTAGTAAATTTTTTATATTAAAAAGTAGCTTTTGGGGGACATCTTGGAAAAATGGCGGCCATCTTGGATTTTGGCCATTATATGGGTCCGTATGTATTACCATCGTGTTCAGCATGTCCATAAACATATAAAACGACACCAAGATTATTAAAATCGGCCAACTCAGTAAATTTGTATATCAAAAAGTAACTTTTTGGCGGCCATCTTGGAAAATGGCCGCCATGTTGGAATTTTGTTTGTCTAAATGTTTTTTTCTAAAAAAGGTCCCTAAGGTAGTCTGCATACGGAGTATGTTGCTTGTATCAAACTTTGAACGATTATTACACTTATCTGCTCTACTACGTGTACAGAGTTCGGATGGTCCTTGACTGATGGGAAACCAATTCCCGTGCCATCTACACAACAAGCCTGGCCTGAATCGATGGAAAAGACACTATCGTGTGGATGTGTCAGGGGATGCTAGAAGAACTGTTCTTGCTCAAAGAAGGCGGTTCCATGCTACATAGGCTGCCGTTGTCAGGGCATAAAAACCAAGTGCAGAAGGGTGCAGTGCACTGCTATAATGGAAAGCATTGATAGCAGCAGTGACTCAGAAAATGAATAGAACATTCGCGGAAAGCAGAGATTGCAGCTGGTGACTCATTCGCGGATATCAGTGATAGCAGCTGGTGACTTAGAAAATGATTAAAACATTCGCAGATGTCAGTGATAGCAGCTGGTGACTTAGAAAATGAATAGAACATTTGCGGATATCAGTGATAGCAGCTGGTGACTTAGAAAATGAATAGAAAATTCGCGGAAATCTGGGATATCAGTTGGCGAGTCAGAAATTGAAAAGATCATTCACAGAAAGCGATAATACCATGTTTTGCCGAAACTACAATTTACATTTGATGTTTTGCATGTATTTGTTTGTTTGGCTTGGTAGATATTATTATCTGCAATAATGGACTTTTGTTTTATAACTGGTTCTCTCATTCAAAATATGTATGCGTATCTCAGAAAGTATGGTTAGTATACATGTATAGAAAGGGCACTTAATGTGACTGATTCATGGAACACTAACAAAGTTAATGTATTATGTTTTGATGCATTTTTGTATCAGTGAATGTAATTTTGAAGAGATCTAAAGAAATAATTACATGAACAGATTCAAATTCTTATGTATTTCTTTGTTTGTATTGCTTATGTTATTGTTTAGTGTTTTTAACCAGTTTATTTCATGGTAAACATATATATAAAGTTATTTTGATGCACATTTAGTTTGTACTGATCAAAATATATCATTGTTTGTAATTATTGGTACTATATTTGCTTTTTATACATAAACGCTCCATTAAAAATGTCACTTCTGTGTGTGACGCATCAAGCTTTAACAACATTTTTCACAACAACCAAATATGCAATATGCTCAAATTTGGTATCACATGATGCGCAGGAATCTAAGGAAGATGTCCATGAATTTACAAGCAGATATCATCAAGCATCGTGGTGTAATCATGAACAATGTGAGATCGGGACTTCATGACCCCTAAGCCCTAAACCCACCATATAGCTACAGTAGGGGTGATTTTCTTAAAACTCATTCTGTGGGCTTCGAGCAGCTTGTCCGCGAGGTTGTCCACCTAGGTTGTGATCCTAGAAGGTCCTAGAAGCCATTTCTGGTGGCCAACCTTTTACAACAGGCAAAAGCTGACAAACTCCCTTTGCCCCCTGGGTATATGACCTTTGACCTCATGACACCAACATGTAACCGGTTCATCCGCTCCTAGCTCCTCAAGATACATACATGTACCAAGTTTGATGGCAATTGCAGAGGCATAATTTAAGCCTTGACATAGGGCCTACATACCTTGCAGCCAACGAGGTTCTCAAAGCGAGGAGCCACAAAGAACCAGGCACCCATATTCTTGTGTTCTTCTTGACTCCATACAAAATCTAATAATAAAGTTGGAATAAGAAAAAAGAGATTATACTTTGAAAAATGGTTGACATGATTTACATATATTTAGCACTGTATTTAAACTGGCAATTTTACAACATGTTTTAAATGTTTATAAGCATGGAACGTATCCATGGAAAACAAGGAGGTGGTTTTGTAAATTTATTTTAAGTTATGAAAATAAACTAGATGGACCTTTGACTGCGCGCAGTCGAAAATGATGCCTCCGTCATGGCGCGATTTCTTGAGTTATTTTTTTCAAAATGAGTCCTGTGACCTTGACACCTTTGACCTCATGACCCCAAAATCTAATAAATGCTCCTTAAAAGGATCTAGTAACTTTGTTGACGTGTGCAAAAAGTGATGAATGGTTGATGCAATGTATATTATTGTTATCTCATATGTCCACAGGGTATTGTGTGAAAATTTCAAGTCAAATGGACATTGCATGGCCAAGTAATGAGCGAAAATGCAAAGTGATATTCAATTACTCACTGCACTCACAGTACACAGAAGAAAAACTCGCCCGGAGTTTTTCTTATCTGAATACTTCGATCGTACATATCTTTGTAACGAAAGGGAAATTTGAAAAACCGAAACCTGTCCCATGATTTTATTGTTAATACGAATACAACAAGGTATGAGGGAACCGCTAGAATGAAAAATTTATTTTGAGGATTTGGAGAATGTTACTAAGTCCCTTTAAGATACATTCAGGTACCAAGTTGAATTGATATCTGACATTCAGTTCTTGAGATTTCAAATTACAATCTTTTTTTAATGAGCCCTGTGACCTTTGACCTCATGACCGCTAAATGTAATCGGTTCATCGGCTCTTTAAGATTCAAACATGTACTAAGTTTGGTCTGAATCCACCGACTAATTCTTGAGTCTATCACAAGCGATCACAAGCTATTTTTGCATGTATAATGAGCTGTGACCTATGACCTTTGACCTCGTGACCCCAAAATCTAATCAGATCATTGGCTCCACAAGATACATACATTTACCAAGTTTGGTCAGAATCCGTCAATCCGTTCTTGAGATAACGCGATCACGAGCTATTTTTGCATATAGAATGACCTCTGACCTCATGACCCCAAAATCTAATCAGTTTATTGGCTCTCCAAGATACATACATGTACCAAGTTTGGTCAGAATCCGTCAATCCGTTCTTGAGATAACGCGATCACGAGCTAGTTTTGCATATATAATGAGGTCTGTGACCTTTGACCTTTGACCTCATGACCACAAAATCTAATCAGTTTATTGGCTCCCCAAGATACATATATGTACCAAGTTTGGTCAGAATCCGTCAACCCGTTCTTGAGATAACGCGATCACGAGCTATTTTTGCATATATAATGAGGTCTGTGACCTTTGACCTTTGACCTCATGACCCCCAAATCTAGTTAGTTCATTGGCTCCCCAAGATGCATACATGTACTTAGTTTGGTCAGAATCCGTCAATCCGTTCGGACGTACGTAAGGACGGACGGACGGATGGACAACCCGAAAACATAATGCCTCCGGCAACTTCGTTACGGAGGCATAACAACAATGATTCAATAAACTTTTCAATTGAGAACTGTTGTACTGTGCAATAACTCAGTGGAACCTCGTTATAACAAGGACCTTTGAAGCAAGAAGGTTACATTGTTATATTAGGTATCCTATTATATTAAAGGGGACCACCACGCAATGTATAATGGATGTTCAACACTTTGCAAAGGGTCATGTTATTCATTAACAATGCAATTAATTGCCGAAACTCATGGAACTAACAGGGCCGATTTGTGAGTGTGCCAATACTATACCCACGTACGTTTAGAGACAATAGAAGCATGGTAGACGTGTGCGTCCTAGAATGAAATGGAATAGACTACTAAAACTATGACATTTCATTTATAAGAATATTTATAAGGATGGTGGTTCCTTTCAAAATCAAAAGAATATAAAGAGCTTGGACCAGCAAAAAGAGTTTTGTTAATTAGATCTCTTTATAACGAGGTTCCACTGTATACAGAGGAACTAAGGTAAGGAGCGAGTGTGGGAGTGTTGTAGTATGTTGGTTCCGGCCTTTGTCTTTCAATACAAGGGTAGAGGGTTCAAATTCCAACTAAGGCACACACGTCCTTCAGCAAGACACTTTATTATCCACACTTGCTGCTCTCAACCCACGTGTAGTAAATGGGTACATTGCATGAATTTAATCCTTGAAGTGCTTGATTGATGTCACAAAATAAATGCTGGTCTATTATTATTATGATTACCTTTGGCATTAGGGTATCTTGCTAAGGCAGCCTGTAAGGCGTCAGCTGGGAACGGGCAGAGGGACTCCACGCGGACAATAGCAGTGTTGTGAGCTTGTCGCTTCTCTCTCTCATTTGCTAAGGCATAGTAGTGCTTGCCACAACACACAATCACCTTCTCTATGCTGCGAAATCAAATTTAATAGAACAAAATCCATTATTAATTATTTTTAAATGCAGTGTCGGTTGTAAAAACTCTCCTGTCTTTAGTTTTGTTTTGGTTTACAATCCAAGGCATAGTAGTGATTGCCACAACATACAACCACCTTCTCTATGCTGGTGAAAACAGATTAAAAACAAGTTTTGTGCCAATTAAAACAGATTAAAACCAGGAATTATCATATTTTACTTCAAATGTGAATCAATTGCCTATAACATTGCTGGTTGTAAGACTCTCCTTTCTTATTTTTGTTTACAAGCCAAGGCAGAGTAGTGCTTTGTACAGCAAAAAAAAATCATCTTATTTATGCTTGTTAAACAGAGTAAATAATAATTTGTGCCATATTTGACCCATATCCTATAGAAATAAAATATTTTACGATAGCAGTGTTGTGAGCCTGTCACTTCTCTCTCTCATTTGCTAAGGCATAGTAATGCTTACTCTGACACACAATCAGTAGTTTGTGAAAGTTTCATGGCAAATGGATTATTTTTTTGCTAAGTAAGATACAAGTGAATATACAAATTGCCTAAGCATTACATATAAAGCTTAAACACAAAATCAAATTGATGACATGACTTGACTTAGGTGCGTAGGACGGTGTGTCCCCTTGCTCCCCTACGAGAAATCCTGCTCCATTCTGATCTATCCTGGGCTAGTTGTTCTGCCTCTTGTAGGGATAGACCCACATCGCACCGAACTTGGTCCTTCCATCTCTTGGTCCATCTCTTGGTCCTTCCATCTCAAATTGATATATCACAATAAATTTCCCCAAATTGTTACCATTACCAGACGATTAGATATACGTACATACACCTATGACTGATATTTCACCTCCAGAACTGAATGCTTTTGCAATTTGTCTGCTGACAATGCTACTCAGTAACTTTACTATCGAGTCTCAAACCAATATGACTGGCATAATCTTTATCAGGGACTTACGTGTGTGGACTGGTCGTCTGGTCATCTATGACTGGTCTAAAGCTGGTTCCAGGACTCATCTCGGCCAGACTGGACGTGGCCGCTGATAGACGCAGCAGGATCTTGGGGGCTGCCATGATGAGGGGCTTGCGGAAGTTTCGCACCATCTGTTGGGAGAAAAATACACAACTACTGTCAGACATGTCTTCGCGACCAACTGTTTATAGCATGCCAACCTGCACCCAGCGATCCCCTGCAGAGAAAAACAAAGTAACATACACCGCCTATAGAGTATAGAGGTCTCCTGTCTACAGTGGCCACTTTTCTTGTATCTGTAATTCAATCAAGACAACCTAAAACTACCGCTAATTTTAATTGGGATTTACTGACAGACTGACCTTATTCTAAACCATTTTTGAGCAGGCATTAGGACCAGTTTAAATATTGGGATTATTTTACAATACAGAGCTGACCCAGACCTCATTAAAAAATATAAATATTTTTAGTAGATTTGCTAAGACTCTTTCTGGGCTTGTTTGCACTACAAATATATTGTTTTTTCTAATTCTGTAGGACCAGTGATAACTGATTATTACACAAGAGTATAGCCTTTGCAGACTGCAATAAATGTGCTAGCGTTTCTTCCATTTAATTCAATTTCCAAGAGCTATTGTTTTGTTTTTTGTTAAAGTTTTTGTGCCAGCATCAGGAAATTATAAATATTTGATAGTATGTTGTAAATCAATTAGGATACACTATTATTTAGGTTAAAATAATGAGAAAAAATACAGGGAGAGGGGTGCACTATGAGTGATTTAGACCCAAACAGTTTTTAAATGAGCCTCTCTCGATCCCCACCAAAAAATAAAAGAATATAAAGGATAAAGGATGCAATTTCTCCTATGGTTCAAAGCAAAATACATTTTATGCAGGTAGGCCAGAAAAGAAGCCCTATTACACATTGAAAGTCATTTCCCCAAAATTTAAATATGCATGAAAATAATTTCCTGCATTGATTTGGTAATCAGATTTGAATGTGATTTGGTAGAGAATGAAGTTTATATGAAAGGCATATTCTGTGCAGCTGTGTCTTGTAAATTTCACATTCCATGCACTCATCAATAAAGAAGTGAAATTTACATGGTTTTTGTCAACAACAAGGAATGTCTAGGAATTGTAAGTGAGCCATGAGCCTTGTCATGCCCACCTGTCTCTTGTACATTTCACATTCCAGGCACCACTAGTCAGGAAGTGAAATATACATAGAAGGCATTTCTCTTTTTCACTCTTTAAAACATGAAACTTACAAGGTTTTGGTAAACAAATTGGAATGTCTCAATGCAGAGATGAAATGTACAATGATGTTTGTCTTGCCAACATGCATCTTGTTTTATTTCACATTCCAAACACCAATAGTCAGGAAGTAAAATATACATAGAAGGCGTTTCTCCTTTTCACTCTGTAAACAAATTGGAATGTCTCTGTGCAGGTTGAATGGGAATGAATGTAAAAGGTTGGTACAGTGAAACCTCATTATAAAAACCATTCAATCTACCTCAGTCTGTTTATCAGATATCTTGTTGTATCAGTGCAAAACAAATTATAAAATACATAGAACCTGGACCTGTCAAGTTACCTTGCTATATCAGGTACCTCTTTTTAACAGAGCCTGTTAAATAAAGGGTACACTGTATTTCTGGTTTTTTTTTTCACAAAACACTGTTATAGGTTTTAGCATAGATTCAAGGGGACGTTTATCACTAAAATTGATGCTAAAATCAGTTTTAGTGCTTGTGAAACATCCTACTGGGTAACATTACGTAATCAAAATCCTGATTTAACTTCATTTAGTAATTAGGCATTAGTTCAAGATTCTTTCCCAAGGTACCAAACTATAAAATATCAGGCGACGTATTATATAAAAGGAATGAGCAGAGGTGGTAGAGAAAGTAATCAAACTCTCAATTTGACTTCAATGAGTATTTCAAAAATGGTGCAAGATCCTTTCCAGAGCTGACAAACTATAAAATACCTACATACCTTTAATAATAATAATACAAAAATGTATATAGTGCAGCTACAATAAATATATATGCATTGATATTGCATACTTTCTCAACTCCCCAGGGAGCATACTAGTCATGCTGCCAATTATTGCCCGAAGGCTAATTAACACCCGACCATGGGAAAAAAACATACAAGGGCAAGAATCAAATTATTTATATAAAAAGTACCTGGCGACGTAATAGATGGAAGTATTGAGCGGGTGTGGTAGGGTTGGCAATCTGTACGTTGATGTTGTCTCCATCTATCCTCTCATCACTGCTATCACATGCCTGGAGGAACCTCTCCAGACGACACGACGAGTGTTCCGGTCCCGCTCCATCAAATCCGTGGGGTAAGAGCATCACTAGCCCACTCTGAACTAGCCACTTCACTGCATCAAAGGGTTATAGATAGAGTAAAGAACTGATAGAATCAATTGCAATAAAAATAATATTAATAAGTTTTGTTTGCCCAGGTTAACCAATTCGGCGCTTTTTGCACTGTTCCCCCAGAGGGACCCGTGTCTAAAATTATTACCTCGGTCATTGGATATACACCCTCAATCAATGCAAAACTCTCTCTACTCTGTGGTTAGCATTCCAGCAGGCTACTTTACGGCGAGTGTAAAAGTGACAAGTAATCCAAAAGAAAATATCACATTTATCTGATTCTTAATTGGTCTGTTTCATCCACTAGTTGGAGGCTTGCAGGTGTATGATTTACAAATTCAACGTCAGATAACTCGGGTATGGTCATAGATCTTTTAAACAATCTTATAAATCTGTTGGTACATGGGGATGGGGGATATATTTGTCGACAGATCAACATTCATGGACTTCAGTACTTTCCCATGACTAAATTTCAAGTTAAAGTCCTTCCCATGCCAATTTAACTGTTCAACTATCCCTTCACAATTCTTTAAATGCCGAGTTGCTGGCTAGAAGGCAAAAGGTACCATTTTTTAGATCTTTGGTAGGGCCTGGTCAGATTTCGAACAGGAATTCCTAGGCTTGAGGTGGACACTAAAAATCGCTTAGCCACCATGCCCATGAGAAATGTGTTAAAATGGGTGAATATTTTGGAAACTTACACTCTCCAGATACTATGTAAATATCAATAATTGTCTGTGCTTATAGACCCCAGTACTTTTCCACATGAGAAATGTGTTGAAATTTGTGAATTTAGAAACTTACACTCTCCAGATACTATGTAAGTATCAATGATGGTCTGTGCAGCGTTGAAGAAGTCTCCAAATTGAGCTTCCCAGACTACCAACTGCTGAGGGCTCTCTATACTCATTCCATACTCAAAACCAAGGACAGACTCCTCGGACAGAGGGCTGTTTGCAACCTGCATTGGAATAGAGTGAGGAGAAACAAAACCAACTAGGTCAGGTCCTGACTTAGCATTCAACTTGGCTTTTTTAAAGATGACCATATAAAAACATTCATCATCATCAATTTAATTAAAGAGAAGAATCTTTTAAACGGGTCTAGTAGTAACTTTATATTGCCACCTGCAAAACTGATAAAGGGATGATAAAATATGCATTATGTCTACCGAGTATACCGAGTGAAGTGTGAAACTGAAAGTTTAATGATGAATTAATGTTATATGACCAAAAAATGAAGAAAAAAATGTCAAGTGTTATTTACACTTTGTATACAGTTGAAATAATCCCTTCTTTCCTCTCTCAATTTCAAATTCAAGAAAAAATATCTCAATAACATAGTTGACATTTGAAAAACAAAAGCTGGTTTCAAACTTCAATTAGTAAGAGGGGAAAAAACGAGACATGGATGAACCAGTAGATTTATATTTGTGTGGTAGATTCAGACAAAGTTACTGATCTATCTCTTTTAAAATAGAACAAGATATCGCAAGAACAAAAACAGGATGGACGGACAGACAACCCGAAAACATAATGCCTCTGACCACTTTGTTGGCAGAGGCATACACAAAGTGAACATACCTCAAAGAAGCCTGTTTGTGCATCCTGAATGTGATTGAGTGGAATGTGAATGCCATCATCTTCTTGATCCACCAGCATAGCATGGCGGTGACTGAAGGTACCTCTCCCTACATCCTGCCCACTCAGTCTTACATGGAATCCTGCAGGGAAAATATTTTGTACAAGGCTAGTATAAAGTATACTTATAGTACATAGTAATATATAGTATACGCAATATTGTATAAAGACGCTTTTTGCATATATTCTCTTGGAATTTCTACACTTATCGTTATGTATGAATGTACTATGAATTTTCTCCTTTTTTTCTTTTGTTTTCTCGGGCCACCAAAATTTGGTTTCGGGCCACCAAAATTCGGTTTCGAGCCACCAAAATTCGGTTTCGGGCCACCAAAAAAAAAGACAAATAAAACCTCTAAAAAAAAGTTGATGATTTCAAAGCAATATCTCACTAAGAACATTTTTTTGAAACAAAAATCATACACACAAATAACACTCCTCTAATTTCCGAAAGTTCACAGTCTATCACTTTTTCAACAATGTTCTTATGCTAAAAAATAACATCAGTTTCCTGCCCGTTATCAGCAAAAAAAAAAGAATAGGTGAAAACTAACCTTGCAAGAGAAGAGATCCAAAGGCCAGAGCCTCAGCTGTGGCCCAGTCCACATTGCTTCCATCTTGTAGTCGTTTCATTCTGGCATCGACGAAGGTCTTCTTTAAATGCGCGTGAATACTCTGTATTACAAGTGAGACATCATTCGCAGATAAGTACAGGTATTAAAGAGATCTAATAACTTGTTGACATGTGCAAAACTAATGAATGGTTGATAAAATTGTATTTCTGTGCTCTGATATGTCCACTGAGTGATATCTGAGAATTCCACGGTAAATGAATGTCATATGACTAAGTAATGAGCAAAAATGCAAAGTGATATTTACCTACTCATTGCACTGACTTTGTACAATCCGAAATATCTGAAAACTTCAATCGTAAATATCTTTCTAATGAAAGGGAAATTTGGAAAGCCAAAACCTTTTCCATGCTTCGATTGGTTATACGATTACAACAGGGTATGATATACCCACTAGAGTTCTATGTAAGCTGTGTGGATTTTGACAATGTTACTAGATCCCTTTAAGTATCAGTTTTCATTGTGGTTGTTTCTTCATATATTATGTCTAAATTCCCACAATCCTATAAATCTACATCACTATGATATTCCTATTATACCATTTTCTTTCATAACAATTTTGTGATTCATACTTACAAACTCTTCTGGGAGTTCAACTGATTTAGCACCAATGTATTTAAGCAGTTGTCCATCAATTCCTGTACAAATGAAAACAAAAGACATTTCTTCTAAAATCAATTTGACTGCATTTTCCTTCGGAAAAACGCTTGCAAATCTCACAAAGGTGCATTAAGCATAATTTGCTGATGAAAAATTGACATAGAAAACGAATACAGTTTATCATCAAGATTTATACATGGAATTACATTTGAATTTACTTGCACTCTTGATTCAAACAGTTTTCTGAATTTCAAACTTTAGGAGCCTTGAAGAAATCCAATTTAGCTCTTTTATTATGTATACATATTCCTATATTCAGATATGATGATAATCTGAAAAAGTGGCATCATATTATAGAAAGGCTTGTAACTACAAGATGGTAGATAGCTCCATTAAACCATCAATTGTCTTTGGGTTTGTGTCAGGCTTATATAGCTTCTGACCATCGAGCATTGAAAATGGTTTCATGGAACGGCCACCATCAACAGGGCCTTGTGTCTCAATGGGACCTTCGACCTTACCTGTGTCCCATGATGAGATGTGAGATGGGGCAGGTTCAATCGAGGCCCACTGCCCCTCTCTGATTGAGTGGTAGGCGTGGTCCGGGGCTGCATCCACCTCTTTCATACACATGTTCCACTCCAGCACCTTATCTCGCACCCTCTGATCTACCTCCGCCTTGTCGATGCACCCTTCCTCCTGAAAATGTAAAATGTGGTTACATAATATGATAGATATGATTCGTTTTTACTTGCACCAACTCCTAAATAAATGCACCAGTTGGTGGAATGGAACTAGTATGCACACACATTCCACACAAACATGTACAGTACGTAATCTTCAAGCTTGAAGCTGCACTTTATTGGATGAAGAAGAATATAAATAGATCAATCTTACCAATTCAAGGACAAGCATTATTTTATCTAGAGTAAAATCAATCAATTTTCTCTTTATCTTTCAATTTTCTTTGCTTCAGACAGGATTTCTACTTCTGCACTCTGTCTTGCACCTTCTGTTTAACACCTCTTACTTCATAAGTGTGCAACATTAGCATGTTTACCATTCACTATCACTCATAAGTTATTACACTTATGAACATATTTTGAGACAAATTAACATTGTTAATTGATGTATGCATATAACAAGTGAACAACTTCAAACCCCACATCACATTACCCTGCAAAATTGAATGCAATGGCGACCCCATGGGCTGCTTTTTTCACACTTTGTATTTTGTTCAAGCTGTTCTCCTTATCCTAACTTGAATTCCTGATATTGTTTCTTTAAATATAAGTAGGTCTTTTGATACATCAAACGCATTTTAGTCCCCTTTACCAAGAGATGTTTATATCCATTCTAACTTACAGATGCTTTGAGCAAGTAGGCGTCTGGTATACTGAGCCTGCTCTTGATTTCGTCATACATGATTGGCTGAGTGAAAGAGGGATCATCAAGCTCGTTGTGACCCCATCGCCGGTAGCACAGGAGATCCACGACAACGTCTTTTCTAAATCGTTGTCTGTAGCTCATCGCCAGTCTTGAGGCTTTTATGACTGCCTGGAAAATAAAAAGTTATTGAAATGGAAGTAAAATAATGATTCCTTGTTATTAAGTTCGTATCTGTTCATGTTATCCAATAATAATCATCTTCCCATAGGGCAATTAGTCCATAAGAAATTAAGACCAATTTTCTGTGAAATATAGACCCTCACATACAGAATAAATATATTATTAAATACATTGATCAAGGACATTTTTTTAATAGAAGCAAGATCATCTGTAACTTTTAATACTGCCCCCCCCCCCCTTCCATTTTAAATAAAAAGATAAATACTACAAGTCACATACATAAGAATACCAACAGTCCTTTTCAGGACTACACCAACAGTCCTTTCTAGGACTACCAAACAGTCCTTTCTAGGACTACCATAGTCCTTTTCAGGACTCACCAATCCACCCATCTCACATGGTGCAACCGCAAACCACACGTATTAAGTCACATACAAATGTAATCATGATGATATTATTGACTTTGTGCATAAAGTCAAGGGACTTTTATATTTGTTAAAAGAGCAACAAATTATTTTCATTCAAAGATAATTATAAATAAAAAATGAGCAAAGAAAATTGGGCTTCGCCAGGAATCGATAGGGCCTTTGTGGCTCAATGGTTAGAGCACCGATCTAGCAATCAGTAGGTCTCAGGTTCGATTCCTGGCAAAGCCTAATTTTCTTTGCTCATTTTTAAATTTACTTGATTTATTTCTGGTCTATTTCCCCTAACTTTGAATTGAATGTTATCTATTAATACCTCTGGGTCGTCTCCATTGACATGTATTACAGGGTTTCCATTCATCTTGGCAATGTCGCTGGAGTAAGGTGAAGAGCGCCCCCTCTCGGATGGAGTTGTAAAGCCAATCTGGTTGTTGATGATGAGGTGGACGGAGCCCCCCAGGGAATAGTGGGGCAGATTGGCCATCACAAAGCATTCAGCTATCACACCCTGTATAGGGAAAGCAATTCAGTATCAATTCTGTAAGTATTCATTTTAAGCAAATGTACCAGCACTCCTGCAAAAATATGACAAATCAAGTGATATCCTGGGATTTCAATAGAAACATTTATACTGTAAATCCTTATGCCACATACTCAAATCCAAATTAAAGACACGAGTATTTTGAAAGATTTATTTTGTATTTCAATGCTTAGTTTAGCTTGCGCTGCCATTAGTAATGTATAACCATATACAGTATATGGGCAACTCCAGCGTCACGGACATTACAAATCAGAGAATTTTCATGACTTTCCAATGCCACTACTAATTCATACCTCTAACTAATGTCTAACTTTTATTTTGATTACAAAACAATATCCTAGTTAAGTATTCAAAAAAAGTTTCAGAACATTTATCCAATTCGTTACTGAGTAATTCTGCGAAATGTGCGCAGTCACGGACATTACATCTTTTGGACATGACTTTTTGCATCCATATACATATTTGCAAAAGTCTGTGAGTTCTGAGACCTCACAAAGGTGATTTAGGTATTTAATTATAGACAAGGCAATGATGAATTGAATCCAAGTTGTTTTGGGGGAAACGGGCCAGGCATATGTGATCTAGACAACAAAACGTTGCGTCACGGACATTACATTTTCAGCGTCACGGACATTACACTTTTGTCCACTTTTTCTAAACTCAGAAATAACCCGCAAAAAATGCTCCATTGTGCATGACACTTTTTTAATTGTACATTTGATATGTAATCAAACAGTTTTGAGAACAAAAATTATATTTCAATTTTTTTTAAATTAGCAAAAAATTATTTTAAAAATATTAATAAGTTTTTCCAAAATTATTGTAAAATTTGAAAATTTTCAACAGAATGTGCAGTAAACCAAATGTTCAACTATTTAAAATAATATTATACATTTTTAATGAGGTACAATGCTGTTTTGTGCCAAAAAATTGTAAAATCTAAAAAAAGTTGTGTACATCATGGGCATAACACATGGAAAATCATGGACTAAGAGTATAATTTTTGCAATTTGATCATACTATATGAGATTTAACCATCTCTTTCTCCTCCCAGTAAGTTATAGTCAAGTCTTTATTGATTATTGAGACATGCATGTTCAAATTAAGCAAGGAATTTAGTTTAATAAATAGTTCAGAGTACCGACTCAAAGTTCACTATCTGATTAACGATACAATTTATTAAAACTTGAACCAGGAAGGTAGTAGTCCCCCTGTTACTTGGGATTATCTTATTTCTTGGCTAAAGTAAGACATTTACATAAGAAAATAATGCTTGATATTTTTTTGCTCTGCTTTTTTATACTTTTCACTGTGTATGTAATGTCCGTGACGTAATGTCCGTGACGCCATTCTGGACAAGCCATCAAATATTTTAGTAAATGCTCTTGATATACTTTATGATATAACATTCTAGCTTTGCAAATGAATTTTGAATTAAATTGAATTAGGACTTCTGCTTCTACAAAAACTTTTATATCTAAAACATTACACATCAATGTTGTAAGAATCAAGATTTTATCCAATATCAGTTTTCAAAAAGTAAAGATTTTTACACAATTTCCTTTTCTATGATGTTAAAACAAAGCATAAACAAGACATTAGAAGTAGAATTATTGTTCTGAAGTGATCCATATTTTTAAATTTTATTTCACAAACAACGGATGCAAATTTCATCATTTTTGGGGGTAATACATACAATTTTTGTCCCAACTTCAATGGCCAAAAAAAAAAATATTCTGCATTGAATTTCAAACTTTTTTCCTTTAGTCATCAAAATATGGTCCTTCCTCATTACTATCCAGTAGTTAACAAGGCTGTCCCATGAGTTTCATTTTTCCATCCTTGGGTGACATTTTTCGTGGAATTGCCCATATATCATTACTACAAATCTTCAGTGCTGTAGGACTCGAGTCCGGACTCGGTATCGAGACCGGTCTCGAGTCCGTATTTCTCGGGACTCGGACTCGGACTCGAGCCAAAAAGACTCGGTCTCGGACTCGACCAATGGTGACTCGTGACTCGGGCGAAAAACGGGCCGAAACCGGCAACGAGACCGGCATTTCTTCTGTTTTCTCACGATTATTTATAGTTCATAAAATTACCCCAGCGCAAGCAAAAACAAACCCATTGTTCTAGAGGACCTTGCTCGCTAGCCTTTTGTCAAGGCCCCCGCGCGAACACCCAACCGAGCGCGAAGCGCGAGACGTGTATACCCGAGCGCAGCGAGGGCCTTTTTCTTTCTGCATATTTGTTGTTGTTTATTTTTCATGTAAACCTTATATTAGACCGGTATTCATCTACCACTCGTGGTAGATGCGTGTAGCGTCCATTATAGTCGTTCTGCGCAATACCGGTACCGGTATGCAAATTCGTATATGAATATGCATACAAATGCGACGTTACGTGTCGTGCTCCGCAACTGTGTGTATTAGGCGAGTATGCGATATGGCGAATCCAACGATCTTGAGTGAAAATTGTCTTGACAAGAGTATAGAATACGCAGCTAAGAAATTACAAATTACGAAGTTCAGAGAATTGCAAGTTGCAGCGTTAAGGCGGTTATTGAGGGAACAGGATGAATTTGTCAGTCTATGCACGGGATATGGCAAAGTGCAATTTTTCAGGCAATAGTATGCACCTGCATGTCTGTGTATCGACCATAATCATTGCACCGCTGCAGCAGCAACGCCAACGAGCGGAACTGTCATTGACGCAACGCCCGCAGCTCGGGCCGCATGCATCGTCCAGTGCTTGCCCTGGACCGAGGATACTTGCATATTTTAGTATACACTGTTTCAGTTCGTACTCCCCGAGTTGAAGACCGTTTTCTTTCTTTCTCAATTAAGCAGTTCAACTCTCGCTATACAGATGCCACATATTTTGTGTGTAGATATCGAAGTCGATGATGGTTTCACTTTTAGTAATTGTGTTCAGTTTGGTCGCTGTTTGTGGATCAACTCTTGTATACTTTCGGAACAAAACTAGATCTCTACCACAAACACAACATATGCGAACAGTTGGTTTCTAACTCTTAGCCTCATGTCTTTCTTCATTTCTTACTAATTTAGTTTTTGTCTCCTCCATTTTCCCTCATAGTCATAATATTAACACTGATTCGCTTGACAAACGATGATATCGCACTTCATGTACCAATATAAACGATTACCTCCGTTAGCTCTGTGGCTGTTGACCTATTATACACTATGTTGCATTCCCTCTCTGTGATCCAAGTTCCAGAAAAAACACGTTCTCTGTTTTGATTTATGAGATCAGCTGTTCACTTGCCCTGGTCTCTTTTTTAGACACTCTACATCACAATAATGAAACTACACGCCATAGTGTACACAGTAAATGGGTTCACAATAACTTGCATCTCAATTTAAGGTCTCCGCCAAAGACTACGCTAGCGAAGCGAAATGGTATGGACGCATTCATTTTTAGTTTAGGGTATATTGTTATTCTGAAGTGATATTTTTTCTATAAAATATGGACAATGTGATCAAGTAGAAATTGTATACACAAATTAACATATTTACTTACAAGGAAATTACTAAATTATTGGTACCTATCTTGTTTGTACCTATTTTGTTGCTAATATTGACGTTTGCTAGAAAATTAACCCCTTTATTCATGATGGAATACACTACCGGTCTTGCTAACAGTATCTTGCGATCTGATTGGTTAGTCATCTCATCTCATGAATTAGTCATATCGTTCGCTCGGCTCATTAATACATTACCGCGTTCAAAGGAGTAAAGGCTCTGTATGGCAGACAATGCAATATAGTTGTACAACATGCAAGCGGCGCGGGATCTGCACAGCTCGTAATGTATGATCGATATCCCAGCCATATAGAGCCTTGATTAAAGGCTACTTGCTCGCTTGAGTGGCATTCTGGAAAATGATCGTAACATCGCCTCAACAAGCTATTACTAAGTATATGCCTAAATTAGTAGTACGGCCAGAACGTGAATTAATTTACCAAAGCCTGAAGAGACTATTGCGTTACAGTAAAATGCACTTGTGTACCGCGGTGTGTACGTGTGCAAGTACAGTACGCGTCCTTGGCTAGGTTTCCGCTAGCTATACCAGCGCGCGAATAACGACAAAAAACAATCGACATACTGCATTGCATTGCGAATTGCATCTTCAATCAACCAGTCATTCAACAATCATGTCTTCAGTTTCTCGTGTCATACTGTTTGGGTATACGGACCATAGAGAGTTTGTTGATTGTTCAACAAAGAAAAAACATCAATCATATACCCCAGAGATATTTTGGGCAAGCCTCAAATGCATGGTTAAAGGACCTATAGCGTCTAGATGGCCTAATGTTCACAATTCGGCTCTCTATATGTAATTTTTCCTGAAGAAAAAGAATTTGGCAGTCATTTATCATGAAATCAATCAATTTTGGGGTAATTAGTAAATATCTAATTGTCCTGGGAACGCCCCTTTTAAATCGCCAAAATGTGACGTCATCTAAAGTACGGACTAATGAAATAAATTCTGTAGATGACACGTCCTGACGTAAGCCAATGAATTGTCAATCACATGTCAATCACGCTGCCGATTCTGGACCCTAAATGTGGGTGGGGCGTAAACTGGCTACTAAATGAGATTTGGCATCAGAAAATTAGTCTTAAATCACTACTGTGTTTATTTTCATGGATTTTTTTTCGGCATACCTATTTTACAAGTCATCAACTATGGAATAAGTGCCAAAGTACGTTGTATTCTTTAGGTTCTTTAATGATGCACTTTTACTTCAAGCATGTATTACGAACCATAGTTGTCAAATTTCCCTTTTTAATTGCAACCCAATGTTCAATATTTGTTAATTAATATTTGTTAAAATGTGAAGTATCATGCCTTTACTCTTTATCAGTATTCATTAATACACTATACATACTCCAGTACTGACATACTATGATTGTAATAACTTATGGTAATTCTATGATAATGTCTAAAATGGGCCAAATTTCGAAATCATTCATGTTAGGCTTTTAGCCTCTTGAGTCCAGTAGTTATCAAAATAATTTTCATAACTGACAGTTTATGGCACAAAATGTGAATGTTCAGATATTTGATATTTTTTGCTAAAAAATTGTGATCTTAAAAGGATTAGAAAATTGCTAAAATTGATGCTTAACTTCAACAATGATTATTTTTCAGCAACTTGACTGTTTGCAAATAAAGTTATATATCCCATTAATCCATTTGACAGTGAACCTTAGGAACAGATATGCAGCAGTTCCTTATTCACTGTATTTTGGGGAAATTAAAGGGTGACAAAGATCAACTAAATTCTTTTCCCGTCTGTCACATTTTTATGAACTATTTTATTATTTTGTTTTTGTATTGAATTTGTCTCATACTCTGTAATAATAACCTTTGACATTGCCCAAAATCATTTCTGCAGATAACTCTTTGTCATTTCTTTGATGGTGTCTATTATGAAGGTAACTGTTGTAGTATTGAGAAGAGAAACTTAAAATATATAAATTCTCTGACAAATGGAAGTTTAAAATGAACCAGACAAAGAGTTCACTGTAAGGCATTTATCATAATGAAACTGATGTCATAAAAGAATTGCAATTTAAGATTTTCCCGTTGGGACTCGGACTCGGATGTCCGGGACTCGGATGTACGGGACTCGGACTCGGATAGGGTGGACTACAGCACTGCAAATCTTATTTTTGATTAATCCTAAAAAAGACATATCCAACTGATAATATATTTTGGCGTTGCTATTTAGGAAATGTGTCACTTTCAAGAACTCATTGTCATCTGACAATGAATTTTGCACAATCTCCCCTCTACCAATAAAAATTCTCTCTAGCTCTACCCCCGAGTAGTTAATTATATCAAATGATCATGTGCTTTACCTGGCCAGCAAATGCAGCATTGCCATGCAGGAGTATGTTGAGCATCTAAAATGTATCACCCTAACATGATGGTGAAGATTATAGTGCATAATACCCCTTGCGTTTGGTCTACTTTCCCCTCCACCCTATAGTTACCCAATCCTTCAAAGCTTTACCTCTTTAGGTTATCATATCACACCATCAATGGTGCTCTACCTGGCCAGCGAATGCATGACTATATTGGGATGATTGTGGAACATATTACCCCTCCTACATGGTCCACTCTCCCCCTAGACCCTCTACTTTTACTGCTTCACTCATAAGTCTTCACATTATCAATGGCTCTTTACCTGGCCAGCGAATGCAGCATCCCCCATGTAGGAGTATGTTGAGCACCTTATCTCCATGACTATATTGGGATGATTGTGGAACATATTACCCCTCCTACGTGGTCCACTCTCCCCCTAGACCCTCTACTTTTACTGCTTCACTCATAATTCTTCACATTATCAATGGCTCTTTACCTGGCCAGCAAATGCAGCATCCCCATGTAGGAGTATGTTGAGCACCTTATCTCCATGACTATATTGGGATGATTCTGGAAGATAGTTCCCCTCCTACGTGGTCCATTCTCGGTCTCCCCCTCTACCCTCTACTTTTACTGCTACCCTCAAAAATGTTCGCATTATCAATGGCTCTTTACCTGGCCAGCGAATGCAGCATCGCCATGTAGGAGTATGTTGAGGACCTTATCACCATGACAAGATGGCGAAGACTCAAGAGCGTAATCTCCTTCCTGCTTTGCCTGTTGCCGACCTCGAGCCTTTCCCATGCCAACCGGGATGTTTGCCTGCCATATCACATATGATTGGAAAGAAAAGGTAGAGGTTTAGAAATGTTGCAATTCATTAACGTGCGAATAAATAGTTACTTTGATAGTTAATTATTCATTGGAGAAAATAACATTGCAAGTGGAACTTGGAACTGAGAAGACACTGCATTAAGACATCAACATATTCCTAATGCATTAAATGAAAACAATGAAACTATTTGAGCACTAGAATTTACTTTAACCTGTTGCTTATGGGAACTGGGTGGGCTATGTGCAAAGTCCATGGGGATTCCAGAATCATGAAGGGAAGGGGTTAATACATGTATATTATACATCAGACTGCAAAGAACTACATGTTGCATTACTATCAGTGAAAGCGCCTTCAGTAAGGAAATATATATGAGAATGATTCTCCAAGTTCTTGAAAAGGTGAAATATTATAATTGGTCTTTTTCATGGAACATATTAAGCACACGTAAGATTAATACCATAAGCCTTCAGGTACAGTGGGTTCAGAGTTCAGCTTTCATTTTAGATTATGGCAATACTTAGGTTGTCATGCAAATATAACTATTGATAATTCAACATTATTCATGAAGGTATAGCACACTTTTGTTATCTTTACAAATCTTGACTGGAACACTTTATTACATAACAGGAATACCCCTTTAAATGTTACCCCATTATGCAAAGATTAACTGCTACACTGTACTAGGCTACAAAAGGAAGCACCATGACAAACCAAACGTACCACACAAAGAACAAGTGCAAAACACATCTAAAGTACTGCATGTGCAACATCAACTATTTCTGAACACATCAAGGATAATATTAAAGGAACACATCCCAATTGAAGACCTACATTGTGTTAAACTAATACATTTCAACAGCATAGTGCAACAGTTTCTCCATCCCACAAATAAATATTTTTATCTTTCGTAGTTGCTATTGCAAAAAGCAAAGTTCTACGAAAGAAAAAATACTTATTAGTGGGATTTAGAAACTGTTGCACTATGCTGTTAAAATATATTATCTTTCATCTTTCGTAGTTCCTTTTTGCAATATTTGTAAAATATGTGCAATTGATATGCAATTAATACATTCATATTTTTGTCCAAAGCATTTTTACAAAAGTTATCCAAACCCCATGTACACTTTCTTCACACTAAAGGAAATAAACCAGATGCCCTCTCCACACACCGTAACAATAACTGTGCTTGTAAGCAATATATATCTTTGTAACTGATAAACAAACAAAACATATCAATATGGACTGAATTATAATCCATCAATATACTTAGAACATCTGTTCTTGAATATGAGTGCTCACACAATGCATCAAACAGTAGTGAAACAAATGATGAGGTGTCTGAAAACCACAGCAAGCCATACGGAAAACAACAAAGGTGGATGTTAATAGCATGCAAATGGGTCAATAAAACAAGTCAGGACAAAAATACAAAGGGGGTGGGGGCAAAGTTGCCCCTGAAAAGCCAATATGAGCCCCAAATATAATCTAAGGACCCCTGTAAATAAAGATGAATGTAGAGCGAACAGCAAACTATTTTTGTAGAGCTAGTTTAATGCAGGCAATATTTAAAATGGGCCTCGAAAAATACAAAGAAATATACAGCAGGTTTTCATCTTTCTCTTATTTTACTCTGCATTATTTTTCTGCAGGTGGTCCCTGTAGACAGGCGACCTCTATAAACAGGTTCAACACACAATTTCCTCTACGGGGGAAATACATTGTAGTGGCCACTATAGGCAGACTGGTTGCTATAGAGAGTAGGCCACTAAGACCAGACAGGTGGCCGGTATTATAGAAAAGACAAGGCAGGTATGACTGACATAACGTACATTTATATTTATTTTCCATAATTTCACTTGCATAATTAAACAGTACAAATACATTACAACGAAGCGAGTCCCATGTACATGTACCTCTAGATGAGATGGGTTAGGAATGAGAGACAGGTGAACCAGCTTGCCCTGCTCCACCTCCAGATCCACGCTGGTCCCTGTAGACACACAATCACACAGACACACACATGGCAACATACATGTATGGTACCAGCGAAAGAATATACACATGGTTGATAGAGGCTTAGGGTTATTAAGCCCCGAATGATAAAAAGCTCCCCCCTAAAAAAAAATTATTAAATTAAAAATCTGAAAAGAGCCCCCAAAAATTTTGAACAAAGAATTTGATGTAAAATAATTTTCAGAATGCTGTTCAAAGCTGCAAATTTTGAAAAGTTGTTGCAATTCTCATTTACTTATTAAGGAATACATTTTAACACCTTTTCTACATCTAATTTTCAATTGCCCTGAATTATGGAATTCCCTTACTTTTGAACATATCTCTAATATATCCCTTCATCAAAAAATCTGGAATGTGCTCTTTTTGGAAAGAGATATAAAATGCATACATCCTGGTAAACTGGCGATACATGAGAATCAATTAGAAAAATTACAAGTGCGAAATTCTACAAATTGTGTAAATCTGTATACAATGACACCGTTTTTAGATTGATTTCTACACTAGAAAATATTGAATTTCATTCTACCTAAAGCTCAAATTACAACCCTCATGAGTAAAGTCAAAAGCAGCGAATATATATTGCATGAAGTTATATATATGGCTTAAATTATGTAAAATTTTTCTTCTTTTTTCACAAGTCATTGATAATAATCAGATTTATCATGTCAAATGTAAAAGCAGGCAATGTTTTATTTATATCAATGTATAAATATTAAATCTTTCCTAATCTAATCCTAGAAATCAGTATTCAAATCAACTGGTGATCACAATTATTTTTTCCATAAAATCTTTCTCATCTTGGGAAGTATGACGTAGCCTACAAGCCCTACACAACGTTTTATTGTATGCTGCGAAGCTATCCATTCAAAATGAAGGAAATACAGCGATTATAAGAGTTGGAAAAGCAAAAAAAGCAATGCTTGGAGCATAGCTCACATAACTACACCTAAAGCCCGGGATGTCCCTATCAATTTTGATCAAAGTATTCTTGCATTGCCGATTATAGCAGGTAGAGAGATCGGTTTCGAAATTGGCATGTAATATATATACAACATGTTTAATACAAACATGTAAAAGGTACTTACAGAGATGAGTTGGTATATCACCAATACACTGCTCTTCAGGTGGGTACTCTGGTTTGCCTTTGAGCTTCTTGAGCATCACTGTCGGAGGGAAGCAGAGGGGGCCCATGAGAAGGTTCAAGCGCCCTCTATGGGGCATGGCAAGTACGATGTCTTCAACTCCATCTAGAGAGGGGGAAAACACAAGATATTCACATTGAAACAAATTAACCATTGACCTCTAGTGATTATTAGAACGGCTATAAAGTTATTGTTTGATATAACACAAATATAATGGTAGTTAATCTGTACTACCATTTTATATGAATGAAAGTTATCAAGTGCTATCGACTTCATTTGTGGCGCAATGGAACAGACTGTACAGATGAGGATTTGACCCTTGTTACCCAAAGGTCAGTTACGGCAGTCAAAGCTATCCACAGAGCAAGTGTCATCTGTTCTAGGAGGTACAAACTAATGATATACCCCAGATGGCAGTCAAAACATTTCATAGAGGGACTCTATTATCTGATCTAGAGGAGGTACAAACACATTTTATAAGAGAACCTACCCGAGACTGCCTGGGCAAAGACCTGATGAAAGAACGCCATCATGCTCTCTGCTCCTTCCCCTCCGTAACGTTTCACCGTCGCAAACTTTGTCGTCATGAACTGGTCAAATGCCTGGAAAGAAAGCGAGAATATACTGTACATATCTCCAATGTCTGTGGCCTCTAAATCCATATTGCGCTGTAAATCCCTATCACGGGACAAATGTCTGATGAGCCAATCACACATTTGTATACACTGTGAGCAAGGTTTATTCATGTGATAGTACGTTCATTGGAGATATTCAAGGCGCAAGCGATTACTGTATACAGGATCCTATGCGCACACGCACAGCGTTGTGGAGGGGCAGTAGACAACTAGTAATATATATTTTAGCATACAATGAATGTCAAGAATTTAAGAATATGTATACATTTCTAAAGTAGCATACAATAAGTGGCGAAACATACTAGGAGTGCAAGAATGTTTTACTGGTATTTACTGGATTAGGAAATTATTTATCATTGTAGTAAACTGTGTATAAAGTATGAACTAGTTAAAGGTGTCAAAAGTAATATTAGACATGAACAGATTAGGTACTTAAAACCCAGTTTGGTTTGAGTAGTAAGGATAAAACATTTGGCCTTTAGGCTCATGAATCTTATTGACAATGTAAACTTAACTGTGGCAATGTGTCTTTGTGAATAGCACTATATAAGAAACCTTTATTATTATTATTATTATTGTTAGGTAATGGACACTAAACTCAAGTTTTGTTCAGTCAATTTAAAAACAATTAAATAACAATTAATAGAAATACATTAATAAAATAAATAGAATACTAATAAATCATAATAATCAAATCATATTCACCTGAGCTTCCGCCATGAGTTGTGCAATCTTCTGTTTGGTTTCATTTGTGATTTTCCAATTGGGGCTTTCTTCTACTTCTCTTGCAAACCACTCTCTCTCTTCACTGGTCTGTGGAAACAAATGACAAGTATAAGGACTGCATAGCTAATATTCAAAACAAACATTAGCCTGCTGGCCCGGGGCCATCAAATTTCACTCATGCTTAATTACTCTAGCATATGTATAATATAATTGTTAATGGTTTTCTTCGTTTAGGGCCACCAGATAGTGTTATATAAGTGTTATACCATTTGAAAACCTATTTCTCTTAAAGATTAGACCTAATATTTTCATGGAAATAATGATAACTTTCATAGTTCATAAAGTACCTTTGAGAGTATAACAGAAATGAACATGAATGTCTCAATTTTCTTTAAAATGATAATAATCGATAACATGGTAGTGGAACAAAAATTCATCTCATCAATCTTCAAATTTACATACACTTTGAAGTTTCCATTAAAGGGGTAGTTTAGTTTTGGTAAGGCTGAACTTTAGTAGCCAAAACCTGCACAGTAGCATTATAAACTAATAATTATTACTCCACCATGCTCGAAAGGTACACAAAATTACAAACGACTAAGTAAAAAGCCTGTTATCATTCAAAAAGAGCCATTAAAACACAAGAGGGCGCTTTTTAAAAAGGCATTGGTTTCAACCATTTTTCATACAAAATTATGCATGTGATGTTTTATTGATATAATGATTAAATAGCGAGATCATCAACAACTATTTAAAAAACGCTTTTGAAATTTTTTGAAAAAGTGCAAGCATTTTTTTATTTTTTTCTAAAAATCATCTAATTATTTGGGCCCCAAATAATTATAAGATCAGATATATTTATTGATATTTCAGCCGTTTCTGGGTCGATTTTGACCAAATAAAGTTTATTCTGCCATTAAAATTGCATGTTCTCTCAAATTCGACACTCAGTTTTTCATTACCTCACAAAAAAATTGTGATGTGCAGCGCCCTCTCTACCAAAACTAAACTACCCCTTTAAAATGGTAATATTCAAAGAGTTTGTAACAGATTGATAAAATCATAATATTTATATATTTTAAATGATAGCCAAGAAATGGGGTAAGGTCAAACCTGTCTTTGTGGCCACCTGTCTATAGCAGCCAACCTGCCTACAGCAGCCACCAAAAGTGATACCATGCATTGGCCACCTGTCTACAGTGGCCAATGTTATTGTTTCCCTTGGGTGGTCACTATACACAGGTTTGACCGTATTTAATTCCTAAGTACTGTAAATTTGCACATACCAAGAGATGGGAGAATTCCACTGCTATCTTGCTACAGTAGCTCTTTTCCAGATGATCCATGATTTCATCCAAAGAAGCTTGGTCCTTTCCCGTGTAGACCACACCTGGTTGATATACACAGAGCATGGCATTAGCACTGGCCCACTGACCTGGGCCCACTGGTCTGGACCCAACACAAAATTAACTGGGCCACCAAAAATGTCATCCATTCAAATGCCTAAATGCCTGAATGGGCAACAATGTATAACATACTTTTTCATATTTTCTTTGTTTGGGGGCATCAGTAGGGTGTTTCACTAACACTGAAATCCATATTAGCATACATTTTTATAGTGTTAATCATTCCCTTGTATTGATGCTAAAAACAACTTCTGGGATTATTTACATTGGAAGTCTTTCTTAAGTTTCAACATTAATGGACAATATAGCTATAGATTCACGGGTTTCTGTTGGATGCAACATTATTTTGTGTAATTCATTAGGAGGATTACTAACCATAGATTCATCAAAATAGAATAAGCTAAAAGTAAAACATTATGAAATTCCCTCTACAGACATAGCCTGTATGTAGCACTACCCCTGGTCATATATATTTCACTATATATACATGTATATCTTAATCAAAACCTTCATAGGTTTGAAAATGGTACTGCATCTTACCAGCTAAATTCTTGAAAGAAACATCGTTGCCTGCTGCGAAACCATATAAGCTTGGGTGTAACTCAGGAACAGGTCTGTAACCAAAGACAACAATTGCAACACAAGTAGTATATAAATATTGTGTGGATTTTACACCATTGGACCATGGTCTTTCTCTAAAGAGAAGATGCTGCAGTGTTTACATACAAGTGTATACATAGAATACTTTTTATTAATTATCGAAAGAACAGTGCCCCGTTGCAGAAACTTCCCGAAAGAGATACAATCAATTGTAAGTTACAACTAATTGTAAGTCATAGCATATCTGATTAGTTGAAATGCACAAGTTTTCTGACTTACAATTAATTGTAACTTACAATCGATAGTATCTCTTTCTGCACCGGGGCCCAGATCATCATGTTTCATCATGTACTGTTTATCTATTCCTTACTAGATTTTACAATCCATATGGAGTTAACATAGGACTAACTTTTTATTGAGCAACAGTTTTCCTAGTCCCCAACTAGGGTCAACTGGGTAAGCCTTAGGTACCCACCAAGTTAACCTTCGTTAGCAACTTTAATATCTTGCGTATAATTCTTAGCATGTCATCCAAACTTGACTTAGCAAGAAACTAAGCTAGCAGGCTTTCATGAATATAGGCCCTGGTCTATATGCATTTGTGGCAGTCAAGAAAGGTTTGATGATATATCTGCAAATAACTATAAAAAGAACATTATTACAGCGTAAATAAATACCTCGGCTGCTGGATTCCAAGAGGGTCAAGGGTGGCCTTCTTGTGTCCATGTTCCCTGTAGGCTGTCACAAGCCGCATCAGGTTTGCATTCTGAATCCTGTTCTGTATTCCGGCTTCATCTTAAATGTGAACATGAACCATTTTTATGCAACTACAGGGCACTCATACAGACATTACAATACTGTTGTGTGAAGCACATCTACTTTGTAAATGGTCATATTGTATAGGAGGGAGGGTGTGGGAGGGGGGTGTCCCACCTCCCACGGTAGGGAGCATTCTTGGACTCAAATCTGTGCAATCTGGTGCATACCTAGTCCTGAAGGAAATTCTGACTTGACGACACTATCATTTGGGTAAGTGCGTCACGATTCTACCGGCCGGAAAAATAGGTAATATTTGTCTCATGAAGAAAAACAAATATGCACCCCAAAAATAAAGTGACATTATACAGGTGAAACAGTGCATCAAAAGTCACATTTTGTATGATAAAACAACATAAACAAAGTATTCCAGACATACATGTAGACAAGACTGATTCCATAGGGAGCGAAGCGAACGAGAGGGAGAAGGGTGATTGGAGGGTGTTATAGTTGGTGGGTGTCTGCCCATGCACGGTAAAAAGGATGCTTTTACAATGTTTTACTTAAAATTATGCAATCTGGTGCATAACTAGGCAGGAAATCTGAATTGACATGAAGTAAAATCTGAGTTATCTTGTCTAAAGAAATACCCCTTTTTCACACACTGGTATCGAATAAGATATAGGCCATGATTGAAATGTTATTGGGGGGTGGGGGGGGTAAGAGACCCCCACCCTCCCCCCCCCCCCCCTCCCCACCAGTATGCCAGTGCTTACTTTGGCAACACATGGATCGTCTAAGTGTACTCTTTGCTTTAAGGAAATTGTGTGTATGGCATGTACTTGGTCATACTCTAGCATGACCATTTACGTTGTAGATGTGCTACAGGGAGTAAAAAGGTGTAAAAATGTACATTTTTTTCAAGGACTGAACCATTCTGGGCAAGAAAATTGTATAAAAGCTTGAAACATTGGCATTATCAACCAAGATGTACAAGCAGCTTGACAAAATGAATACACGGTAGGTACACGGGTGGTCTACTATGAAATTGCATAGATTATCCATTCTTTTTGTCATGCCATGGGCCTAAATAGGCTATGGGCAGGTCTCCGTAGAAAAGGCCAAAACACCTCCTTGCATAAAATTAAAGCATGCCCTTTATAGAGTTATAAGCTTCACTAGTATTACGCATTTGAAATCTATATATCAGAAGTGTATTCAGTAAATTGTGACTTGTATACATTACATTCTGTTTATTCTAATTCCTTCAAGAAGAAATATTTGGTTATGATCATGATCTGATGATTATGAATGTGATTAATGAATGAATGTAGTATATTCAAAGATTGAATTTAGAAACATTTAATGTACTTTTGGTTTTGCGTAACAATATATTATTTGATTATTTTATTTTTAATTTTAATCACTTAAACTTAAAGACACTAGGATAGTCTAGGTCTAGAGACAGGAGTAGTGTACATAAAATAGTTCAACTTCAACTTATTCAAGTTCATAATTTTTCACAATACTCGTTGATACTTCATAAAAAGCAGTTTCAGTTACCTAGAGGTTTACTCGAGAGACTTTCTTCTGCTTCTGGTTGAATGCCAATGAGGTTATTCTGCCGCCATGATGCTGCACGAAAGCCATAGACGTCAAGGCCCGCGTGATACGAGCGAGAATTCGCACACATAGGAAGCCTGCTCCGTCGGCCCAGCGGTCCGCCAACACTTGGCAAAAGTCCAGCTAGTTTGGAATTGCGCACACGCGTCATGTTGTGAAGAATTCGCAGCATCGACATGGCTTATATTCGATCTAATTCGATCTCGTAAAAAGATATAACTATTCTTGGATTAATATCCTCGCTGTATTTCGATTTTAAAAAGATTCAAATCATTCTGATTTTTCAAAAAATTAAGTTTCAAATCAATGTCGAACTGTGAACATCAGGCAAACAGTGAATACAGAGTGAACGTGCGGCGGCATAACTTTATTTCGTGTTGTAACAAAATTAGTCGCACTCAAGGAATTTACCCCTTGCTAAATACCATTGTTGCCCATTAGAAATATTTTTAAATAATAACAATATAACCAAAAACTAAACAATACATTTATAACGTTATGGACTCAATTCAAGGTGTGATAGATGCTCTCTAATTTTAAAAAAAATATTTTACTAGATCTACGCTTTAACGTACAATGTAAAAGGGTCTGCGTGGGCGTATAAATTAGGGAGTGAAATGGGTGTGTACATCATATAAGGCGCTGATTGGTTATGGTGTAAGTGATATACAATAACAAACAAAAAAGAAAAAAAAGTAGACTGCTAAATGTCCAGAAAACCTAGTCAGCCGGGAACCTGCACTATTCTATTCAAAATGATCCGGAAAATCTAGAATATTGCCTTTGTATACAGAAACATATTTTAAAATTATATATATACTACTACTACTACTACTACTACTACTACTACTACTACTACTACTACTACTACTACTACTACTACTACTACTACTACTACTACTACTACTACTACTACTACTACTACTACTACTACTACTACTACTACTACTACTACTACTACTACTACTACTACTACTACTACTACTACTACTACTACTACTACTACTACTACTACTACTACTACTACTACTACTACTACTACTACTACTACTACTACTACTACTACTACTACTACTACTACTACTACTACTACTACTACTACTACTACTACTACTACTACTACTACTACTACTACTACTACTACTACTACTACTACTACTACTACTTTAGGGGGTTTAACCCCCCCCCCCCCCCCCCCCTTGGGCTGCCAAGTGAAAATGTATCAGTGAAAAAAGTGGGAAAAAACACTTACGGGGGTTCAAAATAGCAAAAAAAATTCGGCGCTTCGCGGCTCGTAGATGATGCTCCGCATCGTCATCAGGTAAACCCCCCCCCCCCCCCCCTTAGCAAAAAGATAGATCCGCCCCCGGGATTTAGGGGGTTTAACCCCTGCCAAGTGAAAATGTATCAGTGAAAAAAGTGGGAAAAAATCACTTACGGGGGTTAAAAATAGCAAACAAAATTCGGCGCTCCGCGGCTCGTAGACGATGCTCCGCATCGTCATCAGGTAACCCCCCCCCCCCCCCCCCCTTAGCAAAAAGATAGATCCGCCCCTGGACTTGGATGCGTGGGATCCCCAGTTCGAATCCTACTGTCGGACATCTTTATCCTGCTTCTTTTACCACGAAATGCATATGAGCTAAATTAAGTTCCGAGTTAACGGAAGCCACCCCTCCCCGGGCCCCCCCCCCCCCCCCCCGTATTATTTGTTAGCACTATGGGTTTTATTCATCACACACAATGTGGATTTCTTAGCACCAAACGTGTAAATTCGGTAACACCTCAAGTGGTACTTAAAGGGGACCACCAGGCAAAGAACAACATATTATTATATGTTTTGGTACCGTTTTGTGATATCAAATAGATACCCAACATTTTGCAAAGGGTTGTGTAATTCATATCAAAGCAATTAATTTCCACCACTTACGGAACCACTGCTATTTCCTGGTCCCATACAGGCCAACCATTTGTGAGTGCGCCAATGCTATTCACGCACACGTTTGTAAACAATAGATTCCCGGGCGATTCGTTCGCTCTGCACACAATGCAATTCACCGCACACATAGCAGTCTGCGTAATTCAGACCGCATGAACGCATGCTTTAGAATGGTGATGCGTTTTTGGGTGGTGGTACCCTTTAACTAGCACTTGTACTACTAGTGCCGAACCAGCACAGGCTGTGCTGTCCCTATGCGAGCACCGAAAAGGTGCTGAATGTAGCCCTCCAAGTGCTAAAAACAGCACTTCTGTTTGTTTAGTGTACTACTACTATACTACTACTACTACTACTACTACTACTACTACTACTACTACTACTACTACTACTACTACTACTACTACTACTACTACTACTACTACTACTACTACTACTACTACTACTACTACCACTACTACCACTACTACCACTACTACCACTACTACCACTACTACCACTACTATACTACTATACTACTACTATTACTACTATACTACTACTGATGATGATGATGATGATGATGATGATGATGATGATGATGATGATGATGATGATGATGATGATGATGATGATGATGATGATGATGATGATGATGATAATAATAATAATGATAATGATAATGATAGTAATAATAATAATAATAATAATATGTATATAATACAATTGTATGTTATCATTGAAAATGATTAGTTAATACCCAACGATGCTAGAATGGTATAAGAACACAAAACTATAAGGCTGTTTTCACTCAAAAAGCAGCCGTTAACTCTAAAATGCGACCCAGACCCGCTTTGTTTCAGTTAGAAATGCGAATGTGATGTTTGATTAAAGGGACAGCCCCTCTTTTGCAAGCCAAATTTCAAAAGTTGCGAGGTTATTGTCTTATATGAAAGAAAATAACATTTAATAGCATGCCTGAAAAAATTAGGGCTTGAAATCTCTTTTTCGTGGAGTTATAGACCTAAATCTAATAAACCATCGTCCAACGGTTAATTGTGCATTATACGTGTATTCACCCGTCGAGAAAGTTCGCTCACGGATTCCACGGAGTGCCACAGCGCTATGCGTGACCCCTATGTGACCCGCGCTAGCTACGTGACCCGCGTACAAATAACAATGGGTAATCGGTTACTAAACAAAATAACCAAAACCTCGCTTAAACTGACTATACATGTACTTTACAGATTTTGATCAAACAAAATAAATTTATTTTTTTCAAATTATGCGCTTTTTCAAATAATTATTACACGACCTTACTGTACTATCCCTTGTATCACATTTTCAGTTATATCAATACGCTGTCGTTCCTTTCTGAGTGACAATAACCGGCCCCATAAATATGAAATTATTGATTTACATAATTACGCATAATTCAATTATTGTATTAGCAGTTGAATTAATACTTTTCAGAAAACTGTCCAATTATATCAACTATACTCTCTGAAAATTTCAAGTATGTACCGTATCTGAACAAAAAGTTATAGTTCTTGGAAGTCAGCATTGATATCGACAAAACGGGTAGTTTTGCATGAATTCTTATGCTATACAGGGTGTCTCAAAAATGTGTAATCTTAATTATAGGATTTGTATTTCAAAATGATTGCGTCAATCTCGGGACACCTTCAATTCCATTTATGAACAAATAAAAACAAACACCATTTCTTGTAATATGATTATTCCACCATCATTATGTAGTCCGTCTAGATGTCGTGTCCCCTCGTGTCGTGTCTGTCTTGTATTTGTTTTACTGCATTTATCATAAATCAAGCGCTAAAAATGAACTTAATTCCACTCAACATGGAGCATTCCAGTCAGCTGCATACTGACGCGCATGCCATGCATATTGCGAATTCGAATCATATTGGGTGTCCATGATGTGTTTAAAACATTGTCAAGATCATGTTCATTATCTTGAATAAGTGTCTTACTGAAGTACACAATATGCGGGACATACTGTAATATGTGCAGAGCGTATCTAGATTCGAACACCATCTTGATCGCAAGGTATGCACCCTTCATACCCTTCATATCTTATTACATGTAACTGGAGACCATACAGGTCTATACAAATTATCTGACTCAGTATTAAAACAAAACAAACTCAATTGCTAAACTAATATGTACAACACCGATTATTTTTTTGTGCACTACACTGTACTCGTGTAACCATGGTAACAACAGCCGATTATGGACAAAAATATACCAAATCAACCAATATTCATTTTAAAAACTTAAAAATAGCAGGTGAAGGGTGTTATTTCACATGTGATTTGCTTTCCTCCATGTTCACACGAAAATTAGTGTGTATAATGCGGCTTGTACTAGCCAGATATATGATTTATTGTATTTCTATTGTTGTTGTTACTATGGTTACAAATGTACACGGTGGTACAAAAAGTTATTCTACGATAAACATAATAGCCTATTCAAAGTCTTCATCGAACCCTTAACAAGTCTAACTAACTGTGGTGTTCCGAATAATAATCATGTTATAAACATAATTATCCAGATATGGTCGATCCGACTGTAAAGGACGAGTGCCTCCCATTAGAATATTGCACTAAATAGTGCACTTTGCATGATGGATTTATTATTGCAGTGACATTTCCGATACTCTATTTTCGTGTATTGCAAACCAATGGCGGCATATTTATGACATAAAAGAAGAAAACTTAAGTTTTTTTCTAAAAAAAGGGATAAACAATATGTCATTATTTAAGAGCATTTCTTAAATTAAGTCCGTAAACAAGAATTACATTTTATTGGGGCACCCTGTATAGTGTTCGAAATAGTACAAATTTGCTGTATGTGTCGATATCAAATGCTGACTTCCAGTTATTATAACTTTTTGTTCAGATATGGTAAACACTTGAAATTTTCACAGCGTATTGCTGATATAACTGGACAGTTTTCAGAAAAGTATTAATGCAACACCCAGTGCAATTATTGATATATGCTGAATTATGTAAATCAATAATTTCATATTTTTGGGGATAAAGGCCTAAAATTTGAGTTTGGTGCTAAAAATGACCGTGTTACATATCCTGAAACCCAATGTGTTTGGTATCAGATTATAGGAAATTTTATTGTCTTTAATATGACTGCAAAAATCATGCTTATTTCATGTTTGGGAAATCTCGCCAATTGTCTATAGTAAGTCAAAACAGCTACTTCTTTGGACGCCATCTTGGATTTGGAGGTGTTCGCAACAAATTTTTTGAGGTAGACCTCTGAATTAATTTGTCTCATTAAAAATGCTTGCAAATAAAGTTGGTTTAAACTTGTTGTGGAGATCTGGCAACCTAAGTCCTTAAGGAAGCCACTTTTTCGATGTTGGCCCTCCCCTTAATTCCTAAAGAATAATATTGCTAAAGACGATGGACAATCATGCAACGTAGAGGACGGTTTATTTATTTCACTTTCTCAAAGTTGAGATTGAGCCTGTTTGTTTGTTTGTTTGTTGTAAGTTATGAAACATACATTACTTTTTGAAATAAAACTCTAACAAATCAAAACTACACAGTAAAACAAAAACAAATGAAACATTTACATCAATATGATTATATATTCAATACTGGATAATAAAAAGTGGAAATTAACAAAATAATGGTTAGAAAACCCATAATCGGCCGCACCGTGGTGGTGCAACTGGTGTTCTATGGGGACCAGGGCCCATATTCATGAAACCCTGCTCGGCTAAGTGTATTACAAATATACAGTTTAGTGAGCAACAAACGTTTTCCTAAGTTAGCTGATATGGGTAAGCCTATAAGATATATCTACTAAGTTAGCCCTATAGTTAGCAACTTATCATGTGTTCAATTCTTTTCCACGTCATGCAAAAATAGACTTAGCATGCAACTATATTGCTAGCGGGCTTGTATGAATATGGGCCCATAACTCTCCTTCATTTCATCGTGTGCACTATTCATTCTTTCCCACCCCAATCACGACTTCCTGGGAAACAGTATATAATATCATATTATCAACGAAAAGCCTTATAATGTATCTTGTGTGTATTGTAGTATACGCAGAGAAAATGCGGGCCTAGGTCACGTCTAGGTCTACGTCTAGGTCGCCTAGGTCTCCTAGAAATATTTTCCTTACATATAGTGGACCCCCCCCCCCAAAAAAAAAAAAAAAAAACCACAAAACAAAACAAAACAAAACAACAACAACAACAACAACAACAAAATAACAACAACAACACCAAACAAACAAACAAAACAACAACTTTTTTAAAAAGAAGAAGAAAAAAAGACATCCCTATCTATTTTCCCAGCCCAGGTCGAAAAAACAGTTGAAACCAGTTGAAACCAGTTGGAAATTCAACTGTTTTTTTACTGGTTTTAACTGGCATCAAACGGTAGCAGTTAAAATTCCCGGTTCCCAGTAAACATAAATGGACTGCATCAGACCAGTTAAAACCAATAGAAATACCTGTTGAAACCAATTCAAAATACCAGTTGAAACCAATTACTGGTCCTCATGTACTGGTTAATCCCACTACTGGTTTGTTAATGGTTTCAACTGGGTTTCTTACTGGTCAGCCTAACTGGGTTCTTACTGGATTCTTACTGGTTGTCCCAGTAGATTCCAATTGATTCCAGTTGATTCCAGTGTACCAATTTCCATATTGAAACCAGTTGGCCAACAACTGGTATCAACTGGTACCAATTGGCAACTAATTTTCAACTGTTTTTTCGACCTGGGAGATCACAAGACACTAATTTCTAGGGGTCGTAGGAAGCAGTAAATAGTGATGGTGATTGTGTTTTACATTTGATTTTACGTTAGTGAAGAAACTGTATATATATACCAAGCCACTGAACTAGAATCACTGACGATCATACCACTACAGGCTTATAACAGCGGTGATTTATTTTCCCCAGGTCACATGTCGGAGTTTTTATCTGACACCAGTGTATTATTTTAACAGGGAGAGGAGGGGGCTTATCATGGCCAGGTTGCCCCCCCCCCCCCCCCCTCCCCCGATGATATAACGGTATAACCATAAACAATGTTACAACATATAAGAGCAATTCATGCTATATAATTTGTCCAAAGCATGCCCCCCCCCCCCCCCCCCCCCCCACCCACCCCCACTCCCTCCCCATATCAGAAAGCCCATCATAATACGTCACTGATTGGATAACAAACTTTCCCCACCACGCCGCATAAGTTGATTGTACCCATAGTAACCATCAACGACTCCATAGCAGCAGCAGGTAGGCCAGTATGTGACGCTCCTAAGATAGGCGAGGGGGTGAAAGGTTGGCAAGTAGTTCAAGATACAGTTTATTACCCCCTCAGAAGCTTAGATTATTGAGAAAAAGCTTGTCTCCAAGTCTGATCTGTGTACACAAAGTCATGCACGTTTTATACACTTTTACCATTTTTTGTCAACAACACAATATTACAATACTTTTATCTTTTGTATCGGTTTCAGATTCTATGTATATCGTGTCTGAATCGCCTACAGGCTTTATAGGGACTTATGCAAAACGAACAATTCAATAAACAAGACAATGATAATAACAATCTGTGATGATTTTCTGACAACGTATATATTTATACGATGTGATAATTCCGTGACAACATGATAATTTTGTTAGACAAATTAATCTGCACCGTTTCGGTTTATTTTGTACTTTTTAAGTTCTGCATCAAGCAAATGTTCAATGCTTGAATATATTATCGTGGTTTGTATTTGATTATCTGTAAGTAAACGTTTCAGTTGAATATGAATAAGCAGTACGATGCCCACCTATAGTATACAGGCATTTAATTCAACGTTACTATTTTGTTGTTTGTTTATTAGTCTGTTTGCCCATTAGAGATACAACAGTGAAATAATAATTGGTTTCGTTGCACACTAAACCGATCTGATTTAGTATACCGTGACCTGTGTATACTAAACAACTAAACAACAGAACACCCCACTGATTATCTATCTGGGCTGATCCTGTGAAACGATATAATTTTATAGAAAATGCTCATGGGGCATATCGAAAAAGGAAATAAAAGAGAACAATAGCTAACCCGACCCCATCCACTCTTATTGCTTATATACACGGTTGCCATACACGCTCTGCTAAACCATAGACCTACCACGTATGACGCACCCCACACGTTCGGGACCCCACGATCTTGCACCAGTGATGACAACACATTATCACACGGGATATTCAGTTTTACTGTAATATAATTATACTCTGGTAACATCATCATTATTTTGCAAACAACGGTGACATTTTGATGTATAATTGTCTTGGATATCATCGCGATCTGATGAGCAAAACTTAGATAATATCTAAAATTCTAAACCGATTATCAGTGTATCTTTTTTTTTATCCCGATGAAGTCATGTTTGGTACGCCGCGGACTATGCGGTTTCATTTTGGAAATAGTAATTATGACAGAATAAAGTAAGCTATATGTGGTTGATGGAACTTATTTTACCTAAATTTATTGTGAGCTTGAAATTGATTATATTGTATTGGCCATGGTACATATGTATACATTTAAGTTCACTAATCAAGGTACACCAACAATATATAAGTAACTTTCTTTTCTGTTAAACTTAACATGACTCGTATTATATCATAGTATACCTTTATGGTGATATTAAGCTATATAGTTATATTGAATTTGCTTATAATATATAGTAAACATTATAACACATTATCATTCAATATTGTTAATGTTATTACTATACTCATATCATCCGTTATCTCCGTCTACCAATGATGTATGTTTATATATTTATATGTTTATTATGTTTATATATTCTGACCAAGCTCTGATAATCATTTTATTATATTGGGGAAATGGTTATATATTACTATTACTGTTCCAATGTCTAAGTTAATTGATTGATTCACATTAAAGGGAACTAGTAACTTTGTTGACATGTGCAAAAAGTATCGAATGGTTGATAAATTGTGTATTTTTGTGATCTGAAAATTTCACATTAATATCTTGGTCGAGTAATGAGCGAAATTCAAAGAGATATTCGCTAACTCATTGTACTGACTTTGTACATAGTTATAACGTTCCAGTGGATAATTTAAAATCAGAATACTTCAATCGTAAATATCTTTTTGACGAAAGGGAAATTCGAAAAACCAAAAACTGTTCCATGCTTCTATTGGTAATACGAATACAACAAGGTATATCTGGGAGAACTTTAAGTTAAATATCTATATAAGTTGTTATATAGATTTGGACAATGTTACTAGATCCCTTTAACTTGGAAGATAATGTTGGCAATGAATATTCTCATTGTCAATGTTTTATGATTATGATGCCAATTGCCGACATTTCACACATTTTATATGTGCTAATTTTGATTATTATATTTAACTCTCTGCAGGTCCTATACAATGATTGTGTACAACTAAGGAGCATCCTGCACGCGTGATGAGGCACGAAGTTCATCTCTTGGAGATGATTAATCAACATTAAATTCCATTATTGAGCACAAGAACTTATGATGTCAAGAAGAAAAATATGCTGAGCACAGCGTTACAAACTTTACTCATGGTCTATAGTCATGGGAACTGTTGGAACTAAGATAATTACGCAAGACATAAACTACTTCTTGGAGATAAAAATCAATAATCAACAAGTCATGATCAAGTAAAGACATAATTATATCCTTTACGTGAAACTGTGAAAGATGTCATATGTGTCGCCTTGCCAACAGTATACTGCGATGATCACATCTGCCCAAAGACTATTTTTGATATAGCAAGGACAAAATAAATGTGAAAATGTCAAACGACGCGCGCGATGTGACGGCAACATCTAAGCCGAGAGGTAAGAAATTATATTATTATTTACTTTATCATTATAATTCTTATTACCTGAATTATTTTATGGAAGAAGAAGAAGAAGAAGAAGAAGAAAAAAAAAACATATATACATTTATAATTAACTGTTTATTTTCAGTCACACATGCATTCTTAAATATCTGAACTGCATAAGATACTATTTTTATTGAATGGGATAAAATGTGTATTATGACACAAATTATTATCTATCAATACCTAATGAACGAATAGATATGACAAACAATTATTATCGAGACATAATATATTTTCTTTATTCCTGGAAAAAGATTTTAATTGAAAGACTGACGTCGCAAATAAAAACAACGACTAAAAAACATAGCCTTATTTCCTAATGATGGCATATGGTAATTAGTTTTCGGTATACTTATTTATTAATTTCCTTTGAAATCTACTAATGAAGAGACGTTTGAAGACATCCCCTATTAGCACACCATTATTCTCCCAAGATGTAAACCTTTAGTAAAAATCGATAACCAAATAATTAAAATGCATTGCTCGCCTTGGAAGGGGCTTGGTTGGCGTAGTAAGATTATCGATCAGCAACAAGTATTCATTGTGTTGAGTACATTTTAATGAGAATGGGCATGGGCATGGCAAAAGCTGTTTTTTTCTTCAGTTTACTTGCTATATTTTCTTCACTGATTATTTACTTTTTATTGTAACTTACATTATTTGAGTAAAGTAAATATTTTGAATCAGTATAGAAATGATTTAGTTCAAATGGTCTTGAGCATGTTAAGTGCGATATTCAAATCTTCATGAGATATTGTTTGTGTAAGATTTTCTTTTCAATTGTTCCTATGTATAACCTCATTACGAAACACACACAGACGTTACTTTTTTAACACGTCTTCAGGTCTCTATGTTGCTAGACATGAATCAGCAAAAAGCCATTCTATTTCTTCTTGTTCTCTTTATACCGCTAAGTAAAACAAAAATGATAGTAACCAAGTGACAAAATGCGCAATTCGAGTCATTCGTTATTCCGCATCCTCCACCCTTTTTGCGTTCTGGAGGGCCAAACAAACAAGTGGGTCGGGATAAGGGGGGAAATTGACACAGCTTATATATTTCTATCAAAGAAGTGAAGGAGAAGCTTGTCGCCGACACCTGCAGACAGACAGGGTACTATGTACACAGGATCATCCATAGAATAGCTTCCTATTGATTACCAATCAATACATTTGACGTGCGTTTGGAGTGAGCAAACATAATTATGAAGGGCTAAGTTCCAAAAGGCGCTAAATCCACTTTCCATAAACATTGAGTTAACGATATAAGCTACGTAGACGGCTATCTAGAAATCCAAATTTTAGGGACTTATTAAAAAATCAAAATCAAAATATGGAACGCTCCATTTTCATATTCTCGTAGGCATGTGATACACAGTTGGGCAAAGAACCCCTTTTCTCGAAAGTTAAAAAAGTGGATTTAGCGCCTTTTGGAATTAATCTGTACTATACTCATAGTCATGCATCGTGATAGTGTTTTAGATGAAAAGTACTGTACTATTACATATTACAGGAGTATAGAAAGTGCCAGACAGCATTTACACAGAATCCGCAGAACTTAATTCAATAAGTAAATATCAATGTATTCACCCGAACTGCCGGTGAAAAGATACAAAAGAGTCTGAGTAGGCTATTATGTTCCAATATAAGAGCGACTGCATAACTGTACCGTAACTTGTATATAATTAAAAGTGAAAGTTAAAACAAATATATATTGGGGTGTCAAATTGTTATCTTAAAGGGGCTGCATGATAATTAAGTTACAATACGAATATCATGATTGTTTCTTCATATTTTAATAATTTAGATATGATCAATGTTAACTTAATGGAAATGATGGACAACTACACGAATTAATCAGACTCATGCTAACTCAATCTAGCTTTATGTTTTAAAATGTCATTTTTAAAAATTCATCAGAACATTCACTGAATATCGACTTTTAATCATAACATTGCGATCCCAAAGTAACAAATGATAAAAAAAGTTAAGATAATTATGCTTGTTTTATAACATCATTTTGAAATGTACCTCTTATGTTTTGAGATGCATGTTTCTATCGAATCAATTGGATTTTAAAGGATCAAGTAACATTGTCTTAATCTACAAAAACCTTAGAATTTTAGCAGTATCATAAACCTCATTGTACTCGTATTACCAGCAACAGCAGCAGGAACAGGTTTCGGTTTCCCGAATTTCTCTTTCGTTATAAAGATATTTATGATTGGAATGTCAAAGTCTCCCTGGGTCGGTATCAACTCCTGATAATGTCTGAGCTGATATCATTTTGCATTTTCGCTCATTACTCGGCCATAGCATCCATTTAACATGGAATGTTCATGCACACATAACTATATTAAGTGGACAGTATAGATAACAGAAGTATATATTTTATGAAAACCTTTTATTTTATTTATTTTTTATTTATTTTGTTTACACATAACACAGTAATACTAGATCCCTTTAAATGTAATACAACGATACATCGTTGTCATAAACGCTACTGAACATGTCAGATGGAAAATGCACTATATAAATGCATTATCATAATTATTATAAGTGCCGAGTCAAAACGTTTACTAAACGTTTAAATATTTTTTTAAAGTTTAAGTTTTTTTTTTTTTTTTTGCTTCCTGGTCGGGAAACCGAAATTAAGTTAATGTTGAGGCCTGAAATACTATTACTAAATAGTTATTACAAATATTATACAATTTAACAATCTTACTCGAAAAACACCTTCAATCTGTTTATAACTCTTCAATTCAGTCACATCTCAATTTATATATTACACATAATATGAACATATATTAAACATAAAACGTTTCCATTTAAACGTTTTAAAACATTATTTATATTTGAAGATAATATTTTGTACAAAAACGGAATAACTCAGCACTACTTATTGTTTAAGGATCCTCCCTCATGTCCTTCACGATATCATGACATCAACAATACATTTCGCGCCATACAATAATTTGTTATCATCTCACGCCGAGATGATAACAATTGTTTTCACTTTGTATGATTATAAATTATGACCATTTCCATTATGATTATTCGTGCTCCAGTATTTAAACGACCAACGCTTAGTTGATGAAGAATACAAGATAATAAATGACAACTGATCACCTCCCACGTTCCTGTTATTTACTACTGTACTGTTTTCCCGTGCACCCTGTTTTCCCCTTTGTATTATACATGCTTAATTTGAAGGACATCATAAATGGATGTAGGCATTCGTAATGGAGTAAAATACAAAACCATCCAATTATAATCAATAACCGAGTGACCTGTAATAAGTTTATATTCTAAATCACATTAACATACTGCATGTTGTATAGGCAAAGATTCTCTACAACGTTCTAAATTGATTCGAGATAAAATCGTTTAGAAATTATAATTATGTTAATTATAATGGGTTCCAATATTTCCGAAATATTTAGAACAATATTGTGTTGGAACTAACTAGTCGTGAATGATTATACAAACATGTCAAGATCAATATAACAGTGGCAATTGCATTCCGTGGGAATCACTTGTTAGGGGTGCACGCTCTGCGTTAAGGAAATAATGTTAGTTATTGTTTGACCCATTATCGGATTCATGGGATAGAGTGAGACACGCCCCCCCCCCCCCCCCGCCCCGTATATGCTATACTGAATAATGGCGTATTAAGGGGAGGGCCAACATCGAAAAAGTGGCTTCCTTAAGGACTTAGGTTGCCAGATCTCCACAACAAGTTTAAACCAATTTTATTTGCAAGTATTTTTAGTGAGACAAATTAATTCGGAGGTCTACCTCAACATTTTTGTTGCGAACACCTTCAAATCCAAGATGGCGTCCAAAAAAGTAGTCGATTTGACTTGCTATAGATTATTGGCAATATTTCACAAACAACACCTGGAATAGGCATGATTTTGCAGTCATATTAAAGACAATCAAATTTCCTAAAATCTGATACCAAACGCAATGGGTTTCAGAATATGTAACACAGTCATGTTTAGCCCCAAACTCAAATTTTAGGCATTTTTCCCCCAAAATATGAAATTATTGATTTACATAATTCGGCATATATCAATAATTGCATTAGCAGTTGAATTAATACTTTTCGAAAAACTGTCCAATTATATTAACAATACTCTCTAAAAATTTCAAGTGTATATTGTATCTGAACAAAAAGTTATAGTTCTTGGAACTCAGCATTTGATATCGACAAATACAGCCAATTTGTACGATTTCGAACACTATACAGGGTTCCCCAATAAATGTAATTCTTGTTTACGGACTTTATTCAAGAATTTCTCCTAAATAATGACATATTGTTGATACCATTTTTTAGCAAAACCTTCAGTTTTCTTCTTTTATGTCATAAATATGCCCCCATCGGTTTGCAATAGTACACGAAAATAGTGTATCGGTAATTTCACTGCAATAATAAATCCATCATGCAAAGTGCATAGTGCAATATTCGAATGGGAGGCGCTCGTCATTTACAGTTGGATCGACCATATCTTGATAATTATGTTTTTAACATGATTATTATTCGGAACACCACAGTTAGCTAGACTTTTTCAGGTTCGGAAAACACTTTGAATAGGCTATTAGGTTTATCTTAGGGTAACTTTTTGTACCACCATGTACATTTGTAACCGTAGTAACAACAACAATAGAAATATAATAAATCATATATTTGACAAGCCGCATTATGCACACTAGTTTTCGCGTGAACATGGAGGAAAACAAATCACATGTAAAATAACACCCTATAGCTGCTATTTGTAAGTTTTTAAAGTAAATATTTGTTGATTTGGTATATCTTTGTCCATAATCGGCTGTTGTTACCATGGTTATACGAGTACAGTGTAGTGCAAACAAAATAAACATTCGGCTTGCTAAGGCTTTTCGGTGTTTTGCATATTAGTTTAGCAATTGAGATTGTTTTGTTTTAATACTGAGTCAGACAAATTGTATAGACCTTTATGGTCTCCAGGTACATGTAATAAGATATGAGGGGCATGAAGGGTGCGTTCCTCGCGATCAAGATGGTGTTCGAAGCTAGATACGCTCTGCACATATTAATGTCCCGAATATTGTGTACTTCAGTCCTTCAGTAAGACATTTATTAAAGATAATGAGCATGATCTTGATACTGTTTTAAACACATCATGGACACCCAGTATGATTCGAATTCGCAATATGCATGGCATGCGCGTCAGTATGCAGCTGACTGGAATGCTTCATGTGGAGTGGAATTAAGTTCATTTTTAGCGTTTGATTTATGATAAATGCATTTAAACAAATACAGGACAGACACAACATCTACGCGGACTATACATAATGATGGTGAAATATTCATCATATTACAAGAAATTGTGTTTCTTTTTGTATTTTTTCATAACTGGAACTGAAGGTGTTCCGAGATTGACGCAATCATTTGGTATACTAATCCTCTTATTAAGATTACACATTTTTGAGACACCCTGTATAGCATGAGAAATCATGCAAAACTACCCATTTTTGTGGATAGCTAATGCTGACTTCAAAGTACTATAACTTGTTGCTCAGATACGGTATACACTTGAAATTTTCAGGGTGTATTGTCGATATCATTGGACAGTTTTTTGAAAAGTATTAGATTGACTGCTAATACAATTATCGATTTATATGTAATTATGTAAATCAATAATTTCATATTTTGGGGAAAAAAATCATAAAGTTTGAGTTTGGGGCTAAACATTACCGTGATACATATCCTGAACCTCACGGTGTTTTGTATCAGGTTATAGGAAATCTAATTGTCTTTAATATGATTGCAGAATAATCTTGATATAAGGTGTCGTTTGGGAAATCTCGCAATTATCTATAGCAATACAAAACGGCTGCCTTTTTGGACGCCATCTTGGATTTGGAGGTGTTCGCAACAAAAAATTTGAGGTAGACCTCTGAATTATGTCGCCTTATTAAAAATACTTGTAATTAGAATCGGTTTAAACTTGTTGTGGATATCTGGCAACCTAAAGTCACTTTTTTCGACATTGGCCCTCCCCTTATATATATAGCGTGCGTTTACTTGTGGGTGTGTGGTGTGGGGGGGGGGGGGGGGGGGGTGCCTCGTTATTTTGACAATGATTGTGAGTTTAGTAGGGATGACACTTTCACATTGTCAAACATTAATGAATGTTTTGTTTGCAAGGCGAGGGGCTTCCTATAAAATGAAGGGGGGGAAAACGAGATCAAAGTAAAAACATATACCGGTAGGCATAAGAACATATGAGAAACAATGTTATAACTTTTCTTTGAGTAAAATGTGTAACATTATTTCCACGCATTGTTTTTGTTATCCATACAGGTAGCTATCTAGACCCGCTGAAGGCGTGCTCACTTTCAGGAGAAAATGGCGTGCATGTGGGCAAGTCCGAATCGGCGACCTTTGCGAAGTACAACGGCATCATCAAACAGTCGAGACGGAACGCGTCCAGGGCGTCCGTCCTCAACGATGTCGAACGAAGCAGGTTCGAGTCTATCGTCAAGCGAATGGAAAATGAACATGAGTACCAGACGGCCGTTCTCGATCGGCAGAAGAGGCAGTTCCGGAAGTCCCTGCAGGTCCTCGAAAAGGATCGGCGCGCCGTGAAGCGTTATTTCGACAGGGGTGGAAACTGGGTCGCGACGCCGCTAAAACTGGTCGACGGCGTGGTTACGAGAAAAAGGAACAGACCAGTTGGTGATAAATATACCGGCACGCTGCCGCCCATAGATATCCTAGCGGCGGTCCAAGAAGCGAATAACGAACACGCGCAACATGCCAAAAAAGACGCTCATGCGTCACAAAAGGACGCTCACGCGACGCCCAGAAATGCAGCGGGGAAGAGAACGGCAGAAAGTGACGCTTACACACGAGAGAACACGTTCCTGAGCGCGGGCAAGCCCATTTCCGATTTTCCGACGCGTCGGATCCAGAGTACGCCGGTCGGATCACGTCCGTCATCCCACACCGTCCCTGATCCTCTAAAGAGGTTCTACACGGGTGATGATATTCAGTCCATGAAAGGGAGCTTGCATGGCGGCCACCAAAAGGAGGATGACGGCGATGATGAATGAATGACTAAATAAAACATCTGCTTGTCATTGATCGTTTATCCAGAAACATAAAACATCATTATATTTCAAGACTCCATTATAATGATTCGGGTGGTGATATGATATGACATCCACTTGATGACTTGAAACTTACACCTTGGCCACCACCACCATGATCACGATGTATACTCCGCAAAAAAAGAAACTGGACACTTGTATAAGTTGAAATATTTTATATTTATGTACGATAAAGTGTACATTGTCATTTATCAAATTGAAGGAAATTTAGTCTTCTACATGCAGGGTGTACATGAAAGGTGTTATCGTTCATGCATGAAATGCCATGGTCAATTAACAATAGCAAGGTCTGTTTTCAAAAATAGCAAAAACAATGGAGGACCACACCATTCAACTGAAATGATAGTAAGCGTTTCACTTAAAACAAGACGTGCGGGGCAAGTAAATATGACATTATTTCACGTTATTGTTATGAACAAACTCAGAAAATACACATTTTTCAATAAAACAGGGCCAGGTCATGAGAGCATCAACATCCTGGTCTGTCTTTGAGGCATGAAGCTTGTCTGTTTCATGTGTCCCCTGCAATTTTAACCATAGTTACCTAGAGAAATGATATGTTAAAGAATGCCCAACTGTTTGACCAAGGGTGACATCAGGCTTTGAAGATCTTTGGACTACGGTAGAATTCTTGAGAAGAATTTATACCATTTTCATGCTGAAATAAGGGCACAAACTGTGGTTTCGACTAATAAGCCTTTGACATGGAATACCCCATTTTGTTACGTTTTAATGAAAATAAAACCTATAACGTTCACAATTTGTCTGCATTTATACTTTTTTTTATTGAGATGAAGATAGAAAAGGTCACATTTGTAATGAAAAATGATGTCATGTCATGAATATAGCGTTTTAGATTATGCTTATCAACCATTATATGGTCGAGTGGATGTTCCATTTTTGCTATTTTGAAAACATACCTTGCTGTGGTTAATTGACCGTGACAATTCATGCATGAATGATTTCATCTTGATTTTATGCCAATATTGAAGAGGGTCATTTTATCTTTAATTTAATATACAATATAATTCATTTTATCGTAAATGAATATGAAATATTTTGTCTTATACAAGTGTCCAGTTTCTTTTTTGCGGAGTATATAAGAGAGATGATGAACGACATAATAAGATGTTTAATTGGCATTATCATTATTATTCATGCATTATTCTATATTATTAAATGGGTAGAAGAATACCCTGCATTCTGATTGGTCAATTAGCGTGTAAAAGTTTTTACTGATGCATTTTACTTATGCATGATTTTCGCATTTTTTTGCGCGCATTTTATAAAACAAATGCTGCACAGGCATATTTCGTTCGGTAAGAATTGTCTGCACTCTTTAACTTTGGAAATGGTATAAAACCCTTTCGCTGCGCTCGTGGGTTTAAATCATTCCAAAGTTAAACTCGTGCATCCAATTCTTACCGATCCACTCAAGCCTGTGCATCATTTGTATACAAGACTCTACGCAAATGGGTATTAAATGAAATGAGCTAGGGAAAGTGGGCATTGCCATGCAGGAAGCGAACTGTGACCTCCGGATTGCCAGATCGGTACTCTATACCATTAAGCCATGGTCAATTTCCTCAATGTTTTTACTTCAAATAACTATTAATGAGGGAATAAAATATACGTTCATACTCACCTACGGGTTATACCGCTTTTAAGAGTGGATATAATTCACCATAATCAAACATAGTTTGAGAGAAAAAAAAAATAACAACGTTTTTCGTTTTCTGTTTGTACTTTTTTTTTCAGCTACATCATCTGAAATTACTTCATGATCATTGCATTTATGTTTTGTATACATGTATTATGTAAAGAACATAAAATAAATATATGTCAAACTATTATGGTAAGGAAAACCATAATATAAGCCTAATAATGACGCATGCATATTATAATCACGCTGAAAGCAAACCACATTGCTGTTTATGAGTGTACATAAAGAAATCGCTGAATCCATAATTATCTATAATAATTATATTACCTAGTAATATTCTTGGTCAATGTAATGTAACTGCAGTCCACAAAACGACATGAGCATTGAACCTAATAATACTTAGTTTTATGTTTCAAAGTGAAGAACATCTCAATAAAAAAACATATATGATATTAATATTATGTACATTAATTTTTTTACTGAAATTATATTTGTTTTCTACAAGTAGTATTTTGTCTGATGAATCAAATTGAAATGTATTTGTTCACTTGTCCTTGAACGATTCTCTAATGGAGCAGAATGTACACCTCATAACTATTGGGGTGCGTTTACCTTTCTAGTTTCTAGCCCATATTAAGTGTTTTTAAACATGTTTCATGCTAAGCTTTATCTAAACTAGATATAAGTGAACAAATTAACAAGAAACATGCTTCAATGAGCTGTATATTGGATAAACAAAAGAATACAAATGCAAACATACAAGCAGACCTCAAAACTACGTGGGTGTGTTTATCTTTTCTTGTTTTAGTCCATTGAGTTAAAAAAAATAAAACGTTTCATGCTAATCTTATCTAGTGAACATTGAGCCAGAATTTCATTTCAAAGCACTGATTATGAGATTAGCAAGAACTGAAGATAAACGCATCCTGTTATGTATCTTCACTTACAACATATGAACAAAAACAAATTCATTTTCATTCTCATTTGTCATGTTTTGCATGTGTGTCAATATAAATGAACATGTATACAATACAGCCTTTTATATCTGAGCATTGTAAAGCAAGCATTTTCTTGTATATGAATTGTTAATAAGAGTCAGACATCGTCATTTTATACAAGCTATTTTTGTCGAATTAATGCAGTATATAATATTATGCTGCATTGTGATTTGTCTACTCAAAAATATTTCAGCCAGGAGGGTCAGGACTCAGGATGTATAATGTTGCCATACAAACAATAATATTAAGTACTTCAGCAACAAAACAAGAGTATGGTTCTGGCTAGACAGAAAAACCAGTCTCTCTGTTTCACTCACCACTTCGGTATGGGGTGGTAGTATGACATCATTATATTAAAGAGAACACCATAGTGAGTTGTTATTTTTGACTAGGTTCTGGCTCGCTATAAAATAGTTGCAAAGTTAAATGTGTTATTAAACGTGTTTCAATTTGCATTATGAATGTGATATGATGCACTTATACAATACTATAATTACATTTTAACTGTGTACGTTATTCATCTTGCTGAGATTGAAATAATATTATATGATTTGAAAGTCATAAAACTAAAAGTGTACGTTATTATTTTTTATCATAGCGCTCGAATTATGAGTGTGGTGTGTCACAATAATATCAATATTCAACTGTTCAATTTTTTAGAACACATACTCATATCAAAACCGTAACAAGAACTTTGGCCCGTATTCACAAAGGAGGTTTGTTCAAACCATGGTTTAAACCATGGTCTACATCTATGGAATGCCAATTGTAAACTGATGGAGAGAGAATGTAAATTCCTTACTTGTTAACAATGTTGATGGTACACATTCTCTCTCCATGAGTTTACAATTGGCATTCCAAAAATGTAAACCACGGTTTGAACCATGGTTTGTACAAACCTCCTTTGTGAATACTGGCCATCGTGTTTGGTTAAAATACTGTATGGTATCTGTTCACCTGCATGCATTCTCCATTACAGGAGGATGTTTCACAACGATTCTAAGTTGGACCTAATAATTATGGAAAGCCATTAGTTTCTTTGAAAAAATGCTAAATCAGTAATACTTGTTATGATCAAGGAACCTTAAAGTTGATATACATTATTGTTGGCAGACTAAAATACTTGCATTTTTTGCTTTTAAATAAGTCTTATTCCAAGGCTACAAGTTGCCTACCATAAGTTTAAGTTCAACTTAGGATCTAGTGAAAGACCCCTCAGGGGGTGTTTCACAAAGAACCAAATTTGAACTTAAATTGACTAAAAATTATGGTAAGCCATATGTACTCTTGGAATAAAAACATATTCAAAGCAATACAATGAAGTATTTGAGACTTCTAAAACAAAGTATATCAATAACTTCAAGGCTCATTGATAATAACAAATATTACTGATTTGTATCCAAATGTATGCATTTGAAAAAGGACTGTTTCAACAAATTTACAAAACGTACAGCTTTCCATAGTTGTTAAGGTCCAAATTATAAGTAAGTTCAACTGAGAATATAGTCCTCAATTACATAATTAAGCACACACAAACAAGGAACTTCTACAAGACATTTTGTTTCTTTTAAAATACTTTTAATGATTACCAAAGAGCTGAAACTTATCATATAGTTTTACCTCATTACATTCAAACAATTATAGTTTGAATTAGTAGACACAAACATTCTTGTGGGATAGTTATGTGGGGGACAAGATAATAGAGCAATGCAGCAGCAGGTGGTCGCAAAATTATTCCTCAGCCTTGTATCTATAAGTAAACCTTTGCACACTCAGCCCTTGTATATGGAGGATAGGTGCACATTAGTTATGTAGTTATATACATTTAAAATGTGACCTGGTAGTTGGAAAACAAAAATTCAATAAATCTTTTGGCACTTAAAAATGGCCCTTTGCTTAAAACATATTTACCATAATAGTTAAATGGAATGACTATCCATACAAGCCCTTACTAAAGTCGAGATTGAGGATCGCTTGCTACCGAATAAATAGCATGTACTCCAAGGAATACTACTACACATAATAAACACATAAATTAGAAAATAAATAACTTGCATTGCTACTCTTTGAGTATTTATAACTGAAAGCATCTTAATTTCATAGCACCGCTGAAAAGTTAGCAGAAAAAAATTATCCTTCACATTTGCCTTCAGCACATTGAAACCTTTTTTCTATGATCAAAAGGTACAAAATCATAGTTGAATTGAATGAATATGGGATTATTGAGACTGATGGTGTTAACAAACACATAATAAATTTGTGTTATTACAGACATCTAAAATCATAAGAATCTTTTTAATTCCAATTAAAAGAAAATTAACACAGTTTTACTGGCAGTACAAGATGAGTATGAGAACAAAATACTTTAAAATTCAAATGCAAATTACATGTAATAATACTTGATTGATTGTTCCGCAGGTGCCAACTCTTAAGGAAATTATATACATATTTCAACAATTCAGCAAATTAATACTACTCTTAGAGCTCACATGATCTTACAATATCTTCTTTTTTTAACATACAAAATTAACATGATCTTCTAAAAAATACTACAACATCAAGGTGAATCCAGCCACCTTGCCATGAACGATATCAAAACAAAATTCATACAAATATTTCATGTTTAATTCTCTTTTCTAGATGGAGATGCGTTGCTATGGACCATAGCCTTATAGAGAATGGAGGAGGTATCAGATTCAACCCAGCACATGGCTTTGAGGCTAAATCATCATGAATCACATTGTCAAGGCAAAGGTTCATTAGCCATATAGCATCTCCTATCGTAGTGCTTACTAACTATAATTCAAACATGATTACTGCATAGTATTAAAGTGATAATCACATCAATTTCAGTCTAAATGCACTTACTGGATAGCATTTAATAATTCAATTTAAGTACAATCTGAGTGCTGTGATTGCATTGTCTTATGGCTAATGGTGGACGTTTTTCACATGATAAGTTTGACAATGTTCTTACATAGGAAATACTACTACACATACAAAAATAATTGCACTTTTCCTTCATGTATAAAGAAATGTTTGTCTTTACATAATGCAAATATATTACTAGTCAGACTAACATGCTACAAGTGTTTGATCAGAGGAAAAAATACCACCAACTGGGCAAGAATAAGCACTTATCTAAGTTTTAACAAGCACTCTTTTATAACTGGAAGACATGGACAGATGAAATTCAACCATTGAGTTATAAATAACAAACTAATGTAATTGTTTTTTTATGAAAAATAAATAAAGTCACTTTGTGATTTGTGTGATTCTTATCATTAGCATAGAGATGTCTAGAAGCCAGCCGTCTTAGCTTTAGCAATGCCCTCCTTCAGGAATTTGGCATAGTTTGTCACCAGCGGATCTGAAAACGATCTGGGAATGAGAAAACAGCAAAAAATCCACCAAAACAAGATTAAATAAAAGTAACAAGCATCCTATCGCATAGCAAGAAAGATAACTAATACTATACCTTAATGTGATCCTGATTCAACCAAAATCACTTGGAGCTTTCATATTTCTCTTGTACTCTTGTCGTTTGGCTTATTGTAACTACAACAACAATAAAAGGGTTTTGATTTTTTCAAATGTTGCATACTTATTCATGATCGAATGGAATGCTTTTGGAATGAAGTGATAACATCTGACATAGAATGTTCACTTTTTTTATTAGGTAAACAATGTTCTTTTTCAATGAAACGATCACACATCATTCGGCAGAATCTTAAAATTGCATTAGTTTATGACTGAAGTCTCAAATATTATTTTTTTGAAAAATATAAAGTTAATGGCTCCCTTTAAGAGCAATGAACATTAATACAACAAGTGCATTGTTTGTATTTATATTTTTTCATCTGGAAGACAATATCGTGCTTATTTTTCTGTTAGATAATCATGACCATAATTGTCAGCTTCCCAACGCATACAAATATACATTTCTGAAACAATAACAATAAGGATTTAAAATTTTGATGATCATTTATTGGATGGTAATATGAAATGAAGTACAATTGCCATGTCCATTAAATATATGGATCCCTCCCATAACAATAAAATAGTTCCTCACAGATTGGGTGTTCATCTTGTAAATAAAATTGTAAAATGAAAGTACTTACTCTAAGATGCCAGCATTCTTTACACTGCTAGCATCCAGCAGATCATTGGCGTTGATGTGATGTACAATGGTTCCATTGGGCAGTGAAATGAGCATCTCTACTGGAAAACTGTGGAATCAATTGTAAGTGAAGAATGATGAAAAATAAGTCACAGGCATATATCTGGAGCCTTCACAAAACATGGTTGGATAAAAAATTTCAAAGAGAATGCAGGGTTTGCCTTTATCAGTGACCCAGGTGCCAATGTCCGTCACAAATTTCACTTTGCCAATAGAAACTCTTATATTGGTCCCCAACGAATTGGAATCTACAATACACAAGTATTGTCATTTCGGCCACCTGAAAGGAAAGCTTAAGGAAAGAAACAAGTTTTGGTTTTCCAAATTTTTCTTTTGTTATAAAGATATTTATGAATGAAGTGTTCAGATTTGTAAGCATCCTTGTTTGCATGTTCGCTCATTACTCGGTCATACAACATTAATTTATCATGTAATTTTCACACATGACTCGGTGGACTTATCAGATCACATAAATATACATTTTATCAACCAGTTGCCAGTTTTTGCACATGTCAACAAAGTTACTAGATCCCCTTCAAGGAAGAGCCCTGGAAGGCATGCTTACCTGTACTTGTACACTGCCATGGAAGCCAGTCTTGCATACTCCAGATCAAACTGGTTCTCCCTGAAATCCTGCAGATCAGCCACCTGGGACCAGCTTCTCACAACATGGTTGGATACAAAAGATTTAATAGAAGGCATGCTTACCTGTACATGTCCAATGCCGTGGAAGCCAGCCTTGCATAATCCGGATCAGACTGGTTCTCCTTGACATCCTTCAGATCATCCACTAGGGACCAGCTACTCACATAGTGGTCTCCGAGCAGCTGCAGAACGGGCGGACTTTCGAGAGATGTCTCTCGCAAAGTCCGCCCAGAACCTGTAGAGAAAACACAAGGAAGGGACATAGAGTTAGCTCGTAGTACAGACACACCTAAAGACAAAACACAATGAACAGACACAGCTTGCTTGAAAAGAAAAGTAAACTAGAGCATGGAGAAGGCCTAAATGAACAGCCTTTGCGCTAGATGAAGAAGAGACTTAGAGGAGTTTTTAAAGTCAAATATTATTAAAATGTGCATTGTTATCAATGTTTCTAAACTATTCTCCCCTTTAAACAAATAACTTATTTTACTGTTGAGGTGATATTAGCCTTAGCTTTATTACCCAATGCTAGAAATTAACTATTTTGCCTTGTGGCCCAGTCAGGTAATTAAAAAAAATTTTTTGGTTTACATTCTAGTGGCCCGAAAGCTGAAATTGAATTTGGTGGACCCAAACAAAGAAAATCCTAAACAAATATTATTTTAAAATAAAAAAGAATGAATAGATCGGTTGTCTCACGATGTATGCAAACTGGTGTATTGCGACTTTTCGGCTGCGAACTGCTAGCCTTCATCTGGCAATGTGGACTGAGCGCTGCGCTGCGAGCGTGTTATATACCGCCTGCGCGGTTTCTGTGCAGTATCGTTCGGTGCGGACACCGCGCTGCCATTGGCCGGTGCCGCTGGCCAATCACCGCCCGTAGCGGCCGGGGGAAATGCAGACTTAGCGGGAAGCGTGTGGCAAGAACCACCATGGTCACTCGGTGCGGGCGCAGCGGGGGCGACCGGGGGAAATACGGACGTAGCGGGAAGCACGTGGCAATCTGCATTATTATTTTGTTTGTTTTGTTTAATCGGGCCAGTGTAACTAAGCATCAATTACATTTGGTGGCCCAAAGCTAAATCTTAGTGGCCCTGGGCCAGCGCCGATTTTGAGCACTGGCTTACCTCAGCATGACTGGTCGTCCAGCACACCCCAAAGTAAGACGTGATGTACCAGTCTTCTTTCTGCCTGCGCTCGGTGGAATGCTTCATTCAGAGGGAAATACTCGATCTGAAAATGATAAGAAAATAGTAAATCATTTTAAAATATCGAACACAAACATTTGTAATGAGAAGTGAGTCAAAGATGTGGTGCAAATTCTAGCTCCAGACACAACATCCCCATAAAATAAAGAAATAATTTAAACTGTAATCAGGGCTGTAACTTTACAAACACTCATCCACACATTTCCTATATGTTATATTTAAAACTTTCCTGAGTAAATAGCTTTTCTATAAATATTAATATCATTGGACATTCCTTCAGCAGATAAGACAATTTGTTATTTATCTATTTTCAAAACATAACTCTGCATTCACATACTTTAATTACAGTAAAAAAAGTCAACCTAGACTGCTATATTTACGAAAATATACAACAATAACAGTTAACCAGTTATTCTAGAGAATGTAGGGTATATAGCAGGAATTACAAAAGTTCTACATAAGAACTTGACCCCATAGTCTACCTGTAAAAGGCTGTCTGAATTAATTTTGATTTATAGTTATACACCAGTGATAGTAGTTTGATATCATGATAAACAACATGCCACTATGGTAATGGAATGGTAATTTATGACTTGAACGTGGGTAATAAATTCTGCCATCCATCTTTGGATCATTTGTATAAAACTATCTAGAAAAACTGAAATTTCACTATAAAACAAATGTAAACAAAGTATACTTATTTCTACGTAGGAGTTGTAAGCTCTATGAATAGGCTTCTTTGAATTTAATTAATAGAAATTGGCAGATTTTACTTTGAGCGTCAAACCCGGGCCTGCCCTTTCAACCCTAGCAGGATCTTCATCAAAGGCAAAACAACTCAACAAAACATGACGTTATATGGATGAAACAAGTAGATACAGTGGTGTGAAATGGGTAGACTAGTTCAGACTAGAGTGAACAAGAACAAAAGGATGAACTTTTTTTGCATTCAGCTTCAACACATTTTTTAATTAGAGGAAGCCATTTTTTAGTCTATATCACTTTTCAAAGCCTGCAATCGCATTTTAAATACTCAACATACTTAACTAGTCCATGTCCTATTATATACATCCTAGCAAAATACAAATTTAGAGGCTTTGGATATAATTAGGGGTTATGGTAAAGATTACGATTTAATAAAGTTGGAGGTCAAGTTTGAAATTGGGAAAATCAAAGTTTCAGGCATCATGATTGTACATTGTACTAGACCAATTGAGACATAAACTGAATGGAGTTAGACAGGCTGTTATTTAAAGTGATCAGTTATTAGGTTATTCAAAAAGTTATATTTGATATTTGATATCATATACAAATATCACTGGACCGAATCACCTACCTACTGCTACTCTCACCTACTGCCTTATGATTTTGACTACAATCAAAAGGCATTCCAGGAAGCATTTGAAATCAGGCATACATATCTCTATATGATTAGGGAAACATTTGACAAATCAAAACCCATTTCATTCTTCTGTTACAATAAGCCAAACAACAAGGTACAAAATGAACGTGAAAGCTCCATGTGAGTATGGTTGAATTTGACAAAGTTAATGGATCACTTTCAAATCAAATCAAATCTCTATACCTTCTTGAAGGGGTACATCTTGACTTCCAGCAGCCTGGCAGCTTGGTCCATACTAATCTCCTCATCCCACACCATGGGCCTGCCTCCAGTGCCAGGGTCCTGCTGGCTGGACGGTTCATACAGGACCTCTCCATTCTCAGAGTAGATGGTCACCTGCGACGACGGGCCCGAGATCGTCAGCTCCATCTCGGGCATGAACCCGATGTCGACCTCCATGTGCTCCACCTCATTGGGGCCGTTCATCCACTCCATGTCTGGTTTCAAAAGCATGGTTAAAAGAATGGAAGAAAGTTTTGAAGTACGAACGACATTAAGCCATTTCAGATATTTAGTTGAGATTGTAAGCTCTAATCATTGTCATGAATTGAATGCCTTTCTAAACAAAATTATATTGCTTATGAAATGGAAAGTACATTCAAACCTCTCTACATAGACCAAGGGAGACAAACAAAAGGTTGTCTTTATCAGCAGATCAGGGTGAACATATTTCTGGGGCTACTGCAGGGGCGACAAGTATGCATGCATAAAAACAACAAACACAAATTTCTTTTGCATTGAACTCTATGCAAATAATACAATTACAGGGTTTCTTTTACGATTTTGGGGGGCTCTTTTGGCATTTCATGGGCGAATTCGCCCTGAGCCCCCAGGTGTTTTCCCCCCATGCCTCAGATGCTCTTTACAGACAGGTCAATATACTATGCAAACTGCTCCATAGGGAGTCAAGATTAATGTTTTTACAAGCAGGTAGTATATAGGCAGGTTTTTACTAGAGCATGTTTAACTGTACTTGTGTGATATCTTCAATCAAAGTCAAGAGTAGACTGAAGAGGTCATCAACAAATTAGGGAATTATGCTGGGTCATCCAAAATTATTTCCCACTAAAAAAAAATATATATTGTTGAAGTCGGGGGGTAACTGATGGTACTCTTCAAGTAGATGTTAACACAATGTTTTAAAAGAACTGTTCCAACAATATAAAATAGAAGAACGGATTTCCATACTAGTCGGGTCAAAATTAGAGCTAAGTTCAACTTTGAATCTTTGTGAAACACCCCCAGGATCCATACTTACCAACATTGAGGCTCTTGTTGGCGGGCACATACAAATGGAACTCTTCTATGTGTGAAGCATCCTTCCTTATCACTAGGTTACCCGTGAACTGGCCTGGCGTAAACCAGAATGGATGGTTTGGGGGCTCGTTCAACTGAAACTCTGCATGAATCCTGCAAGGACAGGAACACAGAAAGAGATACAAATAGGGGAAATTCAGTTTACAATTGAACTGTACCACAGTAGTAGGAACATAAACAAATACAAAAAATAAACAAATTCTATGAATAGTCCATTCTTGTTTTATCATGAATATGGCTCTGGTTTTTTTAAAGGTGCCAAAAGGCTTAATGGCACTTTGAGGGCCTGTATTTTTAAAAACATACTGAACTGAAAACTTATTTTTGTATTTTCTTATAGCATTCACCTAGATTGATCTCCCATACCTTAACGAAAATATTTGGACTTCCCTTTATATAGGTCAGATAACCCTAAAGGGCCAATTGTTAACGGAAATTTGTCAACCAAAAATGGGTTCAATTATGTTCAGGTATAAAAAAACACTAACAGATTTGTTAGTTTTTTTATTTGTTGATAATTATGAACGAGTGTGAGTTAAACTTTCAGAAAATTAACGGCGCTTAATATGTAAAGTAATATTTTGACAGTACAATGCCATCAAAATTGGTGTTTCGGACGTTACATCCTCCGTTAACAATTTAACCCCTCATTACCCCTACCAGTATCATAATTTATTGAAATGATATCAGTATGAAAATTGAACTAACAGTTTCCTCATCATATTGCCTAAAAGGGAAATGACTGATTTCTTAAGCCAGCGATTAACAAAAAAACAAACATGAAATGCACACATGCTCTCATTTTCCGTTAACAATTTTGTAACGTCCGAAACAATATTTCTTTAGAAATAATTTTTAAAAGGGGGATAACACAAACAATTATTTATCTCAGTTTTGAAGAGACTTGATGTACCTTCCCATCACAGAAAAAAAAAATGCAATAACTTATTGTATTATGATTATATCTTTAAAGTTAACTTTCCGTTAACATTTGTAACGTCCGAAACAAATGTAACGTCCGAAACCAAAAATGTAACTTATAAGCTCATAAGTCACAGGAAAGGGCACATTATATTCATCAATCATCATAATATAAAATAGTATTCATTTTGAAACAAATTTACACATGAATTGGGTAATTAATTGCCAAAACAAATGTTTGAGATCAACCAATGTAAACAAATGTGTTTCGGACGTTACATGGGGTAATTGTTAACACAAAATTGATATTTTAGTGCATTTATTTTCAAAATGATAATATATGGTTATTATTATTCATTTAGATCATGTAAATGAAACATAATCATCAAAATACATGATGCTTTAATAACATTTAGATGCTTAGTCTGCCCCAAATCCACATTTTCACAAATTTTTCATCGATTTTTCTTAGCTAATTTGTAACCACTAAAGATTTACAAGACACTTGATATAGTGAATGATATGACTAATCTACTTGGAACAATAACCTTTCTTTTGTGGAACTGAAACACTACCTGCTGCAACAACTCCTGTATTTTGTTTACCATTTACAGAATATTTTGTATGGTATTGTGAGCTCGTTTCGGACGTTACAAAATGGTGTTAACACACATTTTGATTGCACAAAAAATTCAATTTGGAACATTTAAAAAAGTATTATCTACATTTGTCATGATCTATATGCTTCCTGCTCCAAGCAAAAGTGTTTTGAAAAATAAATTATCAGTTATTTGTCTCTGGGAAGGAACTTTTATTTATAAAATGTGAGGAATTGCTATTTTTGCCCCATAATTGGTCATGTTGTAAAGTACACACAGAACTACATGTATACTGATTTTGTTTGTTTGTATCACATCAAATGCATTATTAGGTTGATTGCCTTTATAATGTTCTATAAGAAACAAATGTTAAGTCTCTGTTTCATTATTCATTTAGTGGAAATATAGACATTTTCATTAACAGAGCCTTTTAGTGGTATACAAAAGTACAGTATAACTACATGTATGCTAAATTTACTCAAAGTTGCAAAACATGTTTTTTTCATATACTTAAACTTGATAAGAAGAAAATAATCTGAGTTTATCCACATGTTTTACTGACACTAATTAAAATGTTAATCATTTGTATTTAAAAAATCCACATGTTAAAACAAGTTAGTTTTGAAATACTATATGGCATATGCCATGTAAACTATAGGTACAGTACATGTACACCAAGATAATTCCTTATCTTATTCTTAAGGCAATTTCCAGAACATTACTGGTTTATGATCAATTACATTTTTGCGCAAGTCAGCTATGTTTGAAAAATGTAACCATATCTGCTGGAACAAATATATTTTCTTGACCATAACCTTATGTGGTACATACAAGTGTACTGTACATGTGCCATTATAACTTGAATTTGAGATATTGCTAATATCATATTGATCAGTAATGCATTTATGACAGTTATTCTAATTTTCAATGAGAGTTTGATAATAGTTTGAGCTTCATGTTTTATCAAAATAAGAAAATGGAAAATTCAAATCATATACAATGTATGTCATTGTTTTATACAATGTACTTTTATCTTTTGTAAAATGATGAAGGAAACTCTGGAAAGTCACATCGATCATCCTTTGACTGTATATGGTCATGCGTCGTGAGGTCGCCTCCTTTTGCGTTACATGCCATTTTGGGCTTCTGCGGGACAACGTTACAGTTGAGAGCAAATATTTTCTGAGTAAGACCCCCTACCCTATCAAAACTATACATTTTCTGAAAGGAAATTACCCAAGGAACCTAAATATGCACTCAAAAATAACACTGGGTGTACAGTTAATTATTTGTATTGACCAAAACATGAAATTTTGTTTACAGTTTTAGAGGTCAATAATTTCCTGATAACTTTTTCTAAAGTAGCTCTAGACAAGAAAGTATAATGTTTTCTTGCAGAGCAGATTTAGACCTTTAAAGCAATATAATATTGTATGGGGTAAATTATTATTTTACAGGAGATTTTTTCATTCATACTTCATGAATAAAAAAAAATTAAAAATCAATAATTTTCACTAAGTAGGAGTCACTAGATGAATGGAATATAGAGTAAAGCCTGAATATGATGAGCCATAATACAGTTTGATAAGTAAGCTTTAATTTGATACCAAATTTGTATTCTGAAACCTTTTATTTTTCAAGATATTAACGTTTTTACCAAGAATTCACAAAATGTATCGGTCAAGATTGTGCCCCTATAGAGTCTGTACAGGAAACACTCAATTTTCTAGGTTTGTGTTGATTTAATAAAAAATTGATGTGGCAAAACCACTTTTCAATCATTTGACATTAAAGTTCAATGTTATAGCTTTCATTTGATACCAACATTGTTGATATACAGCTAGTTTTGACAAAGTTATTAACGTTTTAAGAAAATTTGCACTTTGAGAGGCATTTTCCCATAGACTTTGTACAGGGGCGCCGCTTCCTGCGGCGCCGCTTCCTGCGCCACCCTCTTGCTCCAACCTTAAAATAGCTGTATCTCCATTTTGGGAAGAGGTATACTCTTCAAACTTTGCAGATGGATAGCTTTCTGAAAGCTCTTTAAAGTGATACCAAATTTGTAAAGAAAGGTTTTCAGGTTTTGAAAATAATTAAGAAAATGTTAGCAAAAAAACTCAAAATGTAACGGCGCCACCCTATTTGGAGGCGAGTTCATGACACATGACCATATTAATAACAGTTTCTAATTGCATCTAATATTTGTACAAAATCTTGGATTTTGTGTATCAATATGGACTTCATTCACTATCCCTTTCGTTGGGAGTTCAATTAATGCACATATTTATGGGTTTTGCTTGCAAAATCGTGCGAACAAAGCGAGTTAAGATATGTTTTGAAGTGATGTTAACACCATGTAACGTCCGAAACAAAATAGGGTATGTCATAACATAATGCAACTTTACTACAATAAATTACAGATCACAATTCTCAAATTGTAGTTATTGTAGTACTAGGTACACAGTACTTCATAATTTCACTAAAACCCTTAAAATTGTCTCTACTTTGGAGATCTGAACATATAATTATATATAAATCAAGTTTACATGTACTGTACTGTACTATAATGTCTATGGTTGATAGAAGACCCCTTTCTGTGCTATGAAGTTAATTTGACCATTTCAAAGAAGAATTTGGATAGATTTACATCTAAACATATATTTTCTGTATTTAAATATTCCAAAATAGCAAAGATTTAAACCACAACTGGTCATAGAAGTGTAAAAAAAGGGTAAATGTTAACAATGTGTAACGTCCGAAACACATACAAGAATCAAATTTGAATTTTGTTTGCAAGTGTCTTGCTCCAATTTTATATCATGTAAATATGTCCTATCATGTATTGTTTCCATACAATAAGTTTGAACCAACAACAGTAAAAAAAATTTGCATTACAAAAACTTCAAATTGCAAAATTCAAATTTTAAGGCTATTTTTCACTTTAAAATGACCTAAAAACTAAAATTTAAGAAACAGAAGCCCCGAAAATGGCACACATGATGTCAGAAGCCCACTTTAATTATTTGTATTATTTGTAATGCCATTTGGAATAGTAGGATTTTAGTATGGCAATGTAAAAATATATCATATTTTTCTTTTAAATATTGGAAATCCTAAATGTCCATAGATATTTCGCAGAATTGGGGATAGATTAAGCCCAGATATTTATATTTCACGAAAATATAAGTTGTGTCAATGTTAAAAAAACATGTTTGAAGTTAGTTCACTTAATTTCAATTTTGACCATGTTGGTTGACACATTTGGCATCTTTAAAAAAACCAGTGCCATATGTTATGACCAATCAGGGTAAATAAGGTCATACTAATTTATTTTAAAAATAACTAAAATACATGTCAGTACTGCTGCTCACCTGAACACAATATCCACAAACTCTGCATTCATGGCCCTGACAACGGCCACTGATCCCTGTGGTCCAAACCTGGTGTGGACAAAGGGCCTGGGATGGAAGAGGCTCAGCAGACGATGGACAATGATCTCATGACCCTTGACCCGTGGCGGGTAGAAGCGATTGCTGGACAGCTGGTTGGTGAACATGCCGAGCTTGGACTGGACCACAAAGTATGGCTCGCCGACGTTGGCGCCCTGCTTGTCTGGAAGGAAGGGGCTGAATGCGCTGACCGGGAAGGCAGTAAGCTTTTCATAGGGTTCTATCCAGCGGTCAAGGGTGCGCAGCGATGCCTTGCTACTCTGTTTGGTGGTTGGTTGTGGTGTAGAGAGAGTTGAGAAATTAGCAGCTGGTTACTTTATGCAGGGCTTGACACTATAGCATTTGCCCGCTTGCAAGTAAAATCTGATGTCAGGCAAGCAAAATGTCATAAATAGTCTAGATAGTTAACTTTCCAGATTGGGCAACTAATATTTTTGTTCCAACTATGAGATAAAAATGTAAAAAATTGTCAGAAATAACATATAGACTTAATATAATCTTTCTAACATTTAGAGATTTGAATTGATCTAAACCAGCAGCAAATTATGTTTATTATTACACATTTGGTAAAAATTAGTAGAGGTCTATACAAAAAGTGCAATGTTCGACTTTGCAACTAAAAATGCACAAATCCTAATAATATGATTTATAACATACATTTCATCAAATTGTTATTTGATTGATTAACCATTTAGGAAAGATACCTCTATTTTGTGTCACATTGTTTATGAACATTCATGATATTACTTGCCCGAATGGGCAAGTAGGGAATAAAGTTAGTGTAGAGACCTGCTTGATGTTTTAATATTTTTCTTACACTTTTGAGTGTTAGGCTACAACCTCCTTTGGAAGTTTGTTTTTAAAATCTATTTTCTACAATGCACTGGTACTTTTAATGAACATGGCAGATATAATCATTAGTGCTGAGTTAATCCATTTATTTTACTAAATATTTAAAAGTTGCCTCTAAACATTTAAAAATGTTTAAAAGGTTTAGTATTAAATGTTTTGACTCCGCACTAATAAGATCATTCCTGTTATGATAAAAAGTAAGGCAGGTTTTCTTCAGTCATGTTGAAAATACAGCATTACATGTACCTTCAATATCCAGAAAGGATGTACACGTAACCAAATCGCTAAAAATGAACCTTTATCATACATCTCACAAATCATTTCCTTCCTTAGAGGAAGTGACAAGCCTGATTTGAGTTTTTAATATCAATTGATCATTAATCTTGTAAACGGTTTCAGGGAACTTTCACCATCTTATTCGTTTTCCTTTTATTTTTTCTGGTTTATTAAATTTTTTAAGGATACAAATTTGATTATTTTTCAACATTTTGTATTCTTTATAATACAATATTATTTTGTAACTGTCATTGTACTTGTGGGCTTGTAATATAGATCATGAAGTAATTATTGAAATATTTAGATTTCACAACTGGAAACAAAATAAGGAAAATCAAAGGGAACCAACAACCCAAAATTAATCATTTGATATATGAAACTGATTACTTTTAGTTATCTATTCCACCAGGAACTGTAGAAATATGTCTCTGCGAATGTTTGTTATTCAAACGTTATCATTACTAGTACTGTGAACAAAAGAATGGATCTGCAGAACAGAATAGTTTGACATCACATAAGTTCCTATGTTTTTGTCTGCAGACCCATGAACACATACTTTAGTATGATAATGAGTTTTAGAAATGATAAAATATTTCTGGATATCCATTTTTCTGAACTTTTTTGTGAATGGAGTAGTAATTACTAAAATACAAATTTTTAAATATTTATATTTGAAGAAAAAAATACTAGGTAGTACTAGTATGACACACAATTTCTTAAATGTATAGTGTAAATAGACAATGCATGCACTAGCATCAAAATTGCCTGCTAGACATACAGGATGGAATTGATTTACACAAACCTCCTTTGTGGATCCGGGCCACATAGATGCATTGTGGGCAACATAGATGCATTGTGGGCAACATACAACAGTATGGTACTGTGCGTATGAGTGCCTTTGACCAATTGTATAATTACACTGACTTACCAGAAATGACATGTCATTCTTCTTTGACATGGTGTCTTGTTGGAGAGGGATGAATGCTGCCTCTATAGTCAGGACCTCTTCAGCCGGATCAACATCCTCATCTCCATACCTGATATCTCCTCCCTGGAGAAATAAGGACAAAGTATGTTACAAGAGTTCCAAGATATAAAAAAAAATTATGTCAAAAGGGGAAAAGGTCATGAACTCTGGCTGATGAAGGATCCTGTCATTAAAAAGTCAAAATCAGGGTAAATAGCTTTGTGTCAAAATCTAGCAGAATTTTTTTATTTGGGGCGGCGTCAAAAGCCATGAAAATTGTAAAAAGTGCCAAGTGAAAAAAGTTAAAGGATCACAAGACACAAGCCTCAATCCTTTATTAATCTGCAATTCTAGCCCTTGTGGATGCAATATGTGTATTTGTAATGAATAAACTATATATACTTAAATTGAGTTTAATTGAATTTGGGCAAATACAATTATGAATTTTCATATTTTACTTGTCAAGATGTACGTGAAACCAAAGAAAAGCTTTTGAATCAATTTGCCTCCAGTCTTGCAAGTTGCATGGCTACCGAATGATAACAGTTGTTAATAATAATTTTACTCTTTTAACAGTTTAAAGGGACTTAGTAACATTGTCCAAATCCTCAAAATAAAATTTTAATTCTAGCGGTTCCCTTAAACCTTGTTGTATTCGTATTAACAATAAAATCATGGGACAGGTTTCGGTTTGTCAAATTTCCCTTTCGTTACAAAGATATGTATGATTGAAGTATTCAGATAAGAAAAACTCCGGGCAAGTTTTTCTTCCGTGTACAAAGTGAGTGCAGTGAGTTAATGAATATCACTTTGCATTTTCGCTCATTACTTGGCCATACAATGTCTATTTGACTTGAAATTTTCACACAATACCCTGTGGACATATGAGATAACAACAATATACATTGCATCAACCATTCATCACTTTTTGCACATGTCAACAAAGTTACTAGATCCCTTTAACTTTTTCAAACAATTAACTGCGAAATCATGAAAATGGACTTGAATACATACTTTTCTTAGCTCTCTTATTCTAATTGTTTATTAGTTCTACTCACTTCATCCGTTTCTTCAATGTTCAGCCTCTCCAACAAGGGCTCAAACTCAATGACATTGAGATAGCCATCACCATCTCGGTCATAAGCTTTGAAGATGCTTATCCCCTCGCCTAAACTCTGCATCATTTGCTCCTGCAAATACTTCTCCATCATCACATTGCTGAAAATCTGGCCAGCGATCACAGCTACGAACGCAACGACCACGGACAAAAGCACGACCGTTTTACAGCCACATCGTCTCGATCTCGCCTGTGTTCCCCCATGATTCGGCGGATAATGTTCCGTCGTTTGGGTGGCGAAGCTCCTCAAGTTGTGACCCCCAGAACTCCCGCGATCGGGCGGCTTTTTACTATGATTGTTTGACGACATGTTTCGAGGTCTTCATGACACAGAAAGCGACTGAATTTCACTGACAAAAACTTATTCAAAGTCGCTGTCTCCCAATAAATTACACTGCGTAGCAAAATTTACAACCGGCCGTGCGTACGTGCTGGTCGCGTTTACCGGTTTATTAACGTATAGGGTTTTACGTGTATAAGAATTGAAGTTTTTTAGGAGTCACAACCCGGAAGTGCAATTACACGTGCATTATATATTCGCGACGCGTTTTGTCAACAACGGTTGGATCTCGATCGAAGCTTGACCTTCACTGCACCGGGTAGGCGAGTTGTCGACCCGCCGAGCGATGCGGCATCACCTAATCTCACGTTCCGCTCGTTTTACCTGGCTGCGCTGCCCTCGCAATTGAATGTTCCTCAATTTGTTGCTGCAGGTTGTTCAACTCAGACGGGTTCAGACATTGACGTTTTGGAAGGATTCAACATTAGAGGATTGAGAGGATTAGAGGATTGAGAATGGCTCTACGTGCTGTTTGGATAATTCCACTCCCGGGGAATGGACCAGCTTCGGTTATATTTTCAAGGTTAGCTGACTGGAGATGTGAATTAGGTTAGGCATGTTAGGAGTTGAAGCCAAATAACAGTTTTGGGAAAGTTACCGAAACATCTATATTGGCCAAACTAATTGATCAATATTGTTGAATATATAAGTATAAAAATGGGCTTGTGTGGTAAAATCCGAACCTATAGAAACATCAAACAGTTTTTCGATCACCGGCCGTTTGTTTTTTGTTTATAGTAATTTTAAATGGGATAAGTAAGCCCCATTTCCGGGAATTTCCCCACTAATGCCGCTATATAATTATAACCCTATAGTTGTTTATCACGTTTATGACTTTTATGTTATAAAATACTAGACAATGTTGATGTTCTAGGCCAGGCATATCACCTCAGAGCTCTGCATGTCCATTGCCATAGGGGAGACAGCTAGCACACACCCTCATTTCAGTTTGTGATATTTTAATTTAGAAATATAAATTATGGAATATATGGGCCATACATTGTACAGCATATTTATTTTTTCATTAATAGCTTTTTATTTACTGCGTTAAATTTGTATGATGTACTACTAGATCTATCTTAAATTTTGTTTATTAATTTTAAATGGTGGCTACTTATATAGCGCATGTTCCGTCTTTCGACCCTCGCGGCACATCACTATTATACAAAAAATTATAAATACATGTACTCATTTGTCTCAGCAAGTTTTGATAAATATTTATGTTTTTAAAAATTATCTTACATTTGAATTGGCAGGAAATATCCTACTGTGGAGAAGAGAGCCAAGAATGTAGGGCAGTGAGAGCAGAGGAACGACTATGTGAAGATCCCTAATGTCATACCTGGATAAAACTTATGATTAATTCTGGTATATTTATTCATCTCAAATTTTGTATACATGTATGTACTCATTTGTCTGAGCAAATTTTGATAAATATTCTTGTTTTAAACATGTTTTCTTTGAATTGGCAGGAAATATCCTACTGTGGAGAAGAGAGCCAAGATCGTAGGGCAGGGAGAGCAGAGGAACGACTATGTGAAGATCCCTAATGAGGAGGCTCTCTACAAGGCTGTCCTGGAAGAACTAGGTCTAACTCATCCTTCAGACAAGGTATGCAGTAAAAGCCTGTGTATAGACTTTATACTAGTGACCACCTAAGGGAAACAACAAAAGTGGCCACTGCATGTGACCTCTATAGACAGGTTCCATTACATTGTTTTTTCTGCAAGGGAACACTGATGGTGACCACTTAAACCAGGTTATCTGCTATAGACAGGTGGCCGGTTCTAAAAGACAGGTTTGACTGTAAATTTGGCCAATATTCATGAAATGAATGAATTTCTCAGGGCTACTGTTCATACTTGCTGAAGCATTACGATAGCACTCCATAAATTATGGGGGATTTATTACTATTTTCAGGACACCCTGAGCTCACATACATGTATGGTACAGTCTTCACTGCATGCTAGCTTATTATCCAGCAATATTTCTTTTTATCCTCTTGAGGGCCTAGTAAGCAACATGTATTTTATTGACTTAATTTTAGTGAAGTTAGGATGAGATGAATTTTACAAGTAAAAAAAAAAGACCTTAACAACATAGCTGGTTAATTCAAATTCATCGTTTTTCTATGAAGAACACAAAAAATGCATTCCAAGTCATACCATTCACATTTCTTGCATTATTATCACAGGTGAAAGAAGTATGCATGCATGATGTTGATCTCAGAGCAAATTGTTATGTTTTTATTGAGTCACGCTTTTTCTAGGGCCCTATTTGAGGGCTTTCATGTCTCTGGGCAACAGTAAATAATTTTACTTTTGTGAGCCCTGGCCCACTTGTAACTGTCCTTTTTCTCCCTTTCCTTCGCTTTCTTCTTTCATTATTGATTTTGTATCGCTTGTATGTTGCATTTTGTAACTCGTGCACATACTCTGTAACTGTTTTTAATTTTGGCCAAATAAATAATAATAATAATATTCTGGATTTTCCCATGCATCTTCAGTTCATCTTGTCCAGAGACAGCTGTGACAGAAAGTTCCAGAAGCCTGTCTTTGAGATAACAACAAATGAAGGCAAATTGTGGCCTGTCATCATCATTGAAAAGGTAAAATAAATAAGAACCTCCAACATGTAGGACATGAGTTTACAAACATTCTTATCAAATTGTGTTTCGAATTTTGATCAATACTGTATCCCGTCCAGGAGTCTGAAAAATACTAGAGCTGTATATTATGGTAAATGCCTTTTAAAAGATGCTAAGTGCCATGCTAAGTCTATTCCAGACAATAGAGCTAAGTAGGCAAGAAGAGATCCTTAAGACTTGCCAACTAGGGTTAACTTTATAGGTAATAAATGCTTATGCGGGCCATTCTTGGTCACGTGTGTGACCCAAAACATGACAAATTTTGAAATGGGATGCTTATATTTCAGTAAGTATGAGACTATAATGATTTTTACTTCATATGTGACTTGAATATGTTGTAGTCTTTCAAACTTAACACAAAAGATTTTATAAGGATTAGTACGTAACTCAATGTCAGAGGTCAAATGGCATGGGTCACGTGTGTGACTTCGCACGGAGCGCTTTTTTCATAACTAAATTTCATTTGGAAAATTCTTTAAAATATGAATAGCTATAATGTTCATCTTATTACCAGAGAAGTACTATACATTTGTAAGTACAACAATAGCAATGAATGGGAATTATATCAAACCGTTGTTTTTTATAGTACTTAATTATGTGGCAACGTCTGGTCACGTGTGTGACATTTTGGGGTGGTCACGTGTGTGACATGTACAATATGAATGGAAAAATGGGAATTTTATAATATCGGGTTTAGAAAAAAATTAAAGGTTTAATTTTTACAAAGTTGGTATCAACCTGTACAGGAAAGTGAGAAGACTGAGCTTGCTAATTATCCTTTTGATATCTTGATTATTTTCTGAATTATGATTATTAGAAAAATATTGAAATATGTAAATTTATGCAAATTCATAAAACTTTACACATGGATCATTCCAAAAATGGAACAAAACTACAGAAAAATAAAACTTCAATTTTTCCGAAAAAGTTTCACTTTTCAAAGAATGGCCCATGCCCAGATGACCATAGTTCAAAGAGATCTAGTAACATTGTCAAAATCCATATATTGGAATGATGTAACCTCTAGGCAAAAAAATGTCATATATGGAGTATTATAGTTTCTTACTTGTAATTCATAGCTTTTATGTTCTTGAATATGACATAAAAACCAATGTATTACCAATGTGCAACTATTATTTTTTCTAATGAATATGTTTAATGTTTTATTGTTTCCCCATTGTTTTCTATTCTTCTTATCCCAACAGTTTGGTGTGTTATACTGTGGCTTGCCATTAGTAGAGTCACAAATGTCAAGACCGCCACTTATTGATATGTAAGTTGACTGTATTTCAAATACCACTGCTTAAAGCCAAATAACAGTATTTGGAAAGTTCAAAAACATCTATATTCGCCAAACTAATTGATCAATATTGTTGAATAAGTATAAAGAGGGCTAGTGTGGTAAAATCTGAACCTTAGTATCGTTAAATGCAGAAATATCGGAGGAAATTTAGCCGAAATTCACTGCCCGTTTGCACCTGTCTGTGCCGCTAGCGCTGGGCTGGAGATATCGACAAGCCCACATACCGTGGCTAACATAATCTTTTGCACGTAGTGTATACGCGGTTCCGCACGCTGTTAAATTGGACTTTGTCAACGATCGTTTTATTTTGGAACCTATTAATTAATGCTCAATTAGTCAATTTCAAAGCAGTTTTTGTCCAAATCTCTACATTAGCATCTTAGTTATGAAACAATTTATAATTTCTAATGATATGACATTAAGTGCTCACTAACCAGCAAATTTCACTATCTGAGAAGACAAACATTTATTTGGTGTCTTTAGTAAATGTGTAGCATCAACATTGTTAACAAGTAAGGAGTTTACATTCATTCTCCATCAGTTTACAAATGGCACTACATAGATGTAGACCATGGTTTACACAAACCTCCTTTGTGAATTCCACCCATTTAGTTTGTATGCTGATTCTAAATTTGAAATTAAAACATTTCTAAATTCGTTATTTGATATTTGCAGACCTGGGATCTCTGTGGGATTTTCACTACTGTTCCAGATGGCAGAAGTTCTAGGACCATTACCGGGCAATATGTCAGAGGTATGGCAATATAATGCTGACATTATTATTTTTTCCCTTTTTGCCTACCGGTAGTCAAAAAGTAGAATCTAGATTTGTCCTGATGGCCTTCTAGGTCAAAATAATTTGGTCTTGCTTGACATTGTTTAGAACCGTTACCCGAAATGGTAAGGAATAACTGTAACATCATACGTTGGTAAGTTCTATATTGTGTTGCACCTTAGATTCTGATCAGGCTGCTGTGATGCAGGGAAAAAAATACCATTTATTTTTAGGGGGCTACTTTTAAAGCTTGCCACCATGAAAATAACACTTCAAATTAAATTTCATTGAACTCTAGATGTACATTTTTGGGGGGCTCTTTTTGGCATTTCGAGGGCGAATTGGCCCAAGCACTGTTTGTTTTCTTTCACTGATGTGATGTACATGTACTTACATGTGCAGAGTGCAAACCTATCAGTAATTTAGCTAAGGGGGTCAATTTAGGAACAGATTAATTTGTTAACATTTCAAAATATATGCATATTTTATTTTGTAAAGGGTTGTTCATGGCAACCTGAAAGCTTTTCTGACATAGCAACAAGTAATGTGTGTTAGGTGGATTCCAAGTAGGATGACATTGTAGAGCGGGTTGTCTGTAGCTTGTCTGTGCAGTTCACCAGACAAGGAACATACATACATTTATATGTTAGTGAGCCGGTCTATTAGCTCCACTGTAGGAATCTGTGCCCCTTTTTGCTAGCCTCCCTCATGAGAAAAAACAAATCAAAAAACGTATAACAACTTTCACCATCATCTTTGTAACAGTCCCTCTGTGCCCCCCCCCCCCCTCCCTTATAAGAAAGAAACATATATACAAACTTTCACCATATTCATCGTTGTAACAGTGCCTCTGTGCCCCCTCCCTCCACCCCCCATCGTGGAAACCTTGCTTCCTTTCTTGGTTGACCCTGCCTCTAAGACCCATCCTATCTTCTTCTTTTTTCCCCTCTAAATATATTGATAGAGTCATCCTAAGCTACAGGACCTGTACAGCTATCTCTGCCAGGCAGCCCCCTTTGGGACTGTGGTTGATTCTAACCCAGTGACTGTCAGGGCAGCAATCAGTGGCCAGGTCATTAGCCAACCAATATCTGCCCATACAAAGGTATTTTTAATATATTCAATATTTCCTTCAGATTTCATATTTTCATGCATGTATGTCATTCGTGTGTTCCTGCCTTTCCACCTGTTTAATGTATATAATTTTGTGTTTAAGTTCAGTGCTTCTCATTTATCTCTGCCTAGACGAAGGATCTGCTTGATTTGAAAGATTGGCTACATTGATTTACATAATTTGTAATATATTCTTTATTCTTATTTGAGGCATGAATATGATGCATTTTGTATTAGTATTAGTATTAGTCAAATACATTTGACATATTATTGTTCTACCCTAAAGGTACATTTCCAAAATATTTTTTCTGCTACTTTCCTAGTGAATACGTTGCAATGTTTAAAACCATTTTACGCGAACAAAAGTACATTTTCAACATTATGGATCAGATCTGTATGAATTTCCAAATATCAATCAGATTTATATATAATAAATACATTAAGCATCATCCTTCCTGTATTTTGGTTTTTATTGGTTATGCAATATTACTTATTAATTACTGAAAATTAAAAAGAACTACTTTTTTTCCACAATCCTACTTCTTATGGATTGCAGCAACCAGCCTGGCGCCCTGTCGCACCTAAGACCAAACCACTTCTTCACTTTGCAATCACAGAGCAGATAAGAGCTGTGCTCTACAACAGGGACGATACAGAGGATGTGTATCAGCTCTATGGTATTATCACATGCAAGGTAAGTGTAGAATGCTCCTCAGGAAGTTGAGAGAGTGAATGTTGAGCTCAGAGCTGAGAGTTGTTATAACGATTGAAACTGCTGGCTAAATTGAGATGATTACAAATTTATATGATTGATAATATGTATTATATGTTTAGGAATTTAAGTTTTAATTTAATAAAGTCTGAAACTTCATGGATTTATTAACCTGGAAAACATGGGATATGTATTTGAAGAAGTCATTGTAATATATTAGAAATAAGTGGGTATCATTTTACTTTATTAAATTGTTGAAGTGAAGTCAAAATATCATTTGCATTCGCCCATATTGAGCACTTTCTTGGCCAATCTTGAAAATATGAAAGCCACAAGTGCATTTACATTGGCGATGTTCATTTATAATGACTTCAACTTTTATTGTTATTAAACAATTGCAGGCTGAGCTTGAAGGGGCGATGCCAGAAGTAAGCATGAACCTGACCGTCCCCCAAAACGCCCCACCCCTGGAGAACCTCATCATTCATCCCTGTGTGGCTGCAGCGGACCCCCTCAATCTACAGCCAGGTTAGTTTAAACTTCATTTCACTGTTTTTAAAGAGATCTAGTAACTTTGTTGACATGTGCAAAACTGAAGAAGGGTTGATAAAATGTGTATGTCTGTAATCTGTTATGTCCACTGAGTGATGTGACCGAGTAAAAAGCGGAAATGCAAAGTGATATTTGCTAACTCATTGCACTGACTTTGTACACAGTTTAAGTTCTCTAGTGGAGACTATCAAATCCAAATACTTCAATCATAAATATCATTTAACGAAAGAGACATTTGGAAAACTGAAAGCTGTTCCATGCTTGTATTGGTAAACAAATACAACGAGGTATGCGAGAACTGCTAGATTTCTAAGTAAGTTTTGTGGATTTTGACAATGTTGCTAGATCCCTTAAAATATTTCAAGTGTTAAATTGTTAATTGCTATGCCCTAACCTACAAATATATGAAAATGTTGAGGTGATGTAAATATGTTATTTATTTAGTTGTTATATTGCATGTTTGGCTTTCCTAGATTGAATAGGAAAGACTCTTTATGCAAGGTTAAAAATTCTAGAAAATAATGGGGAAAAATGTAGTGTAATATGATTGATTCCTGCGAAAAGAAATTTGTGAAATGTCTGCAGTTTGGTATTGATTATTTAACAAATGGGCCCAGTAATACCAAGTATGTGAATCACACTTTAAATAATCCTCTTGGATTCACAGGTGAGTTGAGCTCCACTGTGCGAAAGTTCCACTTCAACCCTCCCAGCGAGATGTTCATCCTGTGCCACTACACAGCCACCGCCCCATCAGGAGACCAACCCAACCAGACCACGTCCCCTTCGGGTCGTCGACCCCCCTCAGCAACCATGGCACGGTCAGCCACGCCCACCTCCATTAGCAGGTTATCCCAGTACTCCACAAGAGAACCCATGCTGGATTCCCCATCGAAGAGGGCTCTCGCTGGGGGAGGGGTCACGCCTCTCTCTGAGAGGTCATCCTCCCCCACTCCTTCCCAGCTGTCCTTCCAGGCTCTGGCCACGCCCACCGAGCTGCCAATCAAAGTGGCCTACGAGATGACCGGGGATGACCGGGAGGTGCAGGTGAAGGTCCGTCTGAAGCTCAACGGAAGCGTCAAGAACTCCTTTGAGTACTTTGAAGTGCAGATCCCTTTCTTTAACAGGTGAAGCAACTAGTGTATTCTAAAGTTTTAAATTGCATACAGTCAAACCTGTGTATAGTGACCAACCTAAGGGAAACAAGAAAAGTGGTCAGGCAAGTTCCATACCATCATATTTTTTTGCAGGGAACCACTTTGGGTGATCTAGTGATCTAGTTTGGTGATTGGTGATATTGGCAGGTTGGCTGTTATATAGACAGGTGGTCACTAATACATGTTTGACTGTATTTCAATGCCTATCCAGACATTCTAGAGTCTATGGCCATACTACCAGCTTATCATTGGGGTAATTCTGATAATCAGTTGAAGTTCATGGTATTTTAAATATATAAAGAACACATTTGAGAGGATTTAACTGCAGATCCCTGTCGTTATAACATGTGAAACAACTAGTCTTAACCTATAAGAAGCATGTTTATCATGTCTCCATCACAAAGTAGTCTAAGACATTATGGTTTTTGTTTGTCTGACCCTCCGTCCTCAAGTACATATATACCATTCTCTTTATCACAGTATTTAGAGAACCATTTTAGGGTTCAACACAAGGTTCAAATTGGTGCATGTTTATATTAATTTGATGCTTGTATTTCCAAAGCTTCATGGAGTACTTTTTATTTTTCTCAAGAACCTTAATTGTTTGAAGTTTGGTGTCTTTATTGTACTAAGCCAGTGGTTTGTATTGTGTTGTAATCTTTTAATGATTTTGTGGTATGTACTGTAGTACAGATATTTGATTTCTCATTTGACCTACCAGGGGTGTGGTGGTTGGAGTGGACGTCAACCCCAGCATTGGTAGCGTGGTCCTGTCCCAAGACAGACATCGGCTGGGCTGGAACCTAGGCCAGAAGCTGCCGTCCCGGACCCTAGAGGCCAGTCTCCAGGCCCATGTCCAGTTTGCTTCCAGGACTGACAAGGACACCAACAAGGATTCCTTCTGTGTGGGTCTAAATACCTATGTCTCGGTGAGTTCTCAGAACAGTAGCATTGGGGACTTTTCAATCACTGGCGAGTATGTCATCACATGCTGAGCTTTAGCACATGAGCCACTTGTCATATGTTGCATCAGGGCAGAGACTCCTTGGCTTAAATCCTAAAAAGGCCAGCTATTTGAGGTCTTCCTACCCACATCTTGCAGTGCGGCGGAGTGGAATGCACAGATGAGGACCTGGCCATTATGAATGAGACGGCAATCGCAGCAATCGAGCGATGGAGGGACTTAATTTAGAGACTTTAATCTTGATCTGAGGAGACCTCAACGAACCACTGGGGGGGGGGGGGGTCCATTGTAGGCAACATGCGAGTGATAGTTCGTAGTAAAAGACCACAGATAGACAGGCAGCTGGTGCACTGAATTCTTCCATTTCGTGACCACCAAAAAGGGTGGGCACCAAAACAGCATGACAATTATGAAATAAATATAAAATTAATACTGTCACTTTTCACAAGCGTACTTCTTGTACTTTAGTTTGTAAATGAATTTAGAACGGATAAAAGGGATGTTTCAATCGTATGTAACCTTGTACGTATAAAGCCAATCAGTAGCGCCGTACAAGCTTTACCGGACGATTTGTGATTGGTATTGACCAATCACTAACGACCATAGTAAACTTACACGTAGGAAAGTCGCGTACATGTACCGTTATGCATCACTACCCTCGCACAACAATGGCAGCCTCTACGGATGAGGAGTGCAGTCCGGTAAACAGTGGGAAAAAGTGTTGTGTATTTTCCCTGCCAAGAAATCCACTGTGGTACCCTTTTCTGATAAGACATGGTCACGTTTTTCACAATTTGTGAACAAATGGAAGGATTTAGAAGGGGACCAGACAGAAATTGCAAGACGCTACATCGCTTGTACCGCTGGCGCTGTACCGAACCAGTACTTGATATATCGCAAATACTGCCTTTCATACCGCTGAACGAAGCGCACTATTGTTAGTGTGCACTCAGCCGTGTGCCGAGAGAATGGGCGTGATCGTTCAATTGTATTGCGGGCAGGGAGTGCGGTTAAACTAGCAGTGACTATATGTAAAAATTGACAAAATTTGGCGCCCGACATGGTCTCATACACAGCGACCTAAAACAAAAACTACACTACCAAAATTACTGTTCTTGGTGTGTGCAGTCCTCATCCGTAGAGGCTGCCATTGTTGTGCGAGGGTTGCGATGCATAATACGGTACATGTACGCGACTTTCCTACGTGTAAGTTTACTATGGTCGTTAGTGATTGGTCAATACCAATCACAAATCGTCCGGTAAAGCTTGTACGGCGCTACTGATTGGCTAATTATGAAAAATTAAAATCATGATAACTCATTAATGTACAAGAGTTGAGCTTGTGAAATAAAATATGTTGTTTAGAGGGTCATACTGCTTCATCATATGAAAGGAAACAAAATCCATAGATGGTGGTCACGAAATCAAACAAATAGACACATATAACTCGTATGGCCTGCTGTCTAAGAGTAGTGTCCGTGGTACTACATGTAAATGGAACCAAAATGTAATATAACATGTACCATGATCATGTGATGAAAGTTTGCATTGAATTATTTTTGTATTAAGCTTAGCTCCCCCAAACCAGGTAGTTGATATTAAAGTAGCAATTTGTTAAACGGTACCACCACCCAAAAATAATATTCTTATTAAAGAAAGGTAACATCTTTAGTATTCCATTCCATCAACAAGTTCACAAAAATATGTTTCCAGAAAAAAAGAAAAAAAATTGGAAACGCATCACCATTCTAAAGCATGCATTCATGCGGTCTGAATTGCGAAGACTGCGATGTGTGCGGTGAATTGCGATGTGTGCATAGCGAACGAATCGCCCAGGAATACAAAGGTACGCGTTAATAGCATTGGCGCACTCGCAAATAAACCCCTCAAAAAAAGTTCGGAAACTCAAGTTTGATCGATCATATCTCTCATATTTTTTAATTAGCATATTCGAAATTGGTGTCACAATAAAGCCTCATTATATACCTTTCAAACGGTGCATTATGTGTAGTGATTATGCAATTGGGGCGATTGCAGTAGCCCAGAGAATAGGGGGAGGCAGGAAGTGAAATGTCGCAAAATGGCTGAATGTAGTGCATGACTGTGCTGACCAGTTTTTTAAAAGTTCACTTTCTATTGAATACTGCCACCCTTTCCATTCATCAAAATCATTGGAATTTGATACCATTTTAATGGAAATGATCTCTTCATTACGATGGCATATTAATCGTAAGGAATATGCAAATGGGGTGTGTGCAGCGAACCGGAATATGGAGATGGGTCGAGTGTGAAATCAAACAAAAAGATATGGAGTTGACACAAAATCAGAGCGTTGCATTTTTTTCGAGCTTTTGGGAGGATTTTTTAGCATTTCAAATAAAATATTCATGATTCATATTGATATCAACGGAAAGCCCAACAACTCTTCTGTATGAAAATGTAAAATTTATAATGATTTTAGTAAAGGGCGGCTGCAGGGAGATGAATGTAGGGGAGCCTCAAAAGTGACCCATTTCAAAACGCTCGGATTTCAAGGCTCAACCGAGTCACTATTCATGCGTTTTCAATTGAATTCTTCTCATTCATGGCCAACTCATTCAAGTCGCATTACATCCTCCACACAATGGTAAAAGACACCGACAACAAATCAGAGCGTTTTGAAATGGGTCACTTTTGAGGCTCCCCCACATTCATCTCCCTGCAGCCGCCCTTTACAAAAATCATTATAAATTTCACATTTTCATACAGAAGAGTTGTTGGCAGTGCTGTAGTCGAGTCCGGACTCGGACTCGCTTTTGATGGTCTCGTGACTCGGACTCGGAGCCGAGTCCCTATGTAAAACATATGGGAACATGCTATTTCGTTGGGGACTCGGACTCGGAACTTGTGGACTCGACTACAGCACTGGTTGTTGGGCTTTCCGTTGATATCAATTTGAATCATGAATATTTCATTTGAAATGCTACAAAATCCTCCCAAAAGCTCGAAAAAAATGCAACGCTCTGATTTTTTGTCAACACCATATTTTTTTGTCTGGTTTCACACTCGAACCATCTCCATATTCCGGTTTGCTGCGCACAACCCATTTGCCTAATCATTACGATCAATATGCCATCGTAATGAAAAGATAATTTCCATGAAAATGGTATCAAATTCCAATGATTTTGATGAATGGAAAGGGTGGCAGTATTCAATAGAAATTGAACTTTCAAAAAACTGGTCAGCACAGTCATGCACTCGTAAATTAAATGCATCAAGCCATTTTGCGACATTTCACTTCCTGCCTCCCCCTATTCTCTGGGCTACTGCAATCGCCCCAATTGCATAATCACTACACATAATGCACCGTTTGAAAGGTATATAATGAGGCTTTATTGTGAAACCAATTTCGAATATGCTTATTAAAAAATACGAGAGATATGATCGATCAAACTTGAGTTTCCGAACTTTTTTTGAGGGGTTTAGTTGGCCTGTATGGAACCAGGAAATAGCAGTGGTTCCGTAAGTGGTGGAAATTAATTGCTTTGTTTACGAATTACCCAAGTCTTTGCAAAATGTTGGGTATCTATTTGATATCACAAAACGGTACCAAAACATATAATAATGTGTTGTTCTTTGCCTGGTGGTCCCCTTTAAGGTTGGAAATACAATTTTGTATGGAAGGGGATTTTACAGGGAATTTATCAAAAAAATTCGAACAATATACATTTTATTTCTACCCATTTTGTCCTCAGTTGTATTTCAAGGTGTCTGACTACACACATAGTGGGTGTTCAGTGGAAGCCAGGTCGGTGCAAGTTCAACCCAGTTCAAAGGTCAAGGTTACAGCAGGTACGATATAAGGGATCTAGTAACTATGTGCAAAAAATGATGGTTGATACAATGTGTATTGTTGTGATCTGATGTCCAGTAATGTGAACAAATATCAAATGGATGTTATATGGCCGAGTAATGAGCCAAAATGCAAAGTGATATTCACTAACTCGTTGCACTGACTTTGTACACGGTTATGACTATCCAGTAGATAGTTAAAAACTTGAACACTTCATTCGTAAATTTATCTTTTTAACCATAGTACTAACTGGGAACCTGGTGGGCCCTATATTAACTCTATGGGGTTGTAAAATCTAGTAGAGAATGGTTATTTCATTCTGATCAGAAAATCTTCTCTTTTTTTTTTTCAATAACGAGCACTAACACAAAGTTAGAAGCATAAAGTAATTTATGCACTTGTAATTTGGTTGTAACCCCAAAGGGGCCACTCCAAGAAAAAAGTTTGGAAGCAATTACCATTTGTAATCTTGATCATAATATAAATTTCAACAACTTTCTCTTTCATTGCAGTACGGGAGTTCCTTTCCTCGGAGTACAAAATTTGGAATTCCCAGGGAGATGTCTTATCATGCCTTCCACCAGTTCAGCAAGAAACATGACATCTGCTGCAAGAAGGTTTCCTCTTCAGTACTGCACATTCTCCTTGCCACCCGTAGCTACAATGTATGTCAGGAAATGGCTTCTGACAATTCTGCAGAATATAAGGTTTGACATTTAGTGTTTCACTGTTCAGCAGGAAATGTGCCATGTTGCAAATTTCCCTCTAGTTCTGTGCTAGCCAGTGGCCATCAATAGCTACATTATATCAGGAACAACTTTGGACAGTTCACAGTTCACAAATTAAAATTCACAATGTTCACTGTTCAGCAAGAAACATGCCATGTTGCAGTTTTCCTCCAGAACTGTACTAGCCAGATGCCAACAATGGCTATCAGGGAAAGGATTTGGACAGTTCAGCAGAATGATAAGGTTTGACACACAATGTTCCGCTGTTAAGCAAGAAACTTTATACCTATTGCAAATTTCCTATCTTTGTGTTCTTGTAACTCGACTCTGAAAGTTATATTGGTAACCTGCTATGGATAGATTGTAGAATGCAAGATATGGAACTTACAATGGGAAATCTTGTGATGAGTGACAACACCTGATGCCACAGAAAAGCTTTACCAGGAAGCTAGACAATGGTTAAAGGGATCTAGTAACTTTGTTGACATGTGCAAAAAGTGATGAATGGTTGATGCAATGTATATTGTTGTTATCTCATATGTCCACAGGGTATTGTGTGAAAATTTCAAGTCAAATGGACATTGTATGGCCAAGTAATGAGCGAAAATGCAAAGTGACATTCAGTAACTCACTGCACTCACTTTGTACATGGAAGAAAAACTCGCCCGGAGTTTTTCTTATCTGAATACTTCAATCATACATATCTTTGTAACGAAAGGGAAATTTGAAAAACCGAAACCTGTCCCATGATTTTATTGTTAATACGAATACAACAAGGTATAAGGGAACCCCTAGAATAAAAATTTTATTTTGAGGATTTGGACAATGTTACTAAGTCCCTTTAAGAAATCTGTTGCTGTGTTTACTCCCAGTACACCACTACACCCGAGTAGTAATGGGTTTCCAAAGTTTTCATTTTCAGTTCTAACTAAATATGTGAATAACTAGCAAACAAATTTGTATCAAATGAAAGCTTTTGAAAAGTAGTATGAAAATCAGCCAGAAACTTGTCATCTTAAAGGAATAGTTAAGTTTTAGTTTAGAGAGTGCTTCAAGAATTGCCTTTTTTTTGGTGAGGTAATAATAATATTATATTATATTAATAGTAAGTATAATATTTGAAAAAGCACACAATTTTAATGACAGAATCAACTTTGTTTTATCAAAATCGGTTCAGAAACGGCTAAAATACCTATAAATATATCTGATTGAAATAGATGTTGGGGACCAACTTTTATTCAATAGTTTTAAGAAAATATTTACAAATCCTACACATTTCTGAAAATATAATTTTATGATCACTCTATTGAATAATTATTTTTACCAAACCTCACATTCATATATTTCTAAACAAAATTGTTAAAACTTGGTGTCAGGAGGGCTCCCTCTTTTGTTAACAGCAGATTTTTAAATGGAAAATCACCTGTAACTTAGCCGTTAACTGTTGGTATTATTGATAACTGACAAGTTTTAGTTACTAAGATTCTGTTTGACAGTACTACCCCTTTAAGTTGCAAGCTTCCTGTGATGCTTTTCTTATTTGACTGTTATCATGAATACTGTTTATCAATATAATAATGAAGACAAGATATATACTGTAGTGCAATTTTAGTTCAATATTTTTGTAATTCTTTGTATTTTGCAGTTGTCAGCCGATGATGCAGTATTCTTCTTTCGTTTTTTGTTTGATTTTGTATTTGATGCTATCATGAAATGACCAAATGATAAATACAACACAGAACAAAATATTGTTTAATTAATAGGTCATCTATGTCTGATAATTGATTAATCATTTGCATTTATGTTTTTATCTGTATGTTTCAGGAATTAATGATTCCTTTTAGAAATTGCGTAGATGAACATTTACAAGATTTACATTTACAAGATTTAAATAAAAATCTCACTAAACCATTCAAGACTGTTTTATTTTTCAATACTGCCACAAAATGGCAACATAAAACTAGGAAAAACGATTAATGAATTTTATATATATGTTATAAAATATATATATATATATATGTTATCTTAGAGTCAATATGAATTAATATGGGGAAATTCTTGACATAATTAAGATACTTGGATACTTTTATGCACTAAACCAAAGTATATTAGGACCAGTCCTGAATAGATTGATCTTATGTCTGTTCCTTTTACAACTGGTTTATACTTATAGTTGCATACAGAAAAAGGATTATATAAAGATAATTACAAATATTTAACATTTGTAATTATATATTTGTTATATTTTCATAATAAATTATTAATCAAAATGATATTCATGTATTTGGATGTTGTTTCATTTGAAGTCGCTGAAACTACTTTATAAAAGTAATTTTTGAAAGCATAGAAAATATGATGAAATAACATAAGATTTGTAAATTAACTTTCCATTCACTCAATATGCATTCACATTTCTTGGAAGACATGATGTGAGACTATGCAAGCATGATTATAAACAAACATACTACACTCAAACCTCTTTATAACGAGCTCTGTAATAATGAGGTACCTGATATAGCGAGATAATTTCACAGGTACAGGTTCTGATATTTTTTACTATTTATAATCCCCAATGTAACGAGGTAAATTCAATGGGCCCAATGTGCTCATTATAATGAGGTTTTACTGTCTTACTGAAGAAACATTCAGCAAGGTGACAACATAGCTTTCATTTCAATCATCTACATGGGCTTCCTGCCCCTTCCTCTTTTGTTATAATGTTCAGTAAAGGCCTATTTATCCCTTGGACTAGGTTTCCAATGTATCCCTGATGATATTGTTTAAGTCATTCCAGTGACAAGTATCTCATCTTTCTCAATGGACGGGCTGAACTAACAACATTAAATAAATATCTTTTCTGGCAAGATTTTTAAAGCAAACCAAATGAAAGCACAACAAGCTGTAATGGGACTGAATGTCCAACATCTCCTTGATTCAATCTTTCCTGCTGTGATTCAAGTCCTGAAGTTCCTCTAGTGACAAGTACCTGATCTAACTCATTGGTGGGAATGTACCAAGGATGTTCATGACATCATCCATATCTTTCACAGCAAGACAATTACATCAATCAGTAACTCTTGTGATTAAGTATCCTATGTCTCCCTGGTGCTATCTTTCTCAAAGTCACTTCAAATCCTTGATCTCACAGTGTGGTAGGACTGAACCAAAGATATTACTGGCACCATCCATATCTTAACAGCAAGAATATTACATCAAATTAAATGATATTTATTCTTGAGACTAAGTGTCCAATGTTTCTCTGATGCTATCTTTCCCGGGTTGATTCAAGTCCTTGAGTCCATCCAGTGACAAACATCTGATCTCACACATTGGTGGGACTGGACAAAGGATGTTACTAGCATCATCCATATCTATCACAGCAAGAATATTAAATCAACCAGCATGAATTTTTGAGACTAAGTGTCCAATGTTTCCTGATGCTCTCTTTACAGAGTTGCTTCAAGTCCTTGAGTCCCTCCAGTGACAAATACCTGATCTCACACATTGGTGGGACTGGACCGAGGATGTTAATGTTACCATCCCTTTCACAGCAAGATAAATTACCAGAAAATACATGGTATGAATTCTTGCGACTAAGTGTCCAATGTCTCCCTGATGCTATCTTTACCGAGTCGCTTCAAGTCCTTGAGTCCCTCCAGTGACAGGTATCTGATCTCACAGTCTGGTAAGGCAGCACCGAGGATGTTGATGATACCATCCATATCTTTGACTGCAGGAAGATCGCACAGGAACAACTTCTCCAGTTTGCTAAAAAAACAACCAAACAAAAAAAATGGTGAAAACAAAGTGCCAGGGTAGGAAATACACGGGGGCTGAGAGCGACTTTTCCCCCTAATTTTCAAAATAGCCCCCTGAAATCAGTAGGTAGCCCCTTAAATTACCATAGGGTATTATGTAAAATATGTTGTGATATCCATCAGATTGAAAAAGTAGCCCCCTAAAATGAAAAATGTATACTTTTTTTATGCAGTATCATAACATATCACTTATTTTTCTTTAATAACTCATTCATCAGAAGTTCCTATTATAAACCTAACAAAACAGGTGCACTTCTTAAATAATCTCTTCTTTACTGGAAGGATTTCTGCCCGTAAATTGAATGTACACTTACTGAAGTTGGGTTAGAGTGGCCAGTCCTTTGTCGGAAACATCCCCGCAGCTGCTGATCTGGAGTTCTTGAAGACAGTCCTTGAGATAAATGAGCTTGGAAACACAAAGATCCTGCAGATATGTGCAGTGATGAAGCTTCAGGTAGCTGAGGTGCTCCAAATTGTCTGCACAAAGATAAAAGAGGAAAACAAAAACTGACATGCAAACAAAGATGCTTCTAAATAAATCATTTATTGACCCACACAGTTAGCATTTATACACAAATCCCTTACCTTATATTAACATAAACCATTTTACATAGGAACTTTATGATCACTGTCATGTGATGATAGTACTTTTTAATCCAGTGTGCTCTTACATAAACTTATTCAGGACTAGTTTCTAGGACCTTCTCAATTCTGGTGCTGGTCGGGTTGACGTGAGAGTGGGTATACAACATATCAAACAGACTTAAACCCTGGCATCCTCATGTACCAGTTCATATAATATCGTGAATATGTGATTGAAAGGTCCATAATATCAGCACTGATCAGTGATCAATGATCAGTAAAACCGCATTACAACAAGCAAATTGGGCCCAATGAATGTACACGTCTAGTAATATCAGGGCTTAAAAATATATAAAATACATAGAACCTGGACCTGTGAAATTACCTCCTTATATCAGGTACCTAGTTATAACAGAGCTTGTTAAATAAAGAGGTTCCACTGTACATTGCTTGTCCCTCTTTCAACAACTTAATGTAATTACAACTCACTGAAATGCTCAAAGCCAATGTGCATGATGCAAGAGTCTGTGGCATCTATCTCTACGATCTTCAGCTTGTCTCTGCCCCCAGCAGGAAGAAGGTTGTAGTCCTCCGTCCACTTTTCAAAGTTCTTGAATCTGACCGAAGCGCCACAACGAAGGAGCCACTCAGATGCTGCCCTGTCTGGGCCAACTTCCCTGATTCTTGACTGGTCAACCCTGAGTGAATTTTTACAGAAGGATTGTAATGATAAGAAATCAAACTTGTTCGTGACCTTGAAAAGGAATACCGCATGAAATATATTATACATGAAAGAAAAAGGATTATTTGTATTTGCAACCATATTCACAAGTATCTTCAGGACTTCAATGTTTTTTTGAGAGCATAGTGAGATTAGAACAAAAACATGCTCAACACATGTCATATACAGTAAACCTGTGATTAGTGACCACCTAAGGGAAACAATAACAGTGGCCACAGTATTATATATCTAGATAGGTTCTGTAACATTCTTTTTTTTCTGCAAGGGATCACTTTTGGTTGGCCACTATATGCAGGTTATCTGCTACAAACAGGTGACCACTAAGACAGGTTGGACTGTATTTAGTGCTGTAACTGACCTTGATGATCGGATCGTTTGATCGGATCGGCAAAATTTTATCGATCTTCGAAATCGGATCGATGATCGGGATCGGAAGATCGGCTATAAAAAAAAAAATAATAATAAAAAAAAAAAAAAAAAAAAAAAAAAAAAAAAAAAAAAAAAAAAAATCGTTTTTTTTTTCCTTTGGAAAATGATCCCCAAAAAACACAATTTGGGAATATAAATGAATACCAAAGCAACATATATCCATATTAATAAGCCCAAGGTAATCTTGTACGGGTATGCTTTCATTTCAAACTGATTACCTCTTCTTTTACAAAATTATTCACGCCGATTTTGAGCTTAGTCCCATGTGATTAATTTGGCGTAACCTTTCAGAAACACATGGGACTAAGCTCAAAATCGGCGCGAATAATTTTGTAAAAGGAGAGGTAATCAGTTTTAAATGAAAGCATACCCATACAAGATTACCTTGGGCTTATTAATATCGATATATGTTGCTTTGGTATTCATTTATATTCCCAAAATATGTTTTTGGGGATCATTTTCCAAAGAAAAAAAAAACAGATTTTTTTTTTTTTTTTTTTTTTTTTTTTTTTTTTTTTTGCCGATCCGATCTTCCGATTTTTTCTGCATGATCGGAAATCGGCAAAAACGGTCCGATCATGTATGATCGGATCGTGATCGGCATGCCGATCCGATGATCGGTTACAGCACTAACTGTATTCATAATAAGTTAATGTACAACTACAAGTGTACTTAATTAAAGTCACTTACTGGTTGAACACAGCATTCAGCATTCCCCACAAGGAGCGAATACTGATATGCTGGAGATGGGTCACGCCCACTTTAGCAAACTGGCTTCTGCTCAACATCTAGAATAGAAACAAAACAAAATCATGAACATTTACAGAAATTACAGTTATTTATTATAACAGATTTCTAAACATCAATTTATTGAAGATATAAATGTCAACAAAGGAAAGCAAACAATAGAAGAGGCCCAGGTCATACCTTTACAAAAGGATATGCAGGAGAGAGAATCACAATGCAATATGAATATGTAACAATTAGGAGGTCTCGGGTTCGAATCCCGCTGGAATCCCATTTTCTTTGCTCTTTTTCATTCATGAAATAAACCTATAATATAAACAAACAAAAAATAATTATTTAACATCAATAAATCATAACGTAATATCTTAGACTTAATACCATTTACGCCATGGGTGCATGTATATTTGCGCACCCCCCCCCCCCCCCCCCCCCCCCAATGTGGCCAATCTTCTTCTTCTTCTTCTTCTCCCTCCGCTCTTTCGGAGATCAGTGCGGCGAAACCCACACACCGTTCCTGCTGGTAGATTTCAGATTGCATGCTAGTATAGACATAGTGGTACAAGAGTTAGCATAGCATAGTCGCTCGCGAGATATGCAGTTTATAAAGAAAGTTCAAAATAACTATATTCAAACGTTCAATGAGAGGGGGAGGCATAAGGGTATTGGGAAGCACCAGGACAGCAGTTGTGAAGCAGAGAGGGTCTGAGAGAGGGCAAACGGCTGGATACAATCCTGCGAAAGCCCAAGGGCGGTGTGCTTCAAGGCTTGTTCAGACTGCCACAAAGTGCACTTCATCCTCTATGCAGTTGCTACACAGTAGACATAGATCTGTTGAGCTTTTCCTAATCGTCTTTAGTCTTGCCTGCACAGGGTAAGTCCTGCAAGACAGCTGGGCTCTGATGGAAAGGGCCTGACGCAGAAAGGTGCCAGCTAAGCCAGATGGATAGAAACTGGGAAGAGCTTGCGGGTCCTTGTCTAGCCAGAACTTGAGGGATGACTTTCTCAATATGTCCGTGAGCTGACCACGCTACGCCACTGCACTGCATCTGCTAGATTTACAAATCTAGCGCTTTCATGGCCTCTTTGACATTATTACTGAAATATTTTACTGTCTGCCTTCTAGCTAGAAGGCCACGACAGTAAAATATTTCAGTAATAATTTCAAACTCAAAGTCAAGAGGCCATGAAAGCGCTAGCCGCTAGATTTGTCGATCTATTCTAGTGCAGTAGTGGAGTAGTGGCACCAGCAGAATCACATTGCCGTAGTGCGTTATTTTTTCGCTCGGCGGGGCAATTGAAATTTGTGCGAGGGGTGTTGGCGAATTCACTTTGACCCAGTTGACAATGAGTTGTTAATGGTTACGACCAGATGCTAGCGGTATAGAAAAATGGTACCACGTAGTGTGCGGGGTCATGAGTAACATACAAAGTATTTTACACATGACAGAACAGGTATAACTATGAGTAGTGCCGTGGCACTGCCAGCACCGACACTAGCGACTTTTCGCAACCGGCGACGCGGCCTTCTACAACGCTAATCTTAGCGGGGGGTCGCACTCAGAGCGAAAATTTCCGCGTAGCGTCCAAACCTACGACGGTAGTTGGCCGAAATAGCGTTCTGTGTACAGCGACTACGGAGCGGTATAGATCGGTGGTGGTAAGCCCTTACTTCAATGGGTCAGCCAGAGGTCAGAGGGGTTAGCCAATCAGCGCGCTTGGTCACTCGAGCAAGGAGACGTTCTGTGTATTCTTCACTGCGAAACTGCAATAGATCGCGACGGTAGCCAGAGTACGGAGACGCTCACAGCTCATTTAAATACCCCGTACTCGGCACTTGCGTCGCCGTGCGAAAAGACGCTAGGAGTAGGACTGGTCAGTGTCACTGACATTGCGCCATCTATCTAGTCAAACTATTCTGAGGCGCATTCTCTCATTCACATTCATTGATTCAAATCTGTCCAAATACATTTTCATCATGCATTGATTTTTATTGCCACTTGTTGTCATTGAAATTGAATTGTCCATGACCATGACCATGACTCATGAGGCATGAATGATGATACGGCATCCATATTTTCATAATCACTAACACAAATGTACACGTGTCGGACTGACCATCGCAAAAGAAATGCCCAGCAAAGTCAGTAGACAGCCAAATAGCACAGGAATAAAAACACGTCTAGTTTATTATCAACGCCCTATAGCGCCCTCTAGCGTTCTAGCGTTGATGTTGATAATGTGTGGAATATGCACGTCGTGATTACCGGTGGCCTGAAACACAAAATGGGATTCCTGCCGACACAATGTTATGGTAAGTTTAAAGAGCAATAATCAATGTATCATTTCGTTCATTTTCTGACCAAATATGATGTATTTGTGCAAAGTTATGCTGCTTCAAAGAAGGGTTATTGAAAAAAAAATTATTTTGCATGCCCTCAAACTTTGCTGGATCCTGACCCATATTAAACATGGATTAAATACATTTTATGTGCACTGGAAAGCCAATATTGTGGCGCAAATTTTGACACCAAATTCATTTGGGCTCAAAAATAAAACTATGTGTCAAATTTTGAGTCAAAGTTGGTGCTAAATCCGAAAAATTATTAGAATGAGCTACGAAAGCTGTATGCTGTGTCACGTGACCTTCGCATAAGCGTGAAATTTCGTCCTGCATTCGCGGAGCTAGACTTGTTTTGGAGATTCGATGTTGCCCCACCTATTGAAATTGGTGATGGATATTTGATTTGTTTGTTCTAAACTCGTCTTCACTGTCTCTGCGCTTAGAAAATATTGAATTTGTCGACATCGACATCCATTGTTTAACCCATACCACGGCATGATTATATATATATTGGCCTAGGTCGGCATTTTTCTAAGTTTGTGACTTGTGTGACTGAGTGTGAGAGACTGTGAGTATTACTATTACTGTATACACAATTGAAGTTTACTTTTCTTGTTGTTTGTACTATTCTATTGTACTTTGTAGTTTGTAGTTGTAGTTGTAAAACAAAGTCTAGGCTGTCTGAATTTTATTCATGATCTGTGATGGCTGCTTTACATTTTATCTTGCTCAATCCGTACTGTTCCCATACTATAAATGCATGATCATGATGATGCAAAATCATTGCACAAAATTTAAAGGAAATGTTATCTAGACTAATTAATAATGAGACAAGCCATTTTTGTTTTCTTCATTTTTCTGATCGGAATATTCTGACTCGACATACGTGTCTTTAAATTTGGCTCTGCTGTTAAAATACTGACAGTGCATACAATGCTCAGATTCATGCTATGTCTAGAATTCTTGCGGAATGTTGATTGTTTTTTTTTTCTTCCCCTCTTTCTTCTCTAGCTGTGGCCCGACATTCAGTATCGGTTCGGTGGATGGGGATGTGATCATGTTGTCACAGGATCGGTCACCCTCACCTTACTCCCTGACGACAGCGGCGCTCCTGATGCTCCCGCCGGCGTCTGCGGTTGGCCCACGCTACAGACATACTGCTGAGCTGACGGGACGGCCAGATCTCCCGGGGTCCTGGTCCACTGGTGATAGGTGCTTGCTGGCGACCGGCTCGCGGATTAAATTACTGTACTAACTGGTATGTACAAACTAAACTGCGATACTACACATCGATGTAAAGGTGATATACGACGAAACACTAGATAACAGCATGCAAACGATACTATAAACTGTACTGAAGACTGTCTGGGTTTCAACTCACTAAACAATACATCACCCAGGCAGGCCTTATATACCCTTCCCAAGGCCATTTAGCAGGCCTGACATACCGCCTTTCCTGGGGCAACTATTAATATACTTTGAGAAAACATTTAAATCATTGATATTGACAATGATATTGATGCTGTAGTTCTGTATAGGGACAAAAAGTGTGAACAAATCATAAAACATTCAAGAATAAGGACATGAATTCAGCCTAAGTTGGGAGTGATGAAGTACGTTTCAATGGTGAGATCTTCATTAAAGTTTGGATAATAAACATCAAGAGCGGCTTAATCAGTGGCGAGGTGAGGGATCTCATCGGAGTCGCTGAAGGACGCACTACTATTTGCAACATCATCGTAGGCCAGATGTCGGATGTCAGCGACGTGGAAGGGGAGGAGAGCGTCGTCATCCAGGCAGTCATCTTCGAGAAGATGGATGTGGCAAGCGTCTTTGTGGGCGACATCACGCTTCGCGACAACAACATCAGGAAATGGACTCTGTTGTCAGTGTACTTATCTTCGGTATGCTGGTAAAGTCTTACTTCAGGAAGACCATGAGAAACTGAATGTCAGTGCAAAGTTGCAGATTTCTAGTGCACAGTAGAAACACTACTTGTTTTAGCACAGTCATGGAGTTGGACACATTGTGATTTGAGAAAATGTGTAACACTGAAATGAAAACATGGACACATACTTCACCTTTTTAGAAAATAGGACTAAGCTGAAATTAGACTAAACATTTAAAAGAAAATAACAATTCTTAGTTCAGATAATTATTTTTTCTGTATTGTGAAATGAACAGTTCATGAACTTTGATTCACAAGAAGGAACATTTTAATTCCAGTTAAATCGCTGAGATATTGAGCTGAACTTGGACTTTGAACAGTTTGATTCATTTCATGCAAGCAATCTCAGCTCAGAAAGACTGTTGTTGTGAAAGGCAACTACATGTAAGTATGTGATTACATGTATGTATATAGATCTACAAGTTTGTCAGTTAGCTTCTACTCAGCGGTGAGTATAGATCTATATGACTTTGAATACCGTCTACAGTATGACATTTTTTAATGTACTGAAATCAATGTTTCTGTATTAGGGCTGAAATTATGTACCTTTACCTATACATGTACTCTTTCAGGAACAAAGTTTATATTTTATTTCAGGGCTCCCTTTTGAATTTCATGAAAGTTTTTGTGGGCTACTTTTCCAACTTTCGGGGGCTTCAAATTTCTGGGGCTATTTCTTTTCTAATATCGGGGACTACTAAGGGCTTGCCACTCACACTGGCCCACTAGCCTGGGGCCAGTAAAATTGCACCTTGGGCCAGCAAAAATTTATAAAATTCAATATTTTGGTGGCCTGAGGGGGCAAGCAGATTTTCAACATGACATGGACAAAATTAGGCAATTTGTGGCTTGATCAGGAAGAGTGATATTTTGAATAGTAAAAAGATTACGAAATAAATGTTTGGGGCCAGTGAATATTTTAATCGAGCGATCAGAAATAGGGAAAAAATCATTTGACTGGAAAAAAAGGCAAAAAGATGAGTGTGGAGCCCTTGGCTACTATTTACATGTACATTGTAGCTCTAATGGTGTAAGTGATTATCGGATCTGCATTCATTGTTCGATCATGATCCATATTGATCATGCAGAAAAATAGGTGGATTTTGTTTTCTTTATCTTTTCCCCCTGTAATTATTTGTTACATGTTAATCTGAGGTCAATGACTCTTGTGTACCTGTTAACACATTCCCTACGAGTTTATGGAATCCCCATAGACTTTGTATACAACCCACTCGGTTCCCGTGGTCAAGGGGTTAAAACAGTGTACAGTATTATTACCTTAAATGCAATCCAGTGATTGATCAGATAAGTTAGCATGTTTCATACTTACAAGTTGCTTTACAAGTTGAGTGAAAATTGTACTTTTATCATCCAAACAGTGCACTTGTCAAATGATAATTTGTAATGTATGGTAAATATGATATTCCATGTTTACATCTAGTCCATGCCTTAGCTTGTTGCATGTACAAGTACACATTGTACAGAAGTGTGTAATTAGATTCATGGATTCATTTATGTCAAGGTTGTTATCAATTAGACAGGGATCAACACTCACACTGACACTCACACAAAATTGCACTTTGGGCCAGCAAGTAATATGTTTGTGGCCCGATCGGGCAAGCAGATTGATTACTCATTAAATAACATTGTTGGGGAAAGTAATTTTTCTTTCAGACCACAGAATAGGAGAATATTTTACTGGCCCAATTAGGCCACTGAGAAAAAAAGTTGACTGTGGAGCCCTGAATTAGAGATATTTTTTTGTATCTAGTAAGATGATAAATTGCTTTTCACAAATGTGTCATAAACAGTTACTTTATACCCTCATGGCGTTTTACACTTATTTAATTATGGAGAAAGCTTTTCTATGATCGTATAGACTAAATGTTATATAATTGAATCCTTAAATGCCTTTTTACAAACAGTATATTCTTGCCATCTGAACATCTTATTATTGTGATATGTTTGTATCAATGGCACACTTGCTATTATTATTAACAGATGTCTACTGCATGTTTATTTTCATATAACACGTTTCATTAAAAAAAAATCAAATGATTTCCTTGTTTCCAAGTGTTACAATTACATGTATGTGTATGTGTGTCATGTGTTGTTGTGTAGGTGCATTTGCATGTGTGTGTATGTATAATAATAATTTAATAATATAAACAAATATTAAATCTAAACAAAATTACAAAAAAAGTATTGATGTATGTATACTTACATTATGTTTGTATGTATGTATATGTATGTACTTTGTATTATGTATACATTGTATGTCTGTATGTATGTATGTGTGTAATGTATGTATGTGTGTGTGTATGTATGCATGTATGTTTATGTGAGTGATTGTTTTTGTTTTGAACATAGCAGATATTTGTGTTGCACTCTTTGTGATGTATGCAATGTTTATGACGAGATATATGATTGAGTGACCCCCACATCGGCACACTAAAACATTTCCGACAGTTTAAAACTTAAAAATTGTACAAATTTCTTGAAATTGTACTCACACATTGAGAAAATAGTGCAGATTCTGATGCGATGATCAGATTTGCGATGTATTAATTATATTTTGAGATAGCGCCTTCGAACGCGCGCGTGGTTTTTTTGCTTCACAAGTTCGAAGTGTTCTTAATACCGGCACCCCCTCAACTCTCGTTGACAATGCACGCAACTCCAAATTTCTTGTGCGATGTTAATTTTATTGGCATAATTTCACAAATTTACTCGTAGCGGACGATCTACGCATTATTTCTCCTCAAAATTTCGACCAGTTTAGTTTTTAAGGGTAGCGCGCATCATCACATGCGCGATTTTTCACAACACGCGCAAAAACAAATATTACGCGGTGTGCCGATATTAAAAACAGTGCCGATGTGTAGTACACCTACCATACATGTATGATGTAATAATATTGTTTCAGTAAAACTAAAAGGGGGGATTTAATTTCCAGATTTCTTGTTTTTACCAATCATTTAGTGTTCCTTATCAGTACCTAAAAGTATATAAAAATTGCCACCTACTAGTCAAATGTTACAAACTTTGAACATGAAATGTGTAAATATCTACAAAATGTATCCCTAATAAATGCCATAAATCCTAAGCACGCTCACACATACTGGACGAACACAAGGTAAACAATGCCTGCATACATGTACATAAATCACTACTCAACATTTTTTCCCACACTTGGAATACAGTACGTGGGACTGCAGTGATCATATCCTGACTGAATTTCGTTCATAAACATGTATATGAAAGTTGTTATTGTTTGTTAGATATCCTTACAAATGTTTATCTAAGGTCATTTCATCCGTTTTTACCGTAAAACTACAAATAATTATGACTGTATATTAAATAAGTTACACTTTGATAGTTATTTTGCGCTAGCAGAATACGCCCCAGTCCGAAGGGAATGACGTAATTCCTCTCGGCCGCTGACTGACCAATCACAGAGCAGGATATCGTCTCTTCTCAACGGTCGTGTTTTGATGAGTTTTTGACATTGTAGTTGTGTTAGATTTTGCTGGATCCTGACCCATATTAAAACGTTTACACCCCCATGTTTATATTTTCGGAAAGAAGAATAAATTGCGATTATATACGTTAGACTTTCATTTGGGCTCAAAAATAAAACTATGTGTCAAAATTCGAGTTGTTTTCAAAGTTTTTGTCTTTGTAAAAAAACACATTTTTAACGTGGAAATTGAATTATTTACAGGATTCGTATAATAAATATACTTAAATATTCAATAACTCCAGATATTTACTATGATATTGCAAAAAACAGAGCGCAAAAAAGTGATAAAATAAAGGAGATATCGTCGTTTGAAAAAGTGCCTTTTCGGAGATCTCTACGGTAGGGCACATCTACAATGTATTGTAAATGGTCCTGATGGACCATTTACTGCTCACAGTGGTAAAAATCTACGGGACACAATTTGAACTACAAACAGAGAGAAAAGAACAGCATATCTAAAGTAAAAAATTGCATACCTAGATTGAAGCTGATTTTATGATTTATTGTACAAAATTTCATTTTCAAAATGATAAGTCATACTTACAAAAATCGTCATATAAGTTCCATTTCTTTCTCTTCCTGCTCGATGTCCCATCGTAAACAAAGAAAGCCCGCCCGCAACATGCGGAGGCCGCTTATTATTGTCCAAAACAAGCCAACTCGCGATCTGCAAGCATGCCCGCCGTATCCGATTTCGGATACGCCGTATCAGAATTCGGATACGCCGTGTCAGAATTCGGATACGGTAACACGTGTGGTGTGGGAAGCTTGCGGGAAATACATGACAGTCATCCAGATAGCAGCAACACTTTCGAGAGGGATCACGACTGAGATTTTCTCAGTCTTTTTATTTTCCAAAACTGCAGATTTTCCATTTTTTTCGACATTTGAAGAATAATTTGGACCATTTTGGTAAGTTCATATAACACTTGTATCATTTTTAGGGCCAGTCATGATTGATTTTGTTGAATTTAAGATAAGAATTTTGTGTGAAATGTTGACAAACTTTTTTTGTACTGTCCCACATTGTTCCCGTATAGCGCAGCATTACAATGTAGTGTTGTGTGCGGTAGGGGTCAACCCGGCCAAATACGCTGTATTAATGAAATCCCCGCTATAGTACAGGGCCGATCTTCCTCTGCCGGTAGGCTGTAGACTCTCAACTCTCAAGTAGAATGGAAGGTCCGTCAATTTAAGACGTTCAGTCAACGAATGGCGATTAGCGCCTTCTATTATCTGGAAAAGAGACAAATATAAAACTTACATTCTTCAAAACGCCTGTCATCGTGATGATATTTTTTCCGTCTGTGCAACGACTGAGACCTGTGGAGCAACATTCGACGACATTCGACGTCGCGTCGAGCTAGCTGCGCTGCGCCGGCGGCGGGCCGGCGCGGCGGCGGATCGGAGCGCGCGGCTTCGGCCGGGGATCGCGAGCTACCTACTGGCGCTGCGCTGGCATGCATGCACCGTTGTCAACTTTTTAACGTACGCGTTGGTTTAGCTTTGCCTGCACATTCATGCACGGCCGGGCACGTCACATGAATGATTGATAACTCGATCACAGCTGCATGCGCATGCATGCAACTCTCCAATTTGAAGAAACCGACTGATTCAGAGGCGAGTGTAGTCAGAGAATCTACCAAAATGACTTCAAAAACATTGCCATTATTTGGTCGTAAGTTCAACTTTCGTAAATTCTTAGGTATCTTATTCCATTCGAACATATATTTTTACTAAATACTATGTAATTTAACTAGTTCAGAAGAACATTTGTTAACTATAATCAGCTATCAGGGGCCGCACGCACGACAGCGACGCCCCTGGTTAGGTACATGTTACGTACGTGTCTCAAAGGGTATTCGTCTCAAATACTCTCATAAAAAAGTTATTCTGAAATGAACTACTAAGTACGTAATAGTATGCAGTGGCGTACCCAGGATTTTTCAAGGGGGGGGGGGGGGGGGGGTTATTTTGTAAAATTTTCGAAACCGAGACCAAGTACCTTCATCATTCATGCCTTAAAATTTGTCGAGACCGAGACCACGGTCCGTCAAAAATTTTCGAGGCCGATCGAGACCAAGACCATTGGTTGAGAACCCCTCTCAGTGGGGGGGGGGGGGGGGGGGTGCAGTGGCGGACACAGGATTTTCCAGGGGGGACCAGAGGGAGGGGGGTGTCCCCCCTCCCACGTCCAGGGAGCTTTGGCAAATTTTACACTAGAATGGAGCTATATCTGGTGCATATCGGAGGTGAAATTCTCTAGTTTTCAATTTCAAATGATAGAAAAACAGTGGACAGTCTTTATTTTTTATTGCGAGCGAGCGGAGCGAGCTTGAAAAATTTAGCAATTTAACATCGAAAATTTGAACATTTCGGAAGCTTGAACATTTTAGCAATTTAACATCGGAAATTGCCATTGGAAATTGCCATTTGTTTCAATATTATTGTATGGGTATATATTCGTGTTATGTTATTGCGTTTTGTTGAAGGGTAATATATAAACACCCAAGGTTGTAGAATATTAGAATTATATACGAATGCGAGCGGAGTGAGCTTGACAATTTTAGCAATTTAACATCGGAAATTGCCATTTGTTTCAATATTATTGTATGGGTATTCCTTTTTTATGTCTTACGATTTGGCGTTATGAAGGGTAATATATAAACACCCGAGGTTGTAGAATATTAGAATTATATATATACGAATGCGAGCAGAGCAAGCTTGACAATTTTAGCAATTTAACATCGGAAATTGCCATTTGTTTCAATATTATTGTATATGGGTATATTCGTGTTATGTTATTGCGTTTTGAAGGGTAATATATATCCCGAGGTTGTAGAATATTATATACGAATGCGAGTAAACAGTACACACAAATGGGTGCGCGCCTAGGCCAGTGTGATTCCCACGACACTACAGGGTAAAGAAAAAAGAAAAAGAAGAAAAAAAAACATCAATTTTTTTTTTTTTTTTTTTTCTGGAGCACCGGGTTCCGACCGTTGCAAGTCGATCGGAACCCGGTTTATAAAATATCCGTAATGACTCGGACTTAGTCTCACTTAAAGAGCAATGAAACCCAAGCAAAATGTTGCTTTCATTCACTTGAAGAGATTAGGAAGAATAATCTCTGAAAGTTCGAGCATAATCGGGTAAGAAACAAGAAAACTATGGCTCTTTGAAGATGTCCATTTATTCCTATGGGGAACTCAAATTGGCAACGCACTCTGATAAGTGTGTGGACTACTCCGGCATATGTTTTGTACACAAATGTTCCCATTTTTACAGTTTTCTTCATAGTCACACTTTTCCATTCCCCCAACTCATGATATGTTATGTATAAATGCATTCTACAAAACATATAGTTGAACTCAAACAAAGGGTAAACATAAATTTTGAGAAAATTGAACAAAATTGAAATTTTGTGTACAAAATGTATGGGGATCGTAGTCCACAACTTTGCCAGAGTGCATTGCCAATTTGAGTCCTATTCATCCTATTTAGTGTCTTATAGTGCATACAACAATTTGTCTGGGTTTCATTGTCCTTTAAGACGTCCTACAACAAAAACTACTCAACCAAAATGACTGTTCTTGGTATCAGTTTTCATTTGAAAGGACACTCTATCCAATGGACACAATCATTTTGTTACTATATTTTGGGAAGTGCCCCGTTTCGTTTTTGGGGGGCCACCCTGTATACATGGGAAAATTAAATTTATTAAAATTAAATTTATTGTTGGCATGTTTGTTTTTTGTTTCTTATTTCACAGTTGGAACATATTGCCTGAAAGGATTTGACACAGTACACAGATGTTTGGATACAGCTCTACAAAACGGCTATCGCCTGATAGGTGAGTTCTAGCAAGCTTGTCCAAATGGAATGTGTTTGCTGAGCTGAAAAGAAGATGAGATGGAAGAGAATGAGGAGGACAATGAGATGAGGGAGAAGGAGGGGAAAAGAAAGAAGAGGAGGAGAAATATGGTAGAAGGCCAGGAGGGAGAAGGGGGGGTGAGGGGAACATTGGAGCTAGGAAGAAGATGGAAGATGAGGAAGGACAATGGTCGGAGAAGAAGAGGGAAGAGGAAGATAGTAGAAAGGAGCTCAAGGAAGATTGGAGGAGGTTAAGAAGGAATATGGGAGGAGATGAAGGAGTGGATGAGGAAGATGGGAGGAGAAGAAAAGGGAAGATGGGAGGAGGGAGAAGAAGGTAGATGAAAGAAGAAGAAAGAAAAGAAGGGAATGGGAGGAGGGAGGAGAAGGAAGATGAGAAAAGAAGAAGGAAGAGGATGTAGATGGGAGGAGAAAAGGAAGGAAGATTTGAGGAGGGAGAAGAAGGAAGGGAAGGAATAAAATCAGAAAGGAGGAGAAAGATGGGAGAAAGGAAAAGAAGGAAAATAGGAGAAGAAGAAGGAAGAAGAAGATTGGAGAGGAAAGAAGAAGAATGAGGAAGATGGGAGGAGGGAGAAAAGGGAAGAAGAGAATGAAGATGGGAGAAAGAGGAGGAGGAAGATGGGAGGGAGAAGAAGGTAATAGAGGAGAATAAAAAGGAAGAGGAAGATGGGAGGATGGAGAAGGGGGAAATGGGAGGATGGAGAAGGAGGAAAAGGGAGATGGGACGATGGAGAAGAAGGAAGATGGGGGAGATTGGAGGAGTAGGAGGAAGATGGTAATAGAAGACAAATGAAATTGGGAGAAGGAAGATGAGAATGTGGATGATGGGGGAGGAGAATTAGGCAGAGGAGGAGGGGTAGAAAGGAGGTGAGGGAGATGGAAGAGGAGGAGGAAATGTTGTTGGCCCTAAGATGAAATGGGACCGGTTAGTGAAATTTGACAATGATTCTGTTTCTGTTATAGTGTCAGTATACTGTTTGTTATTGAGAAAGCCTGTGATGTGCCCATCATTTAAAATCAATTAAACATTTAGCATTCAGTCAACAATTGACATTTCAAATGGTACCAATTTGTCACATACAGTCCAGTCCATCCCATCTCCCCTTTCCCTCTACCTCTCCCCCTCTCTTTATATTATACATTGCAAACGTATATTATATGTTATTTGTTTTATTAGTGTGAAAATAATGTAATAATGATATGAACATTTATATAGCGCAGTTACTATAAATATATACTCTACTGCGCTTAAATCATTATTTTTAATTATTATTACCCATGGTCATCGGGTACATTTCAAACCCACACAATGATATTGCATGCTTTCTCAACTCCCCGGGGAGCATACTAGCCGAGCTGCCACTGATGATAAAATAATAATAATAATAATAAATCATTTATAGAGCGCGGAAACTATGTGTATATATTCTACCGCGCATATTAATATTAATACCCATGGTCATCAGGTACATTTCAAACCCACACAATGATATTGCATACTTTCTCAACTCCCCGGGGAGCATACTAGCCGTGCTGCCACTGATGATGGCACTAAGGCTAATTAACACCTGACCATGGTACCCATTTATACACCTGGGTAGAGAGCAGCAATTGTGGATTAATTGTCTTGCTGAAGGACAAACGCAGCGGGCCTACACAGGGTTCGAACTCGGGATCTCACGATCGGAAAGCGCACACTCTACCAATCTTGCCACACCACGTCCACAATTGAGTTGTTATTTTAAATCCTTTTTTGATCTCTCACCATTCAGATACTGCTGCTGTTTACGAAAATGAAGCAGATATTGGAATCGCCCTGAAGGAGCTCTTGCCCAAGCATGGATTGACGAGAGCAGATGTCTATGTGACAAGCAAGCTCTGTTAGTATCTAATTTTGTATAACCCCCTTTAGGATGTCTGCTCTGTATGAAACTGAGTCTTATCATAGGTCAACAGCCATCAGCATTTTAGCTGTTTCCACGGTAGTTACAGTAATTGTACACTGACAACAATTGCAAAAGTTTAATGAAACGGCCCAGATAGCATTTATGTATATCCATGATCACTTAAAGATACTGTCATCCTTTTGCAAGCCAAAGGTAAAAAGTCTTATATGAAAGAAAATACCATTTATGAGCCACTAGTCTGAGAACATTAGAACTAAACAAAACTATAGATATATGCTTTTAATAGTGGAGTTATCGTGATTTTAGAGCTCAGTAACTCAACAACTATTATGAGTATTTAATAAGTCTAGCATACTCTTTAAGGTGTTTGTCCTTGATGTTCACAAACCAAATTTTATATTTATTTTGGTTAAAGATATAGTTGAGTATTGGTCAATGTCCACTTTAGCGAATCAAAGTAATTCAATCAGATTTGTGGTGCAACATATTTATGATGTTATTGTTGACAAGACCAAATATATGACAAGTGTATTTGTTATTCCATTTGCTATTTACATGCATTTAAAATTATCAAAAATTAAAAAAAATTAACGCATTTGTTAGCCACAAGGTCAGCACATTTATAGTAAGGTTTCAACAAGGGAAATAGTACACAATAAAGAAAATTGTTAATGTACAAAATAATCCTCATTTGTAGCTCCATTTCAAATACCAGCGCCTTCTGACCAGGGTCCCAGTGCCTATGATGCCTGCCTTCAGTCACTGCAAAGACTTCAGATGGACTATCTAGACCTCTACCTCATCCACTGGCCTGGCACCAGGAAGGTAGAACACAGCGACCCCAAAAACGCCAAGTTACGAAAGGAGAGCTGGAAGGCGCTCGAGAGATTGCACCATGAAGGTAGTTGCCCGAAATATTAACATTTTATCAACATTTTCATTGATTTTATAGACAATGAAAACTTACAATTTCTACACTTTCTGGACATTATCTAGCAATATGTTGATATGTAACCATAAACCAGTAAAAAGAATAAACATAAAAGTATACAAATTATCAACAATTTTTACTTTAAATTTGTTTCTTGTGGTCAACACATTAATTTTGATGTAGTTTTAATTTGGTAAACCTCTTACTAATATTAGCATTATCATGGTTTTCAAAATTACATAGAGAAAATATTTTAATACAGGACTGATAATTGATCCTTAATCTACCATTATACTTGAAGAGGGAACTGAAGAGAGAATAGAAACATGGCATATCTATATTAGTGAATATATTTTGTTTTCTCTTCTGATATATAGGTAAATGCAAAAGCATTGGCATATCTAATTACATCGTCTCACACATGGAAGAACTGTTCACTCATGCAGAAGTTAGGCCAGCTGTTAATCAGGTAAAGTCATAGGCCTAAACAAACAATTACAATTTCCAAATTAATTTGATAAAGTATGCATGTATGTATTGGAATATCAAATTACATTGTCTCACACGTGGAAGAGCTGTACATTCATGCAGGAGTTAAGCCAGCTGTTAATCAGATAATCATATTTCCATAAAAAAATGAATAATTTAGCAAGTTTTTGTATGTATATATCTGGCACTTGAGATATTTTAAGTCATTAAAAAAACAGTGAAAATAATTTTAAAATTTTCTATTAATTTTGTTATAATAAATTCAAATCTTTTTGTTTTGACATGGGTGAAAGAATTTGACTAATTCATTCATATTTGTGTATGGCACTTGTATGATTATAGTCTTGTACTTTGGATGTACAGTAAACTTTGCTTATCTCAAAGTCAAACTCACATCAGTTGAATATTTTCTATAAAGTTTGCTATAGGCTTTTTTCTAGTTCTCTTTTTGTTTGTTATTTCTTTACAAACATAACAATTGAAATTTGCCTTTTTGTGCAGCAAAAGTGGATTTGACTGTACGTGAATATTTAAGAAAACTCACAAGAAGCCATATGTATACTGTACCTTTTATTTGATTTTAGAGCGAGTATCATCCTTATCTTCTGAACCAAGAAGTGGTTGAATGGTGCAAACAGAATGACATCCAGTTTCAATCGTACACAACACTGGGGAGAGGAGAGGTGCGTGTTCATCAACGAAAAATCTTTTGGCCCAAATTCTCATCAGTGGCACAACTTTAGTCTTGGCTAAAAGTCATAAATGACCAGTAACCGGTTAAACTGCTTCACACCTTTCATTAGCCCTTTGGTGGTTTTCATATGCCACCAGAGATATTCTTATAGTTTCTTTTCATTATCCAATCACTCCCTCTATATCTGCTTGGGCATCAGGACAAAAACTAACTTGCGCTGGCGTTCTCGGCCCACCTAATACTGCCCCCGAATTATACATTTTATGTGCTCGATAATTGTGCTTAAAATGATACATATGATACGGTACTTACCACCGATTAGCGCACAAATATGTGATACAACTCCTTATGGTAGCGCGACTCCGAACAGATTTTGAACGAAAGATGATCGCGATGCGATGAACGGCGAACGGCGCTTGCGATATCGATACACATGAATATTAGTTACCACGCATGCGCATCGCGATCATCTTTCGTTCAAAATCTGTTCGGAGTCGTGCTACCACACGGAGAGAAGTCGAGGAGGTGCATAAATCACTCATTTTGATGTGGAATGGAGCTAAAAATCATCATTTTTTATCCACCCCAAAGTTGTATCACATATTTGTGCGCTCATCGGTGGTAAGTACCGTATCATATGTATCATTTTAAGCACAATTATTGTGCACATAAAATGTATAATTCGGGGGCAGTATTAGGTGGGCCTTGCGCTGGCGTTCTCTAGAGTTAAACAAAAAGATGCTTGACATTCCAGTCATACTATAACCAATCACCAGTATTATTATATCCTGGATGATCCAGGACACAATATTACTGGTGACTGGTAATATGGTTGACTGGAATGGCAAGAGACACTTTGCCTAGCTGCAAAGAGATTTGCATTGATATCAAAGACAAAAGCCTTATCAAATTTCACAGGTGCGACAAGGTTTAAACAGTTACTGGTAATTTCTGTCTGTTTAGTCTGGAATAAAGCTGTGCTACTGATGAAAATTTGGGCATTTGTTTCACATCCATGCACAGTAAATGTTGACACTTTCTTTGTAATCGCCTATCATCACAGGATATTGATTTTACAGTCAAACCTGTCTTAGTGGCCACCTGCCGATAGTGACCACCAAGAGTGATCCCCTGCAGAGAACCAAACAATGTTACAGAAACTGTCTATAGAGGTCATCTGTCTGCAGTGGCCATTTTCTTGTTTCCATTAGGTGGTCATTATACACAGGGTTGATTGTATTAACCCTACAGTATCTTAACTTGGGGGGGGGGGGGGGGGGGGGGCCGTCAATTTGACCCCCCCTGTAATAATTTAGCGACTACTCCGGAAGCGCAGAAGATATCAAGTTTTCCTTTCATGACTTTTTTCATTGAAGTCTTGCGCAACTTTTGGTACTAAATTTGCGAAGATCGGACCAAGCATTACAAGGTCACATGACCAATAAGTGTCAAAGGTCATCCCAAAACAGTGACTTTTCCATATGTGTGTGTAATGGAATGGACATGTTATGAAACTTGTGAAATACAATCCATTTTCCCCATTTAATTGTATATTTTCCTTGTCTTTATAGTCCGTGGGCCAGAGGGGTCTACCTGTGACCCCCCCTATGATCCTCCGACTTGGGTGTCATTTTGTCCATTGATATGTCTAATGTTAGAAACAAAATGTTAACAAGAAAAAAACTCATATACACTATGTTTTTTTACTACTTTTTTGGAGGTATGTAAAAATAGCACTTTTTCATTTTTTGCTGTATTTCTTAGGGTTGGTGAAAATTGAGATTGCGTTAAGTGCTCTCATTTGATAATGGCTAGATCTTTATCAACTAAATTTTGCTGATACATATTTTTATATATGCCTAAGGCACAGGAAAAGTTTCATGGTCAAAGTTGATTGGCTTCATATAATTATGACGTCATCAAATTTGCATATGAAAAATCATGGGAATTTCCGTAAACAAAACGGTCAAAAAAACAATGTTCATTAGTATAGTTTTTTTTTTTTCACCATGAGAATGATGAAAATGAGCTTAAACTTATTATGTCTATTTCTGAAAGTATATTTAAATCAGAAATGCTATTATCCTTTGAATATAATGTACAAAAATGACATTTTTTATTACGTAATCACCATGCGTCATATGCAATTGTAAGGCATATGATGGCCATTTTGTGTAGGGCACAAATAGGTACATATTGCTCCCTCTTTAATTTCTTTATTTTAGAACCAATCACTCTCATATTTGGCTCATATGTAGAACTAGTAGGGCTCGTGAGTTTGCAATAAGTATAATTTCAAAAGGTCATCAAATGAGGGCGCTATTTACTAAAATTTGATAAAAACATACAAAATCCTATATATTCTGATAACATTTTTTTTTTTCTTTATCTGTCTGATTTGTATAGACATCTTGACATTTTGTTTGCATTATTATGCAACCTACTTTCCCTAGAATGAAATTTAAGACTGTTATGTTGTATCTTGTATATTTTAGGGTCTAAATTAGTTATAACTCAGACTGAAGTGTACCTTAAAAGTGGAATGGGGATTACATTGCGCTACATACAAACAATTTCAGATTATTCACTTAGTAGTAACCCTATGTATCTAGTCCTGAGTGAGATTTTCGATAGCATGTACTCCAATATCAAGTTAAGACAAAATGTTTTTGGAAAATTCTGGTCAGAAACTTGTTTTTCAATATTTGAATTATACTTCTGTTTGGCATCACATTTGTTTGTTTCAGAAAAGAGAACAAATGAACATCTCTTGTTTACAGTTCATTATTTGATATACCTACCCTCCAAAAGTTACAGAAACTTCATGTGACAACTAGATGGGTACACATTCATGCCTTTAAATGATTACCATGGTGACAGAAAGTGGCGAATGAATTGAATGCAAATTAAAGTTAACGTCCACATTGAAAAATGTTTTAGATCATGAAAAGTTGTCTGGAATTTATAGAGGCACATGCAGGGGAATGTCTGTGTGTGTAGAATTGTTAACTCCTTTTGCAACATTTGCGCTCTTATTTTTTACTAAAATAAACGTACTATGTCTCAATATTCATAATACATTTACACGGGATACTAAATACATTCAGTTAATCACTGACACCTCACAAATGATCTGTTTGCATGAAGGCCTGTGAAAGAATGGTTGTGGCAATAGCTCATGTCAGTTAGATTCCATATTTCATGCTGTTTGTTTTTCTTTACTTTAAATAAATGGTATAAGCAAATACGGGTGACAAATAGTGTATACCTCGAATTTTAACATGGAACTTAAGCATTACACCGTCTGTCTCATTTTCTGTAGTGATCAGATATAATGCCAAAGTATCACTATCTTTATGCCAGGAAATTATCATAAAGAATGATAAAATAATTTAGCATCTGCCTTCTGTGCCACATTTTTAAGCTTTTGAAGCGCTTGATCCTAAACCAGCACCATGCAATCACAAAAGAGCACCCCAATCTTGGGCAGGCTGGCTCCTGACCAATGCTAAATCACGAGCTAAGTAATTAATTTGCCACAGTCCATAGAAGATGGCTTAAAACCAACTGCTGTCTTAGCCGCATGTATTATCTCGCCCTTCTCTCACTCAATATCTCTATACAATGGTATTGTAGTTTAACCCTTTGGTTTGGAATTTGCCCCTCTTCCAGTTCAATACTATCATTTATAGTAAATGAAATATTATTTTGATAAGATTGTGGCATACACGTGTTCCACTCGTTATCATTATTTGGCTATTTTAATATCTGAGACCCGACCGTGAGAGCGAGGAGCGAGTTATAATAAGACAAACAATCGAACGGCGCTCTCCTGTATTACGCATGCTTGGGTTTGCCTAATATTAGTGGGAAAACCGATACAGAAACTGAAAATGAATTAATTTATAATAACTTCACAGAACTTCTAACCGCGTATCATACACTTCGTCGCTCTCACCACGAACCGTCCTCTCTAGCAAAATTTGCCATTTTTTCATTTTTCATTTTTTTGCATTTTTTGCATGTACTCATGGTTACCTACATCCTGTAAAAATTTCAGAGCGTGAATATGCTTGGTTACGTAATACTGTAATCATCACAAAGCGTCCGCTCAGTGATTATAGGATTTTTCTGCACCACGAACCGTCCTCTGTTGCGCGCAGTACCAGAGAATTTGTACACTGTCGGGTTGCGCGCAAGTAGAGCAGACGGTTCGTGGTGAAATCGCGTAGCGTGATCGCGCATTTTATCTTTTCCACGTACCGTCCGCAGTATGAAATCGCGTAGCCTGATCGCGCATTTTATCTTTTCCACGAACCGTCCTCAACCGCTCTTAAAGAGCGGACGGTTCGTGGTGAAATCGCGTAGCGTGATCGCGCATTTTATCTTTTCCACAAACCGTCCTCTCTGTTTACAAACCAATTGTAGCAAAAATACTCCAACTCAAGAAAATTTAAACACATTTATAAAACGTTAAGACCTAAGCTATCAAGTAGTCCCATTGATTTTTAATATAATCTATTCTAAAGTCTAACAATTACCGTTTCAAAAAGTCCTATCTTTTAAACGCGTTTTGTTTTACACGTACCGTCCGCAGTAAGAGCGGACGGTTCGTGGTGAAATCGCGTAGCCTGATCGCGCATTTTATCTTTTCGACGAACCGTCCTCTCTGTTTACAAACCAATTGTAGCAAAAATACTCCAACTCAAGAAAATCTAAACACACTGTATAAAACTTTACGACCTAAGCTATCAAGTAGTCCCATTGATTTTTAATATAATCTATTCTAAAGTCTAACAATTACAGTTTCAAAAAGTCCTATCTTTTAAACGCGTTTTCTGCAAAACTGACTTTCGCTTGGAAATGCGCGGAGAGGACGGTTCGTGATGCGAGCGACGACTTGTCGTTCTCTCCTCCGTAAACAAAAAAAAAGAAGAAGCGACAAGTGTTTTCCTTTTCGTCGAAAACACCCGGTTTAGATATTGACATAACAAAATTACAAACTTGTAAAAGGCTAATAGTGATTTAATAAACCATTTCCCGTTAATAAAACTTGTTCAAACACACCCAGGCAAGCGTATACTTTGTCAAAACTTTGTTTGCTTAAAAGTCTCGGTTTCACTCTCTCTTTCATATCTTTTGATTCAAGACTGATATCAATTATTTTCATCGCCGACAAACATATAATATTTAACAGATATTAATATGTTTCTAATATAGACTTAACCACAATAATTCTGCTCATAAAAGGCACGTTTAAATGGGGTAAAATATGCTAGAAGAGCTCCCTTTTTAATTAATAGAAATCATCAGCATAATTATGGTACACATGGCCGTAATTGTACTTAAGAAATTAGTACATGTATACAACATTACATACCATATTGATAAAGAAATTGTAATCATCAATAGAAATGCAAAATCATCCATTCGGAATGTTATAATGTCAAGTCTATATGATACGTACGCGTATACAATCATATAGCTTATTTCGAATTTATACAAAAAAAGTAGCATATCAAATTTCTTACCATGAGGCCATAATACGTGACAAAATCTACCGGCATTAGTTCTATGAAATGAGAAAAACAATGCTATTAAATTATACGGCGTTTAAAATAGAGGGTAACAAACGGTGCCAATTTCACACAGCTCTCTAAACCCACTACCACCTTATTTGCAAGTCATCGGCGCATGCTAGCTGCATTATAATTATGTAGTATTTATGCGTGTACAAGCAAAAATATACTGTTTGAATAGTGTGAATTTGATACCCTTGTCTTTTCACCAGATGTTTAGTCTCACTAGAGATGAGGGTAGATTTTCATAGTTTTTTTTAATAATAATTTGCAGAGTATTTTCCATTGGTAATTATAATACTGTATATTCTGCGCTGTGTGCATTGCATGTATATTTGCAAGTATGGTTTGTGTCAAATTAACATATTTTTAATCTAGTGTAATTGATAGGAATATCAAATATTCTTGTCAAATAAGAAAATAATATAACGAATAAAATAACAAAATTATTTCAATAAGATATATAAGGAAAGTTAAATTATGGACATCAAAGACATGATAGGAAAATTAACTTGTCCTTTGTGGTAATTATGGTTTAAATTATAAAATAGTTTTGGGACAAAATGAGAATGTATGACCATAATAATGCCAATAGTCTGAGAGTGAATCTAAAATACTAAAATGACTTCGTTGAAAACATACAACATGTTATTACTCCTCCGATACATGCATTTAGTGCATATCAATGATTAAAAAAATTTTTAAAATTGAAAACTGCCCCCCCCAATCATTTGGCAAAAAAAAAAAAATGACGACCCGACATTAGCCAAATGTGTCTATATTATTCATTATTATCGTGTTTTATTAAATGTGTGATGATAATGATGTTATCAACGATAATAAAGAAGAACATAACGGTCGTTCCCTAGTATTAGCAATAGCGCACCATATATCAGTTTGAAGAATCCTTCCAATATAGCACCTTATACAAATTTTCAGTCCCGTGCGCGATGATCGACGCTCACCGCTTCAGAAGACATAGAGCGCGTATAGGCCTAATAAACTTCCTAGCACATGGTAAATCGTCCATCATACCAAGGGCCTTTTCAGGATCTAGAATCTGCCTCCCGCTTTTATAGATAATTTTGACCATTTGACACCTTCATGCAGGCTATAAAGGCGCATAGCTGCACTACGTAGTCCTAAATGTCTAGGTAAAGACAAACTTCCTTTACTAATTTCTTCACTCTGCAAATGCACCAGTTCCATTAATTCATGATGCATATCTAGGCATATTGTTGATGATCATGATTGAAGGAGCACCAGTCATCTTCTCCAGAGTCGACATCTGCATCAGTTGAGCATAGGCCTACTGAAACTAACTCAAGGGACCCGTGTCATGGGTCTAGTCACGCGACAACAGGCAGGGGACGGGGAGGGGGGACATGCCCCTCCCCATACATTTGAAAGTGGAGGTGATTGTTCCTCCCACTTTTAATATGCATACACTATGTATGTTTGATTATATAGCTTGAACTATACAAATCACTTATTTTGGTCTCGGGTATGCGCCAAATCACACAATTTAAAGCCCAAAATTTGCAAAAGCTCCCTACAGTGGGAGGGGTACACCCCCTCCCATGGCGTCGATCCTGGGGGGCAGGGGTGCGGTCGCCCCCCCCAATGAAAATATTGGGGGCGAGCATATCATTTCGCCCCCCAAAAAAAAAAAATTTCTGAAAATGAGGAAGAAAAAAATCGAGTGATATAATGCCAAAGAGGGGAAAGACATATTTATCAATAATTAATCTTCAAAATAGCTGTTTTTTTTAGTTTGAAAAGGACTGTAAATATCGTTTTTTTGCCGCGCGCTTCGCGCGCATACTGTTTCTCATATTGCAAGTTTCATTTCGGTTTGCTTGAACTCACTTTTCGATCTGTGTTGAGCAGTGTAATTTCTCAAACGCACACCTCAAACGAAGTTTATTAAACCCTCATTTATAGCACACCGTCACGGAAAATAAAATAATCTGAAATAATATATCTTTCAGTAAATTCGGTCCATATGCGCTGAACGCAAATCATATTGGAATATCATGTCACCCCACATTTGAAAGTTGAGGAGATTGTCCCCCTCCCTTTGTCATGTATGTTTGGTTCCATACTTATTTACTTCATATTACGTGAAATTTCTGTCTTAGGTGTGCACCAAATCGCACAATTTCACGCCCCAAAATACAAAAGCTCCCTACTGTGGGAGGGGGACACCCCCTCCCACACCCTCCCCCACTCGGTCGCTTCGCTTCCTCGCAATGTCTCCCCTCCACTTTTGAGAAGTTGTTGACGCCCTTGCTTAGTTTCACTATATATCACTATCACTATATCGATATTCCCGTTTAAAAATACGTTACGAGTAGGTTCACTATTATAATACAATGACAAATAAAAAGACAATAATGACCATACTTCTACAGTCATATTTTAAACACCAATTTCAAAAATTTCTCCATGTGGGAGGGGGTAAACCCCCTCCCACACCCTCCCCCCAATAAGTATAGACAAGCACGGATATATACCACGTGAGCGTAATTGAGTCTGGTGTGTGTGCATGTACACGTAATGTAGGTTCGATTGTGTTTGTATACTTTATCATGAGGGAGATGATTTAAGTCCTGATTTCTTTAATTCAGTATTATCAAATTTCCTTCCAAGGTATGCACCAGATTGCATTATTTCAAGTGAAAATTTGCAAAAGCTCCCTACCGTGGGAGGGGGGACACCCCCCTCCCACACCCTCCCCCCCCCCTCGGGCGCTACGCTCCCTCGCAGTTGTGCCCCCCAATCCGTTGACCCTCGCTACGCCACTGGCTGTCTACATGTATGCATATGGAACTGTACGCCACTGACTCATCCTAAACATGTAAATGAGATTACAATTGATTTCACTTAACCAAACTGCTGAAGCATTTTAAATTTATGCTGAAAACCTGTGAATTGTTGTCAAGAGCACAAAAAAAAAAGTAATCTCTGACATTAAGATCACACTCACTACAATCCTGAACAATTTACATGTGTGGACAACTGTTGGGAGGACACTTTCCCTGTCGTGGAACGACATCCATCAGAACATGCCATGCAAGCTCCAAAAAAGACCCATCAGCAACAAAGCGTTACAGACCAGTCTCACTTTCCCACACCTTTAAGCTGTTCGAGCGACTAATTCTGACCCACCCAGGCACCCACCTAAGTGCAGTTGTATAACCATCGCTGATGAAGGAGCAGGCATGATTCCAGCCTAGGAAGTATTGCACAAGACAGCTGCTTAACCTTACCCAACATATAGAAGATGTTTTCCAGTAAATGTCTTAACTGGAGTTGTATTTGTAGACCTCTCGTGCAGCTTATGCTACTGTGCACAGAATCTACACAAACTACTGAATGTGAACAACATGCACTTGACCAACATGGTGAAGACCCTGGTTGAAAACAGACGCTTCTTCGTCGAGCTGTCTGGAAAGAAGTGTCGTTGGCGCAGGAAGCATTCTGGCCAAACTCTGTTCAACATCCATGGGCGTAGATCTGTCATTGATACCTATTCATCAGGGGGGGAGGGGGTGATACGGAAGTATCTACGCGCCGCCCATGTCAACATCTATGTTAACGATCAACCTATATCTACTCTGAGACCAGGTGTTTCATCTATTAGACGACCTGTGTATCATCACCACCCACAGTCAGTTACACACATGATCGGAAAAACGTGCACGAGTTCGTGCTCGTTAAACGGCCCATACATGACAGTGATGACTTCCCTAAGGCAGAATCCACCTTGTGTGAGGGATTTACCAACCTCTCCTTGTACTACAAAGAGAACCATCTGAAGGCTAATTCAATTAAACTAAATCTCAAATATGCGCCTTTCATCTGAAGAACATACATGCAAACCAGAAACTGAAGATCACTTGGAATGGAACTAGACGGGGACACTGTGATAGTCCTGTCTACATAGGGGTGACCTTAGATAGATCTTTCAAGAGTACAAGGCCTGTATTACCCAGCTCAAAGGAAGGTCAGCTCCACGAATGCCTTTCTTGACAAACTGAACACATCCAATTGGGGTGCAAACCAAACAACAATCAGCTCTGACTCTCTGTTACTATGTTGCAGAATATGTCTTCACGGGTGAGGGAAAGCTCAGCACATGCCAAGAAGAACAAAAGTTGCCGTTATATCATGATGTATGAGACGAACGAGAACTGATAACGTACACCTGATCTCTGGCATCGCATTCCAGCTGTAATAAGGAGGGCTGCTGCTAGCCAGGAGGAACGACTGAGACAAACAGAGGTGAAGGACACCCACTCCATGTCCACCCACTGCATCCTCGGCGCTTTAAGTCACGGAAAAGCTTCCTTTCATGATCTGTTGAACCCCTGGATTACAGCGTGTCTTCAAGAAGGCTCAAACTCTGGGAAGAGAGGCTGAGCTCTAGGACATATCGGTAGCCTACGCCTATGGTGCCATCAGAGAAACTGTCCACATGATTCAACCATGCACCCCTGGGTGACTTTGCGTAGCCGGAATAGGCTTTGGCAGGCGTGGGAAGATGCAAGCCAACATGTTGAACTGGGGATACATCGAAGGTGCATCAGAATGCGAGTGCGGTCAAGCCCCTCAGATCATTGACCACCTGCTTAGTTGTGATATGGTACATGGAATGTGCACAATCAAAGATCCGACAGAGGCCAAGGATGTAGCGTTCAGATTTGCCCGACATTGGCAGAAAGTTGTATGGTGATACGAAATGATGAATGAAACAAGCTCCAAACTGCTATTAAAGGTGGGGGTAATAAACACAAACAACCGATAATCTCCTTTGAAAGCAAACAGTTTATCAATCTGCAGCAGATAATCACGGTACGGGAGATATCCTACCACGTAGAAAAGGTAGACTTATCTCCAACACTTGTCTATCGCCAACTATTATCGAGGCAGAGCTCTGAAAAGAAAGCGGCCCTGTATTGTTTTGATGAAAATGAGACTTATAGGAGCGGCGATTGGCTTTTTCAAAATGAAAATGGGAACCTTAGGAGCGGCCGGATCGGCTGTAAAAACAGGGGTCTTTGAAGCGACCCATACCTGTATTGCAAATATACATGAGTACCCCCCCCCCCCCCCTCCCCCTTCGGGTCATTGATGATGATGGTTGACCAGGGTTTCTTACCGTTTGTTATCGACATGGCCACATTGATCTTTGTAGCATATTTATGCCATGGATATCTCCTAAAGAAAATACATTTAAAAGGAAAGAGTTCGACAGATATTATGTGTCGTTCATTCCTTCGTTGTTATTTAAGCTTAAAAGTGTGTATGCTCTGCCACCGTTTCCCACACAGTGGATAAAACAGCGAATCGATATCAACAATGTTGCCATAGTGGCTTTTCAGGCCATGATCCTTCCAAATATAGGGTTCTGAGGAAGACGAAATTATATTGAACGGCTACAACTTTATCTTTACCATTCACATGTGTCAATGACTAATGGAATGTCTCCACTTAATTGCTCTAAATAAACATTGATGTAAAATCCTGCTTGATGAATATGAATAGTATGCTTCATCTTTATTAAAGAAAAAGAGCTGCAGAAGATACAAAACAATTCTGTACACACAGACTGCTCCTGTGCCTATAAGTTTTGTAAACTCTCTGTTTCTCTGGTAACCCCAAACTTATAAACATGAAGTTCCCGTATTATCAAATGTGAACTTTTTTTTTATTTTAAGAAAATAATGTTTATCCTTGTTAATGAGACGTAGTATGCTGTTCCCTTTTCTGACCAAAATGGTGGTCCAAGCGAACAAGTAATAGAGTTAAAATTTTTCTTTTTAAATCTGACTAGATGTATTTTGTGTTTGTTATGTTTTTATTCGTAAATATATTCAGACAGAAACAACTTATCCAGTGCTAGATTAACAGGCCTGAACAAATGGTACGTAAAAAACATCATATCGCAATGTATTTTATTAATTCACTTTGAAGGTCACATTCAGACAGTTTTTGCCTTAATTAGCCCGTAAAAATTAAACAATATATTATAATCGTCCTCGTAAGTATGGACTTGAATACTGATGAAGCAAAATCCATTTGTCAACACAGAACCATCAGTTAGAGACAAAAACTCATAATTTAGGAGGGATCAAATAATGAACTTGTCAACGAGACGTATTTGTTCTCTTCTCTGAAAAAAAAGTGATGCCAAAGATAATAATACAAAATAAAAAAAATAAAAAAGTTTCTGGCAAGACGTCCCCACACATTTTGCCTTAATTTTATATCGTAATAAACATGCTATCGAAAATCTCACTCAGGACTAGATTCAGGTTAGGATTGAATAAATAATCGAAATAGTTAATTGTGTGTAGCGCACTGTATTCCCTGTTGCACTTTTAGGGTATACAATCTAGAGGGAGTTATGCCTTATCTATACGGTAAAATATAAAAGATACAACATAACAGTCTTTAATTTCATTATGGAAAAGTAAAGTTGCATAATAATGCAAACAAAATGTCAAGTTGTCTATATAAATCAGGCAGATAGAGAAAAAAAACATTTTAATCGGAATTTAAAGGATTTTGTATGTTTTTATCAAATTTTAGTAAATACCGCCCTCATATGATGACCTTTTGAAATTCTACTTATTGCAAACAGAAGAGCCCTACTAGTTCTACATATGTGCCAAATATGAGAGTCATTGGTTCTAAAATAAAGAAATTAAAGAGGGAGCAATATGTACCGATTTGTACCCTACACAAAATGGCCATCATATATGCCTTACAATTGCATATGACGCATGGTGATTACGTAATAAAAATGTCATTTTTGTACATTATATTCAAAGGATAATAGCATTTCTGATTTAAATATACTTTCAGAAATAGACATAATAAGTTTAAGCTCATTTTCATCATTCTCATGGTGAAAAAAAAAAACTATACTAATGAACATTGTTTTTTTGACCGTTTTGTTTACGGAAATTCCCATGATTTTTCATATGCAAATTTGATGACGTCATAATTATATGAAGCCAATCAACTTTGACCATGAAACTTTTCCTGTGCCTTAGGCATATATAAAAATATGTATCAGCAAAATTTAGTTGATAAAGATCTAGCCATTATCAAATGAGAGCACTTAACGCAATCTCAATTTTCACCAACCCTAAGAAATACAGCAAAAAATGAAAAAGTGCTATTTTTACATACCTCCAAAAAAGTAGTAAAAAAACATAGTGTATATGAGTTTTTTTCTTGTTAACATTTTGTTTCTAACATTAGACATATCAATGGACAAAATGACACCCAAGTCGGAGGATCATAGGGGGGGTCACAGGTAGACCCCTCTGGCCCACGGACTATTATGGTTGTCATTTCTAATATCATTGTCAAAACATAACAAATATGAACAATAGAATACAAAGGAAATGAAAAACAGAGGAATACTTAAGAAATTCAGAATCATACTATACACATCTCATTATAATTAATTACATGTGCTTCGTTAATTACAAGAGTAAACAATGTAAATACCTAAATCTCAAACTTATCCATGTCTGTGATTCATTTTGAGTCAATATGATACTTTTTATTATGTTTTTATTAGCGTACTTCGGTAATGAATATGCGCATAATTTGCATATTTAACGTCATTGGATCGTTTAAACCGAACCCTCGTTGACTTTCAAATTGGCAAAATTTGGTATGTTTGTGAAGGAAATGTTACTTTTTCTAAGGATATTAACTTAATCCGCGATATAGATGTTGAAATTTGACTTAAAAAGTCTTCGAAAATGGGGCAAAAGAGAGCCGTCTCGTTGACTGAAATTCGCTCAACGATTGGCCTGAAAATCGTGACGTCACCGGTTGAATGGGCCCGGCCGATCAGCTGATCAAGCAAAGCGACGCGCGTGCATTGTATGTACTGCATGTGTTGTGTATATTGCTTTTTGATAACGTACGATCGAGCTCGACAGTTTTATTTCGAGGAAAATGGAGGAAAATACTCTCGAACTGAGTTTCGCAATGGATTTTTCCGAAGAAGATGAAGAAGAGGACAGGAATTATTCATCAGACAGCGACAATGATATCCGGGGATTTGGGAGACTTTTGGCGCTAGTTCACTATTGTACCCGCACTCCGGTGTCGACACGCTACGCTGCCTGTGACGCGCTCGTGAAGAGTACCATACGAAACAAATTAATGTAACGTACCCAAAAACAACTAAATCTTCGACCATTGCTCAAATAATGGTCATGATTTCAAAGTAGTTACACAAAACAGGTAAAAAAGATAACTACTTTGAAATCATGACCATTATTTGAGCAATTTTTGAAGATTTAGTTGATTTTGGGTACGTTACATTTATGTTTCGTAGGGTACTCTTCACGAGCGCGGCACGGCCAGCTAGCGGGGTAGCGTGCCGACACCGGAGTGCGGGTTTCAATGCGCCCTTTCCCCCAGCATTTTTCCCGGCAAACTAGTGCATGGACACGGTGCAATTCGCTATACAATTGCCGCAGCCATACGCCAGATCGACAAATCTATCACTTTCATGGCCTCTTCGACATTATTATTGTTATTATTCACTGTCAGCTTAGAATGCCGACAGAGAAAAATACAATATAATGTCAAAGTCAAAGAGGCCATGAAAGTGATAGTTTTGTCGATCTACCATACGCCATGCACCTTTTCCCGACTTTGCGACTCGAATTCAACTTTGTCGATACTGGCGAACTCGCGATTTCCACCTCAAAACCATGCCTGAAATCTTCACTTCCTTCAGACATTTCCACCATTCTCCGATTTTGCAGATATCAGGTTGAATCTAACAAGAAAAATGACATTGACAAGGACGGCGTTCTATCGATTGAGCAGGGCAGCATAACTCGCGCGAGCTGGACTGGGGGATCGTTGGGGGAGGCAAAGGGTACTATGATACTACCGCTCTACCGTACGCGGGGTGGTTTGGGCCTAGTCAACCTGTGACGTCATCAAATTTCTCTGCTCCAAATCGACGTCAAACTGCGAAAATCGGGGTTCAGAATAAGAGTTTGCTTTTAATTGTTTTCTGGGTGGTGTTAGGGCTTCAAAATTAACCTTTTCATGCTCAGTATGTTCTCAGCTTTCAGAAGAGGTACAATATGCATATTATAGGATTTTCATTGAGTTTTCGGTTTAAACGAAAACATGAACGCGTCGCTAATACTTCAATGTACCTCCATGCAAAATTTCGCGTGAATCGGACAATCGGTCTTCAAGATCTTAGGGGGGTCAAATTTACCCCCCCCCCCCCCCCCCCCAGTAAAAACCTGGTCAGAATAAAATAGGGTTAAATAGAAACTGTCTATAGAGTTCACCTGTCTGCAGTGGCCATTTTCTTGTTTCCTTTAGGTGGTCACTATACACAGGTTTGACTATTTGTCATTTTTTAACTTAAAGGGTACATGTATTTAAAACCTTGTTAAATTAAGCTTAAAACGTTATAAGACATCTAAAGAAGATATGAAAATGTTGTATTCAATTCCACAAAGGCTTTTGGGGAGTTATACAAAATCTGTAAATCACTGTATAAATGTTGTTGCAATAACCCTCAGAGGTGAAGAATATTGTCATTATCTGATTGAACTTGCTTTTATTATATATACTAGACAATTTGTTCTTACAATTATATGAATGTATGCCCAAGATACCACACTACAAATGTGCCGATGGTGCAGTATATTGTGATGGATCTTTTCTGCAAAATTAATACAGAATTAAGTTTTTATGCATCAGCAAGCTGTACATTTGGATGTGATTCAGACAATATTTTAAACATTTATAGAGTATGAGTACAGCATCAAAGAGTATAAAAGAGCATGTACATACAGTATTGTATTATATAATAGTTAGGAAATACAATGAAGTTTGAATTAACATTTCTTTTTCTTCACTCCTTTTGTAGATTTTGTCTGACCCTGCCGTGATTGGCATTGCAGAGAAGATCAAACGCAAACCTTGCCAAGTGATTCTAAAATGGGCCATGCAAGATGACATTGGTAAAAACAAAATCATCAAAGCACAGATGTCACATTAACCCAAAGGCATACAAGACATAATGTACGCGATGGTAGAAATGAATTGATAGCAATCGCCTTGTGGCCCAGTCGGGCAACTATAAACAAAACATGAACAAATATTTGTGACACTTCCCTCTATCCATCTTAGGGTTTACATATCAGTGCAAGCACCAGTGCATTGTTAAAATATTGCTACCCGTTACAAAAAAGTTAATTGACAGAAGTTTTGCACACATAAGTCATCCTCTGTGCTGTTTGTTTGGCTCTCTTGAGAAGTTTGTACACAAATGAGCATTCAATATAAGTTATATTGCATGTTGTTACAACACTGTTGAATATATGCAATTGTAATCCAATTCACGTACATAAAGATGTCATCATACATGTATAAAAGTATTTTTCTCATTTTTTCCAACTCTTTGTACAGGAGTCATACCCATGTCTACCAAGCCAGAACACATCATTGACAACTGCGGTGTCTGGGATTGGTCGTTGTCGGACGATGATAGGAAAACGCTGCACAATCTACCAAGAAAGCAGAGATTTTCATGGGATCCCAACACGATAGTGTGAACTTTATTGGTGTGGCCTATATCAATAATGCTCCACACTAACTTTTTTTTTCACTTGCCCAGTCGGGCAAGTAAAAGCAGGTTTTTTCAAATTTTACTTGCCCGAATAAAAAACTTACTTGCCCGAAAATGAAAAACAAAGAAAAACAACAAATATCATGTTCTTACAAATATATGATAATTTCATGTTCATAATTTACTGAGGTCCGAAGAAATATGTTTTCGCTACATTTTGAGGACCCCATCGGTAAAATTACAGCACAAATTTCGATTGATTTGTCTTCTGTCGGACTTATTAAATAAGCATGATGACGATGATAATTTTATTGACTAATATTCAAAACGTTTTCGCTTCTATTTGAGAACGCAAATGGTAAAATCAAGGCATTTATTTCGACTCATTTGTCGTCTGTCAGACTTATTAAATAAGTATACTTACGATTATTATTTTATTGACTAATAATCAAAACGTTTTCGCATCATTTTGAGAACGCAATCAGTAACATTCTGGCATTTATTTCGACTCAATTATCGTCTGTCGGACTTATTAAATAAGCATACTTACGATGATGATTTTATTGACTAATAATCAAAACGTTTTCGCATCATTTTGAGAACGCAATCGGTATCATTTTGGCATTTATTTCGACTCATTTATCGTCTGTCTGACTTATTAAATAACAAAATCAAACCCCTCTATAACGGTTATTTTCATGGTCCTAAGATGCATCTTTAGTTATAACAATATTCCAATGTATATGTGGTTTGTATATATTCTAGAGCATGGATTCTTGAGTGTCCAATGTTTTCCTGATCCTATCTTTACAGAGTTGCTTCAAGTCCTCTAGTCCCTCCAGTGACAAATACCTGATCACACATTCTAGAGCTCAATGTCAATAATGAAAACAAATTATGTGATTCAAACCTGTGATAAACATGATAAATTTTTAACAAAAACTTGATAATGAGAACACATATCTTGTAATTGAGTTATATTAAATTTTAATTTAAATTCCTTGATAATCATCAAAATAACATGGAGTTTCAGGTTTCTATCTCTTTCTCTGAAATAGTAATTCACTAGAAATATATGCTTGTTTTTTTATTATTGTAGCAGACTTGGGTTGATACATATTTAGACTTTCAATTTTCTGTCATAAAATATGATATTGAACTGAAATATATTTTGTCATGAAAGATGTACATTATTTGCATTATAATTCATGAGCACAACAAAAACTAAAAACAAAAGTCATTTTATTCTTCTTGATTCACATTTCCTTTGAAATTCTTCTTTCTTTTTGTTTACAAACGTGGTATTTTTGTAATAAATGTTTGTATTAATTAAAGAAGTATAAATAAACATAATGGAAATATGTTCTCCTTTTTTCATATTTTGCTTTTTAAATATTTTGAATATAATTGGTAGAAAATTTGATTAAGCAAATTTTTCATCAAAATAAAGTAAACTGGGCTCCAAAAGAAACTTATCACTTCTTCAGAGCGACGCTCACTAAAATCCATAGCATAAAATTGAATCATATTTAGACACAGATAAGCTATCATTCTCCTTATGAAGCATATCTGAAAAATTGAAAGGTTGCTTTTGCCCAAAAAGAGAAAAATGCGATGGAATCGCTGCAGGTCACTTTTCAAAAATCACAGAAATTGCTCGCTGCGAACCTCCACGAAAGGCGGTCTATTCAGAACTTTCGATAGCTATTCATTCAACATCAAAGGCAGGTTATGTAACCACCAGACTGGCTATTGTCCGTACCGGGCTCCATTCCCTGGAAGGCGAGCAGTTTCTGTGATTTTTGAAAAATGACCTCTTGCGATTTCACTTTATTTTATTCTTTGTTGACTAAATCAAACATAATTTGTATGCCTCCGCCAACGAAGTGGCCGGAGGCATTATGTTTTCGGGTTATCCGTCCATACGTCCCGGTTTCGTTCTGGCGATATCTCAAGAACCGGTTGACGGATCAATTTCAAACTTGGTATAAGTGTACATATTGGGGTGACAATGATCTGATTAGATTTTAGGGGTCATGAGGTCAAAGGTCAAGGTCACAGGACTCGATATATATATGCAGAAATGCCTCGTTCTCGCGATAACTCAAGAACCGGTAGACAGATCAATTCAAAACTTGGTATGAGTGTACATATTGGGGTGACAATGATCTGAATAGATTTTGGGGTTTATGAGGTCAAAGGTCAAGGTCACAGGACTCAATATATGTGCAAAAATGCCTCGTTCTTGCGATATCTCAAGAACTGGTGGACAGATCAATTTCAAACTTGGTGTGAGTGTACACATCGGGGTGGCAATGATCGGATTAGATTTACGGGTCATGAGGTCAAAGGTCAAGGTCACAGGACTCAATATACATGCAAAAATGGCTTGTAATGGCAAAATTTCAAGAACTGAATGTCAGATTTCAATCAAACTTGGTACCTGAATCTAGCCATCAAAATTTGAGGTCATATTGTCAAGGTCACAGGACTTCGGGCTTGATATTAAATTCGCGTGATAGCGGAGGCATAATTTTCGACTGCGCGCAGTCGAAGATCCATCTAGTTTTAGATATGCTTGCTGAGGAATATTATAGCTAATCTATGCCCAATTATGATTCATTTTTATGCTTCGGATTATAATGTGTGTCGCTCTGAAGAAGTGATAAGTTTCTTTTGGAGCCCAGTTTACATAATAATTATGTGTAATTGTAGGACTGGTTAGCCCTGGTATGATCACGTGCAGCTGAATCTCAATTTCTTGTAACCAGTGAATTTATTTTTATCTTCAATAATATAACAATTTCTTATAGTTTTGTGATTTTGTTTCAGTCTTCTTTTTAGTGAGAGACCAGGGCATGTCTGCAAATGAATATGAAATACATGCTGATGCGTGCATGTGTTTGTTTGTATCTGTATTTATGCGGGTGTGGTCTTGTATAGTCATTAAAGTGGGGACAAATCAAAATGAAAAATGTACAGAAAAAAAAAGCCTCAGAAGGTATTAAAATAGTCCTCAACGGCATTCATGGCGAGTTAAAGTCGAGCCTGGCACAATGGATATCCTCTGTGAGGCAGCACTTAGGTAGTGTGGTCGGGCAGTTTGGGGCCAAGACAATTATTTGGGGGCACACCTGTATTAGTTTTGTCAAAAAATGTCCCCTTATGTTTTCTATTGTTTTTTGTTTTTTGTTTTTTGTTTTTGGGGAGGTGGGGGGTGACATGCTATATAAACATGGGCCCAGTGGGGTATTATTTGACGTTTTTGCACACTTTTACTATATCAGGAATATCTTTCTAACCATTGAAGCTACCTCCTACAAACCATACATTTCTGGAAAGCTTATATTATGGGGAATCCAAAAACACTAAATCAAAGACAATTGGACCTAAAATAAGATTTTAAAAAGCAATAGTATAGAGAAAATAACATTTTACACTTTTAGCAAGTCAACATTCAAAACGCATCTCCTCCGAGGTATAGAGGCATATACATTCTACATTTTAAAGATAGATATTATGATGCTATACAAACAAATTAATGATGGCTTTTTACATTATTCAGCTGTCTTCATAGTCAAAAGGCAATTTTGCAAAAAATCAGAAATGTACATATGAAATGTACATATTTTGGTTTAAAATAGGGTTTCCTCTAAAAGCCATCATTAATCTGTTCATCTACAAACAAGGAATAGTTCCTCCAAATATTGAATTTGAGTAAATATTTTTCAAGTTTTTAGAATTTTAGTCTAAAAAATCAGATTTTCGGCAAAATGAGCAAATCTCACTCGCCCCGCCCACATTTAGGGTCCAAAATCAGCAGCGTGATTGAAACTTACTTTGACGGCTTACGTCATCTACATAATTGAGAGAGGCGTCGTGTACAGAGACTGGGGCAAAGTTCTGTAGATGACGTCACACCAATAGAGGGCAGCATAATCGATTTTGGCTATTTAAATGGGGCATTCCCAGGACAATAAGATATTTACTAAACACCCCAAAATGTATTGATTTCATGGGAAATGACTGCCAAATTCTTTTTCTTGAGGAAAAATGACATCGAGAGCCTAATTGTAAAAATTAGGCCATCTAGACGCTGTAGTTCCTTTAAGACTAAATTTCTGTGGGATCAATCCCCTAGACCCCATCCAGGGCTTTTGGCAGCTCCAGGCCGGTATTCAATTTAATACTTAGATTAATTAAGAGTTTACTTAGCATTTTACTAGACTGAGAATTGTACTTATCTCATATCAAAATTATATTTTAGACTTTCACTTCAGTAAAACAAAAACTAAATGGTATTTGAAGACATTATGTCATCAACATTTTGGTACGATTTTCAGTTGATAAATTAATCAAATTCCAAATTCTAAGTAAACTGCTGAATGCCATTGCAGCACCCATAATAAAAGCTTCCAAGGGCTCCAACCCCTGGACCCTTATTAAGGCCCACAACCCCTGGACCCTTATTAAGGCCCACAACCCCTGGACCCTTATTAAGGCCCACAACCCCTGGATCCTTATTAAGGCCCCCAATGTGGCACTCGGCTTGACTCATAATAATAGGGGCATCGAGCCATCAAGACACTAAAATCCTATAGCTTCTGGGGGCTCTGCCCCTAGACTCCCTGATGGGGGTGTCATTCGGTTGAAAACTTTTTTTTGCCCTGCCTCCCCACCCCAGTCTTTTTTTTTGTTTTTGGCAAGCCAATGTGGAACTTTTAGCCTTCTCACTAATGAATACGGAATATTGTACCCCCCCCCCCCCCAATAGCAAAAATAGACTAACGCTTCTGCACCAGCATCATGCACCCCCCCCCCCCCCCCCCTCCCTCGATGCCAATTCTAATATGCATGGGAGGCTTAACAGACGCACCCCCTCATTAAGCCCAAATGGGAAAAGAAGTAAATAGGGAACAAAGAACCCCAGCCATTGCCACGAACGCTCCTTTATGTCACTGCACTGCACCCCTTTGCCCCCCCCCCCCCCTTTGCCAGCATGCATGCGCGCAATATTCGCAAAGGCGAATCGATCGATCTTGAATTGAAAAAGACGTCTCGATCGATCGATCAAGCCAAATGCAAATCCGTCCGAGAAATTAATTCATGTATTTTGAATTCTTTCGGAATTTATCATGGAGAAGATTTCATCTGCAGAGGCCACTGCTGTTGAGCATTTATACAAAGTACTAGTCATTGGAGAATTTGGAGTGGGTAAGTCTTTTTCTGCCGAGAGTGAACACATCTTGCGTGATAAATGTCCTGGTCGGTCCCATACGTGCAATAATGTGTTGTTAAAATGCATAGGAGGTATAGCAGGGGGTTGCAATACCGAACGGGTTGTATTACCGTACATGCAAATTCCAATAGGAAAAACGTTCGAATTTTGAAAGTTGAATTTGAAAGTCGGCATTAACGGAGGATAATAAATGGATGTTTAGCAAACATTTTCCACCATTTCCCGAAGAAAATAAGCGCCCTGAGGCGTTATACGCGCGTTTTGCCGCGCACCAGTGGCAGCGCGCATGTCAATGACATTCCCATGCAAAACATTCACGTTTGGTGCGTCCGGTTAATACAACCCCGTTTGTGCGCTACAAAAAATCTGCTTTCTTGAAAGGGTGCCGTAAAAGTTCAATTTGCGTAAGTTTGCCGCTTTTTTCTACGAAATAAGTTATCAATTCTTTATCTTGAGAATATATAGATCACTTATTTGTGTTTTATTCATATCTCTGTTCTTCATGTTGATCGTTTTCATGGCGTAAAGAAATGATATCCGGTAATAGGACCCAATACCATATGATTTAGTTCGACACCGGGCCGAGATACACATTCTGTAACTTACACATTCTGTAACTCGCGCATGCGCATAGCCAGAATTTCCGACTTGTATAATATCGCACATGCACAATTCAACGAGTGTACACAAAAAAATGAAATGCGACGTAGGTGAGGATCGAACCCACGTACCTTGGGTTCATAGGCACTGGCCTAATCCATTGCGCCACAGCGGCTTGCTTGATCGGCAATGGATTTTTGGGATATATATAACCCTAACCCTAACCCTAACCCTAACCCCTGACCCCTGACCCTAGGATGGTGGCTATAGGTCAGATTAGTGGCTATGGGTCAGATTCAGTGGCTATAGGTCAGATTCAGTGGCTATAGTTAGGTCAGATTCAGTGGTTAACAACGAACGTTGAGGGCGGTAAACACGCAAGTGTATACGCCCTCAACGTTCGTTGGTGTTTAGTGTATCTCGGCCCGGTGTAAAATTCGGTATGATTGTGAATATGGGCTTATAAAGTTTTACAAACTTATTTGAATATGAATATGAGTATGTAGATGACAAGTATGACATAACTGCATGACTGAGTGTGACTGCTGAGCTGAGGTCGAGGTCGAGGCTTGAGCCACTCCTGTCAAAATGCTGCCTTAAATAAGTTCTTATCGATCATTCATTCGTTGAATGATGGATGCACGCACATCTACTAAAATTTAAGTAAGTGGTCCAATCAGTTGGACCATTTACACGCAATTACGCTAATACGCTGGAGATAAGAAATACCGCCCATTTGTCATGTTTGTACACTGTACCGTTCAACAGTTGAACGCTGTGACGTGTACATATTTAGGACGCATCAATAAGGAAAATGGACAGGGAAATAATAATTTTTTTCCTACATTTTTCGGTCTTCAAAACAATAGATATAGAGTCGGTAATTATTATCAAAAAAAGGATATGAATTGTGGATGACATAAACAAAAGTTTTTTTGCATTTGCTGGTAAATGAAGGGAGGAAGCGGCCAGCAAAAATGTTCATGTTCGATAATGCAGCGAATGGGAGAGCTGTATCTCCGCACAACACTATTTGTATTGTAAATGTAATGTAGCTATGTGTGGCCTTATGGACTGTTTCATCATCAGATTCGGTATGGGCCATATGAAAATATCACATTTTTAACTTAAAATCACTGTCTAAATTAGATATCACCAACAAATAAAAATATAGTCATCATAGTCCACATACTGACATAGAATGTTATTGTTAAAATGAAATAAAACAAATTGATGTTTTTATCTTACTCTTTATAGTCTTGCCTGCCAAAACTAAAATCTAAATCGTTGAAAATGTTGGCGACCCGCCCCCCATTGGCCTCGGTCTTGGAGGTTTCCCCTTCAGCTCGAGATTGATGCGTATCTTCCAGCATACCATTGCATCGCACATGAAAAATTGCATACTTTGCACTGCAGCAAAGCATGACGTCGCTGTTCACAGATATAGAGCAAATCAAGGCATACCTTTTGTACAGGATCAATTTAATGGTTGCCTTTAGTTTTTAAATGAGACTTGTTATTATTTGTTTACATGATGAAACGTTTGGAGTCAAAGATATGCATTATTTAATTGAATGTCCACGTACAAATCCACTACTCCCCACTAGCAATAGTTGCTATTTCTGTAGCTTAGCCTTAGGGTTCTTTTACCAATTTGTTTATTTATTAACATTTCTATTTTTTCTATGTATTTGATTGTTAAATTTTTCTCTTTGGTTATTCATTCATTACCTTCCAACTGGTCTTTGCCGACAGGAAAAATGAAATAAATTGTACCAGAGTTCAATTTTTTCACCTTAATTTTGTTGCCGATTCAGAACATAGGACCATTATCTTTATAATACAGAGTTGATTTAGTTCGGATGGGCTTAAAAATCTGCAATATCGGCACTTTTTTACTTTCAGCTACCCACACTCACACTTGTCCTGTATGGCATAAAATAAAAAAGCAAGGACATTGCTCACTTTTGAAGATGCAATGTGTTCTCAATTACAAGTATTAAAGGATATGATTTTGGAGTGAAGAATTTTTACTTTAATACTTAGGAGAAATCTAAGCTCAGTTATAATTGTAGAATTTTCCTCATTTCTCTTTAAATTACAGCTTGCAGCAAACGAAAATTTATGAAAGATATTTTTTAATATGTTTTCTTAAAAAAACATTTTCAGCAATTTTCTGGATGGTTCAAATCACAAATGTGCAACATATACTCATCCAAAAGTCATCTTAAAGGGGTAGTTGAGTTTTTGTGAGGTAATGAAAAACTGATTGTAAAATTTGAAAGATCACTCAATTTTAATGACAGAATAAATAATATTTGATCAAAATCGTTGAGAAATGGCTGAAATATCAATAAATATATCCGATCGGAATAAATCTGGGGTTTATTTGATGATTTTTTTTTTTATGAAAAAAATGCTTACACGTTTAAAAACAATTTAAGAGGTTTTTTAATAGTTATTGATGATCTTTCTATTTAATCATTATTTCAACATGTAAAATGTAAAATGGTTGAAACAGTGAAACCAATGCATTTTTTAGAGAGCGCCCTCTTGTGTTTTAATGGCTCTTTTTTAAATGATAACAGGCTTTTTACTTGGTCGTTTGTAATTTTGTATACCTTTCAAGCACATGTGGTGGCGTAATAACTATCAATTTGTAATGTAATGGTGCAGGTTTTGGTTACTAAAATTCAGTTTGACCAAAACTATACTCTCTATACCAAAACTCAACTATCCCTTTAACAAAATATCCTCTCAAGTCTCTAATCATATTTGTATTTTTTACACTCCTTACAAATGTGTTCCTGTGATGTTGATGTCCTTATGCTGCATTGCAGGAAAGGTAAGCAAAATAAAACAAATATATAGTTTATTGTTTGTCCACATGTAAATACATGTATCTCGAATCGCATCTTCTAGTTTTCTAGAGCTGTATGTTAAATTAGTTAAAATATTTAAAACAATGTAATATAGTTAACGTAAAGGTAGATAAAGTCATGGGCCCGAATTCTAATCAGTGGCTCAACTTGAGCCCGACCTAAAAAGACAAAGACTACCGGAAACCAGTTAAACCATTTTGCACCTGCAGACCTATTGTCTTGTTGCTATTTGCCACCGGAGATATTATAATTGTTTCCTTTCATTATCCAGTCAATCCCTTGAGTTCTGCTTAAAGTCAGTCATCAGCCAAATTGCGTCCTGGATCATCCAGGACATTGTATTGCTGGTGACCTGTTATACTCTGACTGAATTTTCAAAGGGCCCATTGTCATGATGCCTAGTTTATAAGCAGAACTGGAACTGGAACTGGATATTGAAAGGAAACAATTAGAATATCTCTGGTGGCGAATAGCAACAAGACAATATGTCCGGTAGTCTTTGTCTTTTTAGGCCGGGCTCAAGTTCCTTAGCATTGTGTGTGCCCACAAGGTTGCCCGTGGCTGGAATGCTCCCCAGGGAGTGGAAAACGTGCACTTTGTGTGCTGGATTGATTGCAGAATGTATCCGATGACCAGGGTAATAAATTAGGGTAATAAAATTGTAAAGCGCTTAGAGATGATTATCAATCGTGATAGGCGCTATGATATAAATCAAAGATATTATTAATATTATTATTATTAAGTTGAGCCACTGATGAGAATTCGGGCCATGGTGTCCAACTTCGTATGACAATTTTTAGATTTTCATGTCCATGAGTTCAAGAATATATGTTTTTATTTATTGAGCACTATATATATTCATGATTCTTTGGACAAATGTTCAATATCTAAATTCTAATGTACAACGTAATAAGGTATACCTACCTATATCTTGATATCATGTCAATGGAGAAAATTTAATTTCTCTTTATTCTTCAAGTGGCAAATATTTGCATTGTGACTCGGACTCAGAGGTAGGTGAAAACAATAGAAAGCTGTAACTTTATGTATTCACTCAGGCACTCGGCGTTCATTATATTGCGATGGAAAGTTAATATTGTCAGGCGGTGATTTGTAAAGAATGTTGAGCATACTTTTACTAAAAATCAAAAAATCTTAAAACTTGATATAGGTTAAATCCCTTTTACAAGCCTCCACTCTAACTTTTTTCTGTACTGCCCATTCGGGCAAGTAAAATCATCTTTTAAGAAAGTTTACTTGCCCTTTTACTTCTGGGTGAGATTAACACGTATGAAATTACATTGTTTTCTTGTAGTTGAACAATTATTTAGTTGCCCGATCGGGCAAGCAAAATAGACCATTTATGACATTTTATTTGCCCGACACCAATTTTTACTTGACCAAGGCACGTGGGCAAGCGCTAGTATCGAGCCCTGCATGTTATACAGCTACCAGAGGTCTAGCCTAATCTTTAGCTTTCACTTAAATCATGTAGAAGGTGAGATTATTATGGGGTTATTTTAGTATGTTGTGCATTTCAGTGAATGTCGACATGGGAAAGATTTTTTCTTGCAAGTCTTGACTGTAATAAAATAAACAGTATGTATTTTCTTTAATATTTCTTTCTTTTGTTTCTTTTACAGACTTCCCTTATTAGGAGATACACAGAAGGTGAGTGTTTATTTCTATTAAAGTAGATGTATTTACATCATTTCATTTGTAATATTCAGTATCGTAATCTGAATCATGCTGGATCTGAATACAAGTCGGTCGAGGGTGAGATGGGAATACCATCTTTTGTAGGTCAGAGCTTGGGGAATATTTATCGATGATAAAAGAGAGCCAAATTAGTTTTCTACACGACTCCAAAACTTTAAACATGATTATACTGACATGGTGCCCTACTCTTTTTTAACCCCTTGACTACGGGAACCGAGTGGGTTGTGTACAAAGACTATGGTGAATCCAGATACTCGAAGGGAACAGGTTAACTGATGATATAGGCATGAATCAACGCCTATCAAGAAACGGTTGACAAGTATAGAGCATCAACAGTTGCATGTTTAATAATTCCATACAGAAGGAATAATTTTACAAGCTTTCAAGCTTTTTTAAATATATTGTAAGTGTATGTGTACTGCTTTCACATTACTTAATTGGGTTTGGCTTTCATAAAGTATGCACATTTCTTTCATGTTTCTAATATTTCCTGTGTATAATCTACATCTGTCATGATTGACATGCTCACATAACCAGCATATATTTCACTTCTAACCATGTTATACTAGCTTGAGCACTCATATTTCATGCTGATAAAGACAGTGTTGTCCCAGCTGTTTGTTTTTCACAAGAGTTTTATAATTAAAGTCAATATGATTTGGTCTTTATTATCTAATCAGTGAGTAAATACACACTACAACTATAAAGTCTGCTAGAATTTATTAAGACTTAATGTAAATTGTACCATTTTGTATGTTTACTATTAGGCATCCAATGCATGATATCAGAACAGCGTTTTCCTTGCATTGTATCTACTTCTTTTTGCTTATGTGCATACAATGTACAACTGTAAATATGATGTTTGTTTTGATATTCATAGTTCCCACCTTTATTTTAAAAAGAGACATTGTGCACGTAGACATGTAAGCATCTTGAAGGCAAAGTCAGTGCTCCACATTAACGTTTTCTAGTGGCTCGATCTTTGGGCCACCAATTTCTTGAATTTTCACATTTTGTTGGTAGCCCAAACAAACAAAGAAAATAATAAAACAATTAACACGTTTTCTTTAAAGTATTTCATTTAAGCAGAATAAATGTGTGTCTGTTTCATAGTACACAAAGTTACAGATGCATATATAAATATACAAATTTTGGTGGCCCGATCGGTCCATCAAAGTGTATCCTTTTTCAAAATGTATCCATTTTTTGGTGGCCCAATGCAATTTTTGGTGGCCACGAGCCACTGCTAATGTCAAGTCTTGGCTAAGCCATGAACCATCTGATGCAAACTGTATCTGGGGTTGTAACCAAAATTAATCATATTGATATTGATCAGTATCCTCTTAACACAATATAATTGTAGAAATGTTTAAGTACTAATAAAGAGCTTCACCAATACTCTGGTGGGCTATTGTTCGCATTTGCTTTCTATATACACAACAAAACAAAAAAGAAGAAATAATTTTGAATTTTTAAAGTTCTGTTTGATTGTAACCAAGTAAGTTGACTGTTTTTCCATGTTTAAAGTATTGATTTTTGAAAAATTATTTCAGGTTACTTCTCTCCAAACTACAAGCTGACAATAGGAGTTGACTTTGCCCTTAAGTCGTTAAACTGGGACGAAAACACGAGAGTCAGCCTGCAATTATGGTGAGTTTAGCAAAAATGTACTATTTGCTATCCCCAAACAGTATTTAATTATCTGTTAAAGGGGAGCCAAACGTTGGCATTTTTGCTTACTGTTACTGATAGGTGCATTATTCCCATCTCTTCTTGTTGTTAATGTTTATTTCCTCTTGGGTATCATTAATAATGGAAATGATCCATGTTTTTTAAACCACTATAATCTGTTTTGCCTGTACGCTGGAGGCTGCCATGTTTTGCAACTGTACCATATGAAACGTCATCTGACCTTGCACTAACAAAAGGGTTACTTTAGTCAACGCTCAAAATTAACTTTTTTTGCTGGTGGCCCAGTCGGGCCAGTAAAATTGGTATTTTTCCAATTTTGGTGGCCCGAAATCAAAATTTACTGGCCCGAAAAAAATAAAGAAAAACATAAGTAAAATTGCCATAGGCATAGGCAATCAATCGGGGACAAAACAAAAATGATCTGATGATAGAAGAGGAGAAATTCACCGTTATTTGACCTCAAAATTCTGTGCAATGTTGTCTGAAAACCTTAGTCAATTGCCATATTTTAAAATGGTGGTGTTTTATTTAGTGCTGTAACTGACCTTGATGATCGGATCGTTTGATCGGATCGGCAAAAATTTTATCGATCTTCGAAATCGGATCGATGATCGGGATCGGATGATCAGCTATAAAAAAATTTAAAAAAAAAAAAAAAAACAGTTTTTTTTTTCTTTGGAAAATGATCCCCAAAAAACACAATTTGGGAATATAAATGAATACCAAAGCAACATATATCCATATTAATAAGCCCAAGGTAATCTTGTACGGGTATGCTTTCATTTCAAACTGATTACCTCTTCTTTTACAAAATTACTCACGCCGATTTTGAGCTTAGTCCCATGTGATTAATTTGGCGTAACCTTTCAGAAACACATGGGACTAAGCTCAAAATCGGCGCGAATAATTTTGTAAAAGGAGAGGTAATCAGTTTTAAATGAATGCATACCCATACAAGATTACCTTGGGCTTATTAATATGGATATATGTTGCTTTGGTATTCATTCATATTCCCAAAATATGTTTTTTGGGATCATTTTCCAAAGAAAAAAAAACGATTTTTTTTTTTTTTTTTTTTTTTTTTTTTTTTTTTTTTGCCGATCTGATCTTCCGATTTTTTCTGCATGATCGGAAATCGGCAAAAACGGTCCGATCATGTATGATCGGATCGTGATCGGCATGCCGATCCGATGATCGGTTACAGCACTAGTTTTATTAATCAAACAAACTCCAGATTCTTCGTAAACAATATCACACGCAAGTCACAACATTCGGCTTCACAGCGGACACAACTCAGTCACACGCAGTCACATGCAAAATCAATCGACTACAGCTACGATGTTGCACTGCATGATCGAATTTGATTATTTGAAAATATGCTCTCACATTTCTTTGACCTTACTTTTTTTGTAGATCACTCTTTGGAAACCTCATAAAAATGAAATATTTTCAAATTGTGGAGTTTTATTCTTGTTAAAACAAACAATGATGGGCTTTGAAAAGCCATCTCCGATCGATCGAGTCAAGTTGTGATTCACAATGAAATGGGATGCTCCATTTGCAAGGCGGGGGTGGCTGTAATAACTATGGAAAACAATACAAATTAAACTTATACAAATCGGACAACATTCTCTAAATTTATTTCTGCAAGTATAGCAAATATTATTCTTGATATTTCCTATCATTTATTTAAGTTTTATATTCAAACTGAACTGATTATAAAGTTAATTTAAAATCCTTCTACCTACCCCAAGTGGAACATGCCAGGGGATCGGATATGGGGGGGGGGGGGGGGGGGGGGGGGGGGGGGCAATTAAAACAAGGCTTTTATAATATGGTACCTAATTATAATAATTTGCGTCTTTAGCTTTTCTGAGCTGTCAATCGCGCTGAAACTGTTCATTATTGACCTCTCTTTCCTATCTTTTTAAACAACAAATCAAGTATTTTCTGTGAGGTATCAAATTTGCAATAAGTACCATAATATTGTGTACAATTGTTTGAACATTTGGTGGCCCGATCGGGCCAGCAAACATTGGGAATATGAGTTTTTTACTGGCCCGACAGCAATTTTTGGTGGCCCCGGGCCATCGGGCCTGTGCTAATTTCGAGCGTTGCTTTAGTGCTTTATAGTGCTTGTTTGTATTTTTGAATTAGAGTGGTCAAATAGCATATTTTTCTTGTTTTATAGATCACTGTATGAAACTCTTTTTTTTCTTTCTTCCTTGATGTTATTGATGTATACGTATTATTATTTGTATTTGTATGCGCAGTGATTCATTGTGAACAGCGCTCATATAATAAACCTGTAGGCTGTATTATTATTAATATTATAATTCACTTCTTTCTCTTTTCTCTCTCTTTTCTCTCCCTCTTATCTCTAATAGGGATATTGCAGGCCATGAGAGATTTGGTCACATGACAAGAGTTTATTACAAATATGCGTAAGTATGTTAATAATATTAGTAATTACTAGTAAGCCTTACTACATGGCTTTATATTTCATGATCAATGTACCTCTCAAATTTGTTGTGTGTACTATTAAATGTTTCATTAAATTTCTGTTCAGTAATCTAGATGCAAAGTAAACGTTAACATGTTTTAATGTTTTAATCTCTGCAAAGTGAGTTAGTGTTTGTGTATACATCTATATATATATGATATCCTAGAAGCTTATGTTTAGAGATACTTATGCAACATATTTAGCTTTTCCAAGATCTACATGTACAACTTTAATACAAATGATTTAATATTTGTGATTGTTTGTATGAAACAGTAGCTTTTACCAAGGGCCACATGTACAACTTAAATGTTGAATATTTGTGTAAACTGTGGTTGTTTGGATGCAACATTAGCTTTTACCAAGGGTGACATAAAGATTGTTTGTAAGCAATATAAGCTTTTCTAAGGTCCACATGAACAACTTTTAACAGAATTTGGAATATTTGTGATTGTTTTATTCATGCAGCATTTACTGTTTGTTTTTTTCTTCATGTTTTTGTTTGTGATCATTTGATTTCAGAATTGCTGCCATCATAGTTTTTGATTTATCAAGGTAAGTTGTGCTCTTTTTCAGAAGTATGCCAAGAAAGAAATGATTGCCAACTTTTTAATTCAAGGAATGCATTCTAAGCAAGCATGTTAGCTTAAATGAAAAGTGCATGTGATTGTCTATAGATGTCAGTAAAATGTTGCATGTTGTGTCATGTAGGAACTAAGATGGAAAGCAACAAAAAGAGTACAAAGTAAAATTGTATAGCTTGATATATTATGTAATAAATCGAAAGTGCATGCTTACTTCGAGCGAATGACCTGCAAGTGTCTTTAGATATACATGTATGCATTTGAGTCACTGTATGTGGAATTAGTAGACATTTAGACATTTATTTGCTATTTAAATGTCAAAACCTATGTAAAATTTGAGCAATGAGAGACGAAGACAATTAACTGTAATCTTGTATGTGATTATTTGCACCCGGGCCTGCTTTTTGCAAGAAGTGAAACTGATAGTAAAGTGTTCCAAAGTCTTTTGAATGTTTTCTTTGTGCTAAAAACATGCAAACTTGTATTTTAAATAAGGTCTCCTGTGGGCTGTGGTGCATTTTTTTATTCAGATGTGAATGCCCTGTAGTTCCTGCTTTTGCAAGAAGTAATGCTGGTAAAAAAAAAAACACTTTTTGTAAATGTTTTATTTTGGCTAAGATCATGCAAGCATACATGTCTAAAATTAAAATAGTAATTTATTTCCAGTCCAGGAACAAAATCCCTATGTTTTAGTTGGGCTTTCATGGTGCATTTCTGTTCTGTGAATGCCTTGTAGCCATGCATGATACTTTCTTCTTTGGTATCCACTTTTATTTTTACAGACCTGCTACATTTGATTCAATACTGAAGGTATGTACAAGTTAGTGGATGGCATTTTTTGATATTCTTTATACAGCACTTAATAATTTTTATTCTTTCTTTATTTTATTTTGTTGCAGTCTGTAGACAAAACCCGTAAATGTTCTTGCAAAAGGTGGGCAGTATCTTTAACTTGTGATATTTTTGGGGGGCTGGTGTTGTGAGAAGTTGAGAAATACAGTGTAATAAAATCAAAACATAACATAATGGGAGACCTTTACATCCATTTCAAGTAACTTCATAAGCTAAAAAGATGAAATTTGCCTTTAGAATCTTTCATGTTATCAGTAAACCATAATGTGAAATATGCAAATGACAATCAGTGTTTTATAACTTTTTTGCATGGTTCTAGTAACTGCATGTTCATTTGTGTACACAACATATATTTTTAGGAGCATGGTGTATGTAAAGGGTACATAGACCCTAGTACACTATATGTGACCTTCCACCACAAAATGACCATTAAGTCGCTGTGGTAGTTTCTCTTTTATTAGCTGAAATAGTTACATTTTGGTTAAAGGTAGTTCAGATTTGTCAAATGAGATGCGCGGCGCCATCTTGCATACGCGTTGCGCACGGTGCGTAATGCACGTTAGCTCAGTGTCATGCGGTGCGCGCAAACTAACCCAGTTCAAAATGGCGACCCGCTATGTAGCATCCCCACGCTTGATGCCCTTTAAAATATGAGATTTGGGATTTTCATATTTCCTTTATGAACGTATGTTGATCTAACAAGATATGTGAAATTTTGAGCGTCAGAAATCATGTATGAATATGATTTATCATCAAATACAAATGATCAGATTACAGTGCATGAATGGACTCTGATCTTTGAAGCGGCCCGTTTTCTCCCTTATTTTAAAACGGCTCGGTCATGTTCCAAATCTTTGGCTCTCATTTTGAGAGGGTTTGCTTAGTCCATGATGACAAATATATCATTTTAAAGGCAATGACCTCTTTTTTGCTGTCATGTGAAAATCATCATAATCAGTTTTCCCAACTTATTCGTTGTTTTGTGTTGTAAGGTCACTTAAATTTGTAATTGCTCAATGAGAGTATATTTGTTTTTAAGTTAGCAATTCAAATATGATGAACTGAAAATGTGTTATTTTATCATAGTAATTATAAACTCTTGATTTTCATTTATTCAATGCTACAAATACATCAATCTGTCCTGACATTATACCATTATTGTTGTTAAGTTGCAAATGTTATTATATTAAAGTACACAATTTAGCTCAGAAATAATATCCTTTATATATACTTTTGTGGTAACTTGTGTGAAAATGAGTAAAGGTAATTAAGAAAGGAATTGTTGTGTTATAGGTACAATAATGTGTAATAAATATTAAAGGGACTTTACATTGTCCAAATCCTCAAAATAAAATTTTCATTCTAGCGGTTCCCTCATATCTTGTTGTATTTGTATCAACAATAAAATCATGGGACAGGTTTCGGTTTTTCAAATTTCCCTTTTGTTACAAAGATATGTACGATCAAAGTATTCAGATAAGAAAAACTCCGGGCGAGTTTTTCTTCTGTGTACAAAGTGAGTGCAGTGAGTTATTGAATACCACTTTGCATTTTCGCTCATTACTTGGCCATGCAATGTCCATTTGACTTGAAATTTTCACACAATCCCCTGTGGACATATGAGATAACAACAATATACATTGCATCAACCATTCATCACTTTTTGCACATGTCAACAAAGTTACTAGATCCCTTTAATGATATGGTTTCTTTTGTTTTGGAAATTACAAAAGGTAATTAAAAAAGAACATTTTGTTTTATAAGTACAATAATATGTATTTAATGTTAATGATATGATTTCTTTTGTGGAAATTATAAAAGGTAATTAGAAAGAAAGGACATTTTGTTTTATAGTTACAATACTATGTATTTAATGTAATAATGATATCATTTTCTTTGCAGTGGTCCAATGATGTCCATGATAAGGTGATGCTAGCCAATGAACAGCCAGTGCCAGTCCTACTTCTAGCTAACAAGGTTAGTACTGGAATTACTAGCGTTGTTAGAAATCAACTTCTTACTTCATGGGGTTGGGCAAGTGAGATAGAGACATATCAAATTGTGCTTGCCCCAAACCAGACATGGTTGGCCCAAACAAAGACACAAATAAACAAGCCTGTGTATTTTGGTTGCCCAGTAGGCTAATGAAAATTTGACATGTATAAGATTTTAGCTGGCCAGTGTCATTGTTGAGCCCTGTGACACTAGGGTGTTAAACAGTTTTATAGTTAGGACTAGTTGATTTTTCAAGTTTTCCATCAAATTAGTTTCGGAAAACTGGATTGAAAACTGCATACCATCTAGTAGGTTGGAGCCCTCTCTATGTGGTGCCAAATTGTCAGATAATCATTATTTATAATTTGGGGAATATTTCTCAAAATTAAAAGAGAGCTTAATTTGGTTTCTACAAGGCTTGTAAAACATGATGTTCTCAAAAATGGACAATATGATGCCTGCACTTGAATCAAGTCACATTTTTGCACACCTTCCATATTTAGCCTGAAATTTCATTCACCTTTTCAGTGTGACTTGCCGGACACAGTTGTAGATGCAGACATTCTCGACCATTTCTGCAAGGAAAACAAATTCATCGGCTGGTTTGCAACATCGGCGAAAAATGACACCAACGTCAGTAAGTAGAAACATGCCCTTAATATTTAATTAACGATTTTATTACGATTTATTAACCATTAATTGTACGATCAATTTATCAATTGTACGATCAATTGATTGATCGTACGATAAATCGTGAATCATTATGTTACAGGGCCCTTGTCAGTTTCCCTACCTTCAGTATTTCTGAACACTTCATTTTTGTAGACTTCATTTTAATAGACATTTTGTTCCTTTCATTATGTTAACTCTTCTAGCTGATGCCATGACCTATCTGGTAGAGACAATCTTGAGTCTGACATCAGAAGGCCAGAGACCCCAGGAGCACATATCGGTCCATCAGGACTCTGAGTACCTCGCTGCTGTGCAACAGACTAGGACCCAAGCAACGTTCCACTCAAACTCTAAAAATAAGCCAGAGTCTAAATGCTGTCCATTCTGATTGACTGCTTCTATGCCAGAATGAAATGCTAGCTAGAGCTTGTATAAGACAGAACAGATAAATCTTAGCTAGAGCTCCTAGAAGACGTAAGATTGTATTTTGTTGAACCTAGACTGCGATTTCCTTGTTGGGGTGTAACAGACTAGGACCCAAGCAACGATCCACTCAAACTCTAAAAAGGAGCCAGAGTCTAAGTGCTGTCCACTCTGATAGACTGCTTCTAGACCAGAACAAATAATGACATTTAGCTTGAGCTCCTACAAGCCAGAACAGAGATGGAAATGTTAGATAGAGCTCCTAGATGCGATAACAGATCAATTATAGCTAGAGATCCTAGAAGGCTCAAAATGATATATTGTTCCACCAAGACTCAAGGTATATCGCTGCAATGCAACAGACTAGGAACCAAGCGACATTCCACTCAGACCTTTAAAAGAAGGCAGAGACTAAATGCCGTCCATTTTGGGTAGACAAAAGACTACATATGGACCAGAACAAAATCATTTTGTGAGGTACAAAGATATTCTTGCTATTTTTAGAAGGTCTCGACTCAAACTCTTATCAAGAAGTGAAAGTCTAAAGCACTGTCCACTGAGATTGTGTCAAGACCAAAGGAAAGAGCTAAGTACACTACAGCATTTTATGAGATGAGTGTACAACTTGAAATGTTCATGGAAGAAATGTTTGATAACAAGATAAAAGTATTTTTAGAATGTAGTAGAATATTTATAACTATAAGAGTACATTTGGAATTGTACTTTTGTTAATTAGTATGAAAGAAGCCTATTCATAGTTATTTCTTTCTTCTTTTTTTGCAAAGCAGTCATGATATATTATAATCATAGTAAAATATTTATCAAGCAGTCTTGTAGTATGTATAAATGAATTGTATTTACATATTTGATGTAATGTTGAGAAAGTTGTATCCAAGAATATTGTTCCTTTACAATGCAATTTCAATATTTTTCACACTTTTCATAGCTTACAAATCACTTGAAATGTCCATTATTAAACAATCATGTCATCTAGATTCATTCATTGTATCCTATGACTAATCCTTCCACTTATAATAGTGTAACATGCTTTACAGTGGCCGTGCCAACCAAATGCATGTTGACTTCTGTTAATCTGTATAAGTGTACACATCCAAAATTTGTAAGCCCCACCTCATAAAAAAACTCTCCCGAGTGAAATTCTCTTGTTGACTGGTTGTGACATCATCTGTCAATCACTGGCCAGTTAACATGGGATGAACAAAAGACAAAAAGTACCAACAGAACATGCTCACAATAACATGCACTGCTTAGGCGTTGCCTTTCTTGTCCTAATGATGGCTGAGCTTTTCTGATAAAGCAACTGCTATTGAAATTGAAAAATGTGTGAGTTGGTATTGTATTCAAGCTTGTGATCCTATTGTGAGCAGGCACTCAGCTTGGGCGAAGGTGCATTATTCCCCTGTCAATTGCTCACTGAGTAGTCGACCAGTCAACAAAACTATTTTACTCTGGTGAGTTTTTTAAGAGGTGTGGGCTTGGCACCACCAGGAAAAATAAGTGCAAAAATGTTTTAAAATATACAAAACATATTGAGGTCAAACAGTTTACAAATATTTGATGTGTACACTAATACAGAAAAACAATACAATATGCATTTGGTTGGCACGGCTCCTTTAATAGAGATGATATTGCATCATTTTGGCACTACTAATTTCTCCTATTATTATCATAATTATATTTTGTAGGATCCATGTTATATTATTAGAAATTACAGATCATGTAATATTGGTATGGGGGGGGGGGGGGGGGGGGGGCAGCATGTGCCCCCCCCCCACCCCCAATAATTTGTGTGCCCCTCAAATCAGTCCGACCACGCTGCGCCACTGTAACCCAGGGTAATAATGTGCCTCTTAATAGTGCACAATATCTATGCTACATATTTTGTATATATATTTGAGAAAAGCAAGTAAGGAGCGCCAAGTAGGTGAATTATTTATTCCCATGCAGTTATGTTTTAGTCTTGTTTGTGGTCTGAAATAGTATGTTACACTACCTAATATGATTGATATTTGTAAATCATAATATGATGTTATTGTATTCACAAGATTGTAAACATATGATACTTCCTTAAACGTCATTCTTTAAAAGAGAAATGTTCTGGTGCTTTTTTTTTATTGCTAAAAGCCATTTCTTTTTTAATGGATGTATATGTACTTGGAGCACATGTGTTTGTTTGTTTGTTTGTTTGTCAACAGGGATATTGTTGTCAACCTGTTCAGAAGTAGTCTCATAATACTGAGGCTTGGGTCTATGGAGATTTATGTATACCAAAAGTAGATAATAATAATATATGCTTTAATATATATAATGCATAATAACCACTAGGAATCTTTATGCGCTTTAAGATAGTCTTTACTTTTTAAAATTATGTTTTATTTTATATTGTTTATGTGTACAAAAGAATAATTACTACACAATTTATGTTTAGTGTATGATTATAATGTAGAAATTCTTCAAGAGTTTGTTTTGTAAAATAAATAATTTGTTAAAAGCTTATTATGAAGAAAATGCATACATGAATTTATGTGTAACTTTAATATATATTTTCAATCATACTGTTTTATGCCTTCTAGATAATCATTTTCTTTTGATATCAAGCTTTCTATCTAGATTGAGTTTGTAGACTTTCATGAAACTTCATTGAAGATTCCATTTTAAATGCAATTAATGTTTTCATTACTAACTGAAGAAAATAAGAACACTTATATACTTGTAATAATTAATATTGTGAAGTTATTCATTTTAGGCTGAAGTTTTATTTTTTCCTTTGAACCAGTCTGATGCTGCATTAGCCACAAAGTGGTTATGTCATCGACTGTGCGTATTAGTCTGAGACAGCACTTCATCGGGAGAATAAGTCAGAACTTTTTTATATCTGTGAGAGTGGTTTGGTATGATTGGTTTGCAAATTCTTTCAGTGAAACCCATTAAGTGAAATTACCCAATGACCCTTTCTCATAACCATTAGGTCTGTACCAAAATCCTGGTCAGGGCTTGTCCTTAGCAATGGCCTGGGTGCCAATGGCCACAATAAATTCCTTTTGGCCACTAGAAAATCTTGAATTGGCCAGCAAAGAACAGATATACAACACACAAGTCTATGGTGGGAGTTTATCTAAAGTGTCTTTTTGGCCACCTGAAAGAAAGGCTTCAGGGAGAGCCCATGCCTGGGAGAGCCCTGCTGGTACTGAGGGGGTTAACCAGTTCCCTAAGAGATTCTGAAATCGCCATGGACCTTTTTTACACAACCCACCCGGTTCCCGTAGTCAAGGGGTTAAGTCAGATCCATTGATTCGTTTGAGGGGAAGTCCGAATCACCTGCTGGCTTTGTTCAGGTCACACTGGGACAATGCACAGCTAGACACTGATATATCTGTGTGATCTTCTATGCAACGCAGAGGGGTAGCTTTTGAATGACGTGAACATGTATTTTATACTTTCACCTTTTCTTTTCTTTCACCTTTTTGCCTTTTCTTTCTCTTTTTTAATTGATAGGCTCTTTATTTTTCTTTCGTTGACAGGTGTTCTTGGGTTTTTGTTTTTTATCAGTTTATAAATTTGTTTTTATTCTTTCTTTTTTTCTTTTTTTTAATATTTGTCTTTCAGAGGCAATGAGTTTTGTTTGCTCATTACATATTGCTTGTTATATTTTAAAAGCATCCACGTATATGTGTTTACCAATGAGATATTTTGATGGGAGATTGATGTAAATATATTTTTCTAATTACCTTTCTTTTAAAATATGTATATTGATATCACATTATAGAGCAATACAGTATTTTTCTTTTGAACAAGCAGAAGTTATTTGTTACAATGTCAATCAGATTATGTAAGCTTGATATTAAAGGCAAGAATTATGAAAAGACTCGAGAGAGTATGTTATTCAGATTATAGATACAGCGTCAAATGCAATTTTGTTTACAATTTACATGTTCCATACAGTGAACTTCTAATGTAGTATTGATTTCATTTTTCTTTTCTTTTTTTAAAGTGGGGAATGAAACGGGTTTAAGTTGTTTTCTTTCATTATTGTAAATCGAAACATTTATTTCATCCAAGACATGGCAAGTATTGGATGTAATGTATTAGACTTAGATGCAATATCATGTAGGCACAGTTGTGTATTTCATGTAATGTGCCTTTATTCAAGTAAGAACCATATATATTTATGCAATATACATGTAAAGTTAAACCCCTCAAAAACAGTTCTGCAATTCAAGTGTGAGCGTTCATATCTCTATTGTCACTAAATTATCTTAAATGAATTTGGCATCATTGAAAAGTTGGTTTATTCCCCTTGTTATGCATTGATGCCACATTTGTAATGGTTATGTAATTATTGAATATGCATTACGCTTGAATATGGGGCCAAGTCAAGATTGATATGTTCCACAATGCATTGTTATTGTGTGACCGCCTCTATACCATTCATAAAACAGCCAATCTCCAAACAAATGGAGAATTCACATTGACAGTAATATATTTTGCAACATTCCACTTTTGACATGGCTCCATATTCTACTGCACATTCCATATTTACATAATCATTACAAATGAGGCATCAATTTAAAAAGGGAATAAACAGGCCTCTCAATTATATCAAATCTGAGTAGGATCATGATATCAAACCTCTAGCTTGAATTGCAAACCTTTTTTTAGGGGTTTAATATTGGTTAATTATCATTGCAGTACTAACCAACATGAACATAATTTTCTGTAAATTACATGGATTCAATTCTTATATATAATATGAATTACCATTAAACCAACTCTTTTGAGTTTTTACATAACATTATTGGTTCTGTTCTTCTTTTGATTATTTTGTAAAATTCAGGCTTTTGTCTCAAATTTCTACTATATTTACAGTAGTTTTAAGCAGTTTTGGTTGCGAGAGCGCTTCAAGAAATATTTGTTGGAAGTTAATGGAAATGTTAAGTGTAATATTTGAAAGAGAACACATTGACCAAGACAAATAGACTTAGTTTGATCAATACCTTCAATACCTGTCCAGGAACGAGTGAAATAACCATGCATGTACACTACATCCGATTGATATATTTATTTGATAATTTAAGAAAATACATGTACTTATAAAGCCTACACATTTTTGAAAATATACCCAGAGTAACTTTTTACTTGTTTTTGATAATCTTTGTTACTTAATTTTAATTTGTTTAAAGCATTCACAATTGTTGAACTATTGGGTGTGTGAACGGCACAGCTTTGCATTAACAGCTGCATAGTTGAATTGTAACTTCTAAATGATCATGTACTAGTTTTAATTACTGTAATTCAGTTCGACCAGAACTGTACAACCCACTCAAGCAGTTCTCGTATCAGAAAAAAATGTGGGATTGAAAAAACATTTGAGTTTAGCTATCCTTGTTGACAAATGGTATACATTTTCTTAGATGTCAATGCTGATGACTGCAAACACCTACACATGACCACAAACACCTCTACTTACCCATCCACATGCATTCATATACATACACAAGTAATTTACGGTATTCATGAATCTTTTTAAGCCCAGCAACAAATTGCCAACACCTCCACCCACCCACCCACATAAACACATACATACAGTACATACACCATTAAATATTGATCAATGTTTATCAATTAGTTCTTCCTTGCATTCTCAAGCCTGGGCCTCGGGAGGGAATTGGAGTGAATGCGAAAAACAAAATATTATCTTAGATGATGTTGTCATAATGCATTGAAATTTAGTTATCCTATTGATTAATTCAGTTCCTTTTAAATTGCTATTGCGTATTTTGTTATTAGATGATGTCATAATGTAGTGAAGTGGAGCACTCCTATTGGTTGGTTACCATTGCCTATTTCAGTATATTGCACATTTATATAGCAATGTTGAGTATAAGTGTTATATTAAATGGTAAGTGTGTACAAACTTCCCATATGTATATTCAGGGGGTGTTTCACAAAGATTCAAAGTTAAACTGAACTCTTAAGTTGGAACAAACTATTATGTAAAGCTGTTGGTTTCTTTGTAAAATTTGAGAAATAGTTCTTTTGAAAAGGCAAAGAGATAAAAAAAAAAAAATTGTGTTAAAAAGCCTTGAAATAATTGATATAAGGGCAATTCCAGCACCACAGACATTACAAATACAAGAATTTTCTCGACTTTCCAAAGATGAACCTTGCTATCGTCTAGCTTTTACTTGGATAACAAGCAAAGGTCAAGTGAAATATACACTACAAGTTTCTGAACAATATGTGTCATTAATTGTTCAGTTATTCAACAAAATGTGCATCGTTAGGGACTTATTTTGGCAAAATATGTAATGTACCCGACTGTGCACATTTTGAGAAATAACTGAACAATTAAGAAAATGTTCAGAAACCTGTAGTGTACTAGTATATTAAACTTGACCATTGCTTTGTTATCCAAGTAAAAGCTAGACGAGAGAAAGGTTCATCGTATAGTAGTGGTATTGTATTCTGTATTCAGTATTCCCTAGGTGATGACTAAATCATGCAAAAGTTTGTTTTTCATTTATAGGAGGCTGAATTTGGAGAAAAAGAAACTTACAATTGTAACCCAAATGAATCAAAATGACAAAATAAGGTTCATAGTCTTTAAATTGCTACCACTGGTTGGGATTGTTCTTAACACAAAATGAAAAGTGTTTTCAAAATCCACTGGTGCTGACTGTAAATTAATTTCTTCAAATACAGCGTACCTTCAAGATAATTGTAGCTTATGTTTTTTTAGCCGATAACATTCTCCAGCCATTGGTACGGTAACTCAGTAACATTTAAATGTACAGACAATGGCAGCTTGTTCACTATGAAATCATAATCACAATCGCAAACACAAATTTATATAAATCCATCAGGGTCAACTGTAAAATGTTACTTATTCAGCACTGTGAAATAGTGACAAGTAAAAAGTCTGTTTCAAACATAAATGTTACATTTCTTTATATCAACTTTTATTTAAATCTGGAATCAGAATTTCAAGACACACAAAGGAATCGGGGATGTATAAAAGTATAATGTCTTAACATCAACGTTATGATTCAGTTCTAGCTCCACTGACTGTCTCTGAATGGGGTGTTAGTAGGAAGTCATATTCATCAACAAATCAAAACACATGTAGATCAAATTATTTCTTACTCTCTTGGCTGCCTCGGATTTAATTTTTAATTTTAAAAAGAGGAAAGTTGCTTAACCTTCACCTAAGTTACTTTGAAATTTACATACCGTAAAACTCCGTGTATAAGACGCACTTTTTTCCGTCGGAAAAATTTCAAAATTGGGGGTGCGTCTTATACACAGGTACAGCCAAAAAAAAAAGAAAAAAAAAAAAAAAAAGTTTTTTTTTTTTTTTTTTTTTTTTTGACACCCTGTAGTCATGTTGAATGTGTATAACACATGGTTTAGGGCATGACAAGAGCTTGCTGTTAGTTGTAGCATTCAGCAAGATATACCTTTTTCTCACACAAAAAATATTGGTTACAGATGTAAAAATTGCAAGTTTATTGAGCAGTAATACTGCTAATGAATATTCATACTTTCGTGAGCAGCAGTACTAATTAAATATGCAATTTTCTAACCAGTGGTTATAAATTTTGCTGATAATTAAGAATAGTTGTTAGCAAATTTAGAAAATTGCATTATATTTAGTGAGTATTGGTGCGCATGAATATGAATATTTATGAGCACCAGTGTTACTGCTCAATAAATGTGCAATTTGTGTACTAACCACTAATTTTATGTGAGAAAATTATGTTGATGAATGCTACATTCAACATTAATATATTGTCATGCCCTAGACCAGTGGTATAAGCATTCCAAAAGCACTTCAGGGTCTTTTTACAAAAAATACAGGGTGTCCCCAACTTTGTTTAAAAGTCTAAAAGTCATTTTAACACAAGTTGAGAATGTGTGTAAACCACTGCAGTAGATACGCAGACAATCCTTTATGAAAGGGATCTAGTAACTTTGTTGGCATGTGCAGAAAGTGATGAATGGTTAGTAAAATGTGTAGTTTCCTGATTTAATATGTCATCTGAATATTGTGTGAAAATTTCACATTAAATGGATCTTAATTGGCCGAGTAATGAGCAAAAATGCAAAGTGATATTCTCCAACTCATTGCACTGACTTTGACCACAGTAATGACTATCCAGTGGATAGTTAAAAATCCAAACACTTCAATGGTAAATATCTTTTTAACGAAAGGGAAATTTGAAGAGAAAAAAAACCTGTTCCATGCTTCTATTGGTAATACGGATACAACGCAGTATGAGAGAACCGCTAGAATTTTGTGTGGATTTTGACAATGTTACTATTCAGCCCTCGACCCCATGTCGTCCTCCCCCCCCCCCCCCCCCCCCCCCCCCTCACTCAACTACCCATAACAAAAGAAATAGCTCGCAGACCCATGTCAGTGTGTGGAATAGGTTAAGATCGACAACAGAATACAGAATAACAACGTATTGTACACATAAAATATTGATAGTGAGTTAATAATTCAATAGCTATTGCACATTGTGATGTGTGCTTTTCTGTTGTAAATAAACTGAATTCTGTACTCAACGAATGGTAGGGTAATTCTAAATCAATATTCATATAGCCTACATTTATGGAAAATATGTGGTATATACAGTAAAAACAACAAATAAAGAATACTTTAAATATCTCCCTCTGTTGTCCACCCTGCACTAGTCAAGCTGTGTATTTATTACAGTGAAACCTCATTATGATGAGCACATTGGGCAAATTGAATTTACCTCGTTTTATATCAGGAGTGTTTCACTAAACACTAAAATAAATTTTAGCATCGATTCAATAGAACTATCACCAAGTTCTATTGATGCTAAAATCAATTTTAGTGGTAATGAAACAACCTACAGCTATCCTGTTATATTAGGGCTTAAAATACCTCGCTATATACTGTATGTATAAATATATATCAGGTACTGTATTAAAAACAGAGCTCGTTATAGAGAGGTTTCACTGTAGTTTGATACTCTCAGAACACCAGTACCATCTTGCTACATGTATATTTCTCTGTGGAAGACACTCCTCTGATAACCAATAAAAGTTATTGGCTGGAATTCACAAAGGTGGTTTAAATTCAAACCATGGTGTTAATTGTCCACTGTTTTATGGAGCGCAGCACAATCACTTCCAAAATTAGGTATAGAATTTGGTTGTTAAAACTATTAAGCAATGTATTATATTGTCAAGAATTCAAAGTATGGAATAAAATCTAATTCACAATAATGTTCATAATCTGCATTCATTCATTTTGTCATGAGATATCTGTTATTCTCACAAAATGGTATGGTTTACACATGGCCATCCATAAAACAGTTGTCTACACTTTAGAATTACAGTCAAACCTGTATTGGTGGCCACCTGTCTATAGCAGCCAATCTGCCTATAGTGGCCATCAATAATGATCCCTGCAGGGGAAAACAGGAGCCTGTCTACAGTAGCCAATATCATTTCCCCCTTGGGTGGCCAGTAAACACAGGTTTGACTGAATATCAAATGACACAATTAACCCATGCCAGAGGCTAGAATGACACGAATGACCTGTAGACAGTTTTATCAATCTTCATATGATGACATAAACGGTACCCTGGGGTACCAGACGAAAATCCACCATTTTGTTTAATTATTTATTTAATTTTTAGGGCTGTACTGTAGGTATAGCGTGCATACAATCGCGCGCTGCACTGCATGCACAACGCAATACGGTTGTACTTCGAGTGAACACAAGATGGCGCTACACAACGCGGGATACCGGGGTACAACGGTACCCCGGGGTACTGCGTGTGTCATCATATCCCCTACCATCAAATATGTTGTGCAACAAATCCCTTTTCTCTTGCTTGATCTTGTCTTGTCTCCCTTTATAAAGACACAACATAGTAGGCAGATGTATGCTTCACAATATGCTTCACAACTATATGGCCAAATTGTATAACTCCTCGGCCCCGTTGCAGAAAGAGATACAATCGATTGTAAGTTACAATTAATTGTAAGTAATCAGAAAATAAGTAAATCAGAAACTTTGCTTATTTCAACCAATCATATTTGCGCATCCAGTCACATGATCCGACTTACAATTAATTGCAATTTTACAATGATTGCATCTCTTTCTGCGACATGGCCCTAACAAATTCCTCTAAATATTATACGTCACATACCTGCCACCAATCTTTGCATTTTATGCAATGAGGCCTTGTTGTGCAAATAATAGAGCTTCACATAACATCGGCCAAACTTTGCTTGTTTGGCAATAAGTCGTTCCTTCTGTCCTACTTCACATATCTGCCGCCGATATTTGCATTTTATGCAATGAGGTAAATGTTTTGCCTATAATAACAATTCACATACCATCTGCCAAACCTTGCTTGTTTGGCAACGTCACATATCTGACGCCAGTCTTTGCTTGTTATGCAATGAGTCCCATGTTTTGCTATCATATAGTAAATCACATACTATCTGCCGTACTTGGCTTGCTGTGCGAGTAGTCCTTCATTCTGTTGCACTTGGTACTCCTGGAACCTCATTGAAACTCGCTGTGTCATTTTGAGGTACTTGTCCATGCAGTTGAATGAGCACTTCTTCTGCAGACGGAATAAAAGAACAAAATTACAAAATTACAAAATAATTAGCCCATTTCCCTACTAGACTTCTGCAGTCCCAGTGGAGTTCATATAGGGATTACCAGGTTCCCATAAAGCAATGTCTTAAAAATCTTCTTCTTTTTTTAACCTACTATTTTGATTCTTTCAAATTATTTTACTCAAATGGGACACAAGTTTTGTTTTTTCTTGTAGATTACGCAGGATGGAAAAACCTACTATATTCAATTCTATATCAATATACAAATTTATTCTCAATGAAAGAAAAACAATTAAAAAAAGAATATGGAACCCACAACTTTTTTGTTTTAATTTCTTCAGTTCACACTGTGGTGAAAAATGAACTTACACTGAAAATAATTGATTAATTATTAAAAGCGTTTTCAAATTTTGAATGGAAATGCAGGATTCAGGCCATAACTTATTCAGGACTATTTTTCATTATAGTATAGCATGCATTCCCTATAAATTCAAGCCTTAGTATAGTCAAGATTAGCTCTGAACAGGTTAATACATTTGTAAACCAATTCTATACATTGTCAAGGTTTAGTCTTCAGAGGGGATAAATAATTTATTCTTAGTTTAACCCGTTCAAGACTGGTCCGGAAAGTATTCAGGCTTTGGTCTATGGAGAATACATGTTGTAGCAAAATTAGTCTTTCCTGAACAGGTTAAAATGTCTTTCTATTTTCTTATACATATGAGATAGAGAAGAAAGTGTAGGAGAAATGCACATGTTCCTCTATGCCTGGGGATAGATAATCAATAACAAAATCATTTGAAGTAGTAAGAATTATTCATGTACAGCTATATAAAAGCAATGTATAAAACCGAGTCATACATAATTTACAAATGGCTACTTGATTCATTACCCTTGTCAGGGTAACCTTACAATCCTACATTTACATAGAGCCAATTATTAAACATAGATCTGCAAATATGTACCATATAATTAAAACTGGTTACCAAACCACAGAAACACAAACATGAGGACAGTTGATACCCAAACTATAACCAAAAGTGTTCTAGAAGTATTTGTACTACTATAAATCTATGTGCATAGAACGCACCTGTGTACAAGATGCATCCCACTTTTTGGCCAAAAAAATATAAATAATATTAATAATACAATTTTTTTAGACACCATGTAGTGATTTTTTTTTTAGTCACCCTGTAGTGCTGTTGGAATGCGTACAGCACTGGTCTAGGCCCTGTAGAAAGGTGGCCTGTATAGACAGATTCTATGACATTGTTATTCTCTGCAGGGCATCACTCTTGTTGACCACAATAGACAAGTTGCGACTAAGACAGGTTTGACTGTATATGCACTATTTGCTTCAAAGGCAAGAACCAGTGAAAATACATGGGGCTTTGGACCATTTTGCCCCAAAACACTATAACCCCCCCCCCCCCCCCCAAAAAAAAAAGTCATGAAAGAGCCCCCCTCTAATTTGCATAGAGTTAAATGCATAACACATTTTTGGACGTTTGGGAGTGTGATTTTCAAGCAGGCGAGCTTGAAAAGCAGGCCCCAAAATAAAATGTTAACTTTTAGTACCTCACTGTCGATGAGTTTCCTGCTGGTGAAGTCATTGATGCAGTCTGAGAAACATGTCTCTGTCAGCATGTTGTAGGACTGCAGGAAGTCTTTCAGCTGCAACAAAATATGATACAGTTTTATATATCAAAATTAAAAATAATATTTAAAATATACTATACTATATGTACAACAATTAGTATGACTTCATTTAAAACTACAACGTTGTTTCGTAGGCACACATGTGCCCACTCTTCAGGTTAGAGTAAGAAGTGATTACTTTGAGAAGGGAATCACTCAACAAAGTTAATTCAACTTGTGCAAAAGTAAGTTTATGGGGGGAGTGAGCATGAATAAAAGGGTTTAAAAGATTACGTATGCCCGAATAAACATGCTTGTTGTACATATATATAATTGCTCCTATTTATTTAGTCGAGCACTTTAACCATAGTGATTTGCATTATTTATATTATTACTACTATATATATATATGTAGACAAAAATTTAAAGAAAACACCGTAAGAAAACATAGTTTCCGAATTTTCGCCCATAGGGCTTCGTCAGGGTTTATTCGACTGAAGAAAAAAAACACACAACTTAGTTTGAAAGTCATTGATTGTGAGCGCGCAAGCGCGCGATAAAAAACAATCGAATAAACAACAGTAGAATAACAATCGAATAAAAAACAAAAAAACAGTCGAATAAACCCTGACGAAGCCCTATGGGCGAAAATTCGGAAACTATGTTTTCTTACGGTGTTTTCTTTAAATTTTTGTCTAACTATTCACCACACCGATGCAGACCAACCTTTTGAACACTATATATATATATGCTTTTAATTTGATTTTTGTGTTTATTGACTATTTAATAATGACTTAAATAACGATATCTGAAACTTAAAGGGTACCACCACCCAAAACCGATATCCTTATAATTGAAAGGTATCATCTTTAGTATTCCATTCCATTAACAAGTTCACAAAAATATGTGTCTAGAAAAATATATATAATTGGAAAACGCATCACCATTCTAAAGCATGCGTTAAGGGGTCTGTATGTACGAGACTCAAGTGTATGCAGAGCGAACGAATCGCCCAGGATTCTATTCTCTCCGAACGTACGCGTGAATAGCATTGGCGCACTCGCAAATGTTTGGCCCGTTTGGAACCAGGAAATAGTAGCGGTTCCGTAAGTGGGGGAAATTAATTGCTTTGTTTATGAATGACACAACCCTTTGCAAAATGTTGGGTACCTATTTGATATCACAAAATGGTACCAAAACATATACTTATGTGTTGTTCTTTGCCTGGTGGTCCCCTTTAACGATGATACTACTTGTACTACTACTACTTCTTCGAATAATAATAAAAAATAACAATAACAATAATAATACAAATAAAAATAATAAAACATAAATTATAATAATACAAATTAATACTAATAATAATTATGATAAATATAATTATAATAATCATGATAATAATAAATAAGAATAAATAACAAATAAATTAACCAAAATAATAGTAACAACATTCTGACCCCAAAGAATAACCCCTTCAACTGATAACTCACAACTTATTTTTCACCATTTTAAAATAAAATGTATATATCATGATCATTATAAACGCATCATATTCTGAAAAAATGATTAGGAATTTGTTTTATTTTATATGTTTACATCAAAATCTCAATAACTAGTCATACTTTTATGAAACCATAAATACATTCTACTCAAAATTAAATGTGTCTTTCCTACACACATAAATTGCTTTAACCCACTCAATATAATATTTTGATTCAATTTTTATTCAGAATCAACTTAATAGCTGTAGGCTATTCTGGACATTTTTAATTTCATAGCGGTAATATCACAAATGAAAGTGATTTGAATGACCCTTTTTTATGGATATGCCAGCCATTTCTGGATGGATATTGATCAAACAAACACTGCTTTGCTTTTAACAATTATGGGCTTAGTTTTTTTCTCTCTCTTTTTTTGAGCACCCTGTCAACTAGAACTGTGCATTCCTTTTCAAATGATCCATTTGTACTTTGTCAAATTCAACCAAAACCACATTCACACTCCTCTTGTACCTTGTTGTTCTTTGTATGGTAACAAACGAACAAAATGGATTTGTTGAATGTCTCCCTAAGTACGGATTGTAGTCAAAAGTATCAGAATTTGAATACTTTGATCGTTCATAGTATCCAAATTCGGACACTTCATGTGAATGATCAGGGATAAAATCTGACTTCAATTTTCCACATTTTCAGAAAGTCAACTGTTCTTTTTCTATGAAAATATCACATATCATTCAGAAGAATCTTACAATGATATTGGTATATGATTGAAGTCTGAAATATCACTTTTGGAAAAAATCTTATGAAGTTAATGGATCACTTTAACTTAAAATCTAGACACAATTTGAAGCAAAAGAGACAATACCTGCTTGGCATCCATCTGTGGTTGCATCGCCATGGCAAGGATATTGGTTGGGACGGTGTGAGAAGAATATCAATATACTGCTCGGAAACAAGTTGAAACTAAAGCTGGAGACTGATGCTATTGTGGTTTACAAAGTCTGGATATCTACTGAAGGGGGTTCAGGTTCAAAGTCTGAGGAAGAAATAAACAGATGAAGGAAAATTACATTTTATGAGAAATGTGAATCTTTTTGTAGGTAATTAGAAATATACAGTTATTTATTTGGTTCAAATATTTTGGGAACTATATAAAGTTCTGTAATTTACATAATAACACATAACTGCTTTATATAGCCCACCACCCAAAACATTATCAGATCCAATGAATTTAGTTCAGATATGCAGTTGTTCATTTGTTTGGAATTGGATTGTGTAGTTTGCTGCAGGCTTAAAATAACACTGAAGTCTGAAAAAGAGAGCAATAGGGAGAGTCAACTGTCAGCTTGGTTGTGGATGGAACATACAAGAGAAGATCAAAAAAGAAGGTAAGGGTATAAATGACAACAATTTATAACTGATTCCCTCAAATGATAAAAAAAAGGTCACAAGTAGCCTGAAACTAGAAAGTTGCTTCCATCTGTGTTACTTGCATGTAAAAATGCTCTTTTAATGCAAAAAACCGAAACCACTGTCATCATTTAGTCCTATGTCACACACAAAAGAAGTACAAACAAACAAAACAATTTGGTTGGAGTATGAAGTCGTACATGTACCGTATACAGTATTAACAAAATAGTTGTCCCAAATTTCTGACCTTGTTATGAATCAAACAAAAAAAAATTAACATATTAGTTTTCAAATGAAGTTCAACAATCTAGTCAGACCAGTATGAAAAACAAAACTCAAAAGTTAAGGCCCTCATATAATTACCAAAGGAACACAAGTAATATGGAAAAGGTTCCAATTATTTTTTGTACAGAAAGAAAGCTAGGTTGGGTAAAAATTCCAAACACAACACGTATGGCACTCACACATCTAAGGAAGACAAATGATGAAGAATATTGCTTCTATAATGATCTACATTTGGCACCCGAACAATTTCCTCAAGAGATAGTGCATTCGCTGGACAATCATGACGGCCCTCTGTCGGAATCGCTGGCTCTTGTATGCATAGATGAACGGATTCACCGCAGTGCTCAGCGCAAGGGTTATGTTACAAGCACTTGAAAACTGAAGAAAAACTACAGAGTTGCCTAAACTTTTGTTGGCAATGTATGCAAAATAAACTATACATGTGGGTAAGAAGCAGAAGACGAAGCTCCCGAGGATGAGACCCACAGTTATGGTTGCTTTGATATCCTTCGGGCGTGACTTGGGCCTTGCTTGGTTCTTGTACAGAACGGCGATTTCAAGCTGGGCAACACGCCTGGTTTGTTTTCTCGCTTCTCTGAACATGACAAAGTAGAGGAAGACCATGATAACAAGTGGGACAACAAAGCAGAAAGTGAATAGGAAGATGAAATACTCCTCTGAGAGAACAAAGAGGTAGTTGCAGTGGATGACTGGCGTAGTCGGGTTGTGCCATCCAAACTGAGGAAGCAGTCCAATGAGCAAGCCAAAGATCCAAGCAAGGGCTAGGTACACGTTCACCCGCAACTCGGACATGATGACAAAGTATCGCAGAGGTCTTGTCACTGCTGCATACCGATCCATGGCGATGAGGAGAAGGTGGAAGATTGATATGGGGAAGTTAATCATGAGCAGGGTTAGTGTCCAAATACAACTGCTGCGCTGGGATATGTCCAGAGCCTGGGACAGCGCCAGGCAGAGAGGTGCCAGGATCACATAGACGAGGTCCGCACAGGCTAGGCTGACAATGTAGGTGTTGGAAGGCACCCGTAAGATGGATTCTCGCTGGTATGTAAGAATGATTAACATGTTTCCAATTGCATTTACCACCACAATAATGGCAATGATCACATACATGGCTATATCCGACATCTTCACGGCGTCAGCCTCAAAAGCACTCAAATTAGTAGCCATAATGGCTTTGTAACGGAAAGCACCTAACTTGCATGCTCATTCCTTCAAGGAACTGGATGGTTTTGAGGGGACTAACGATACATTCGCATCCTTCCAATGCGCTCCTGTTTCAGAGCAGTGATAACTTCCCGAATCGTCCATCCCCATGGTTACAATCAACGGTCTACCATGATCATGATAGATGATTTTTCTTCGGCAGGTGTTTTCGCCTCTTTTCATTCTCTTTAGATCACCTAGTATCTTTTGTCCCAAACTGACGGGTTTTCTACCCATGCAGGAAGTGACGCCTGGTTTCTGCATTGTGCAATAAGGGCACTCCATCACTTATGCAGCGGACAAGTAGAAAAACACCAGTATTATCATGATATGATCTAAAGTTGAATGTATAAATATCATCACTTCCTGAAAAATCGAATGCAGGCTATCGGGATTGATCAGTAGAAAGGTAAAATATGACGTCAATGACATTTGTAGTCCAACAGCTCATATGCACTAAAGTAAATTGATAACCAACTGTGATAAGTTCATATCCATACTCCACACATAAATTATATCTCAATCACAAACAAAATAAATAAAAGCTTAAAGCAGGGCTCGACACTATCACTTGCCCGC